>CAKAOJ020000009.1:8452500-9017500 GCA_916701645.2 Sebastolobus alascanus | reverse complement strand
ATCGGCGCAAATATGATTTAAAAAAGTTATTTTTAGAAAACGGCCGCTATATCGTGACAGTAGTACATGAAACAGGTAACCTGAAAAACAATCATGTTCCTCTGTGTCCTACTGTGTCCTCCGGTGCTCCTAACAGCATCTGAAGGATTGCACTTACCGGAGGAAAACAAGGCCATTTGTCCAGCTGCCGTCTATGAGAGCCGGCTGTCAATCACTCGCGAACTCCGACCAAACGATCAAACTAGGCAGCGCTGATCAGATATGAATCAATATTCTGTTACTGTAATGCCTATTTCTCGCCTCAAATGTTTTCAGAATCATCTTGTAGTGTACCGTTTAACTGTAAAATGAGAAAGTTTGTGATTCCGCCGCCATTATAAAATCTGTTGAAGGAAGCCAGGGTCTGGTCACATGACCGGAGCACAGCCAATAGGAACGCTCTCTCTCTCTGAAATGACCTGTGATTGATCAAAATCTGCTGTCACGGGCTAGATTTTTCTAAAGCCTGAAATAAGAGCTATGAGGAGGAGCAGAAGTCTAGTTTTCTCTCAAAACACTTGAATTACAATATGCTGAAAGGTTATTATGGAATTTTTGCAAAATTATGCCAAAAAATTGTTGCCTACTGCCGCATTAAGTTTAAATAAGCTTAATAAGTAAACTGTGCTGACTGCCTGTTTACCCCCACAAAACATGTTATCAGCCAGTCATATGTTAAATTTGCATCTCTCTCTCTGTGTCTCTTTCTCTTAATTCACCTAAATCTTTTCAATTCAATATGTTTTATTGGCATGATTGTAACAGGGCATTATAGCCAAAGCATCAAGTAATAATGAGATTAGGCTATAAAGAAAAAAAAAAGGTATAATTCATAAAATCAAGTAAATGGAAGCAGTTTACTGATTGGTACAAAACACAAAGTACAGTTGAGGCTGATGTGAATGTTAGTAGTTTTGCAGGTATTTAGTCTGACGTACACTAAAGTACAAATTAAAAGTATGACCTGGCATTAGATGAAAAGTCAGAGAATCACCAAACTTATTGCAATTCATCCTGAGAGGAGTAATGTCTGTTCAATGTCATAGCATAAATCAAATGAAATATTGTCATGCTACACTGAGCCTATAGATGCTGACTGTTTCTCATTTCTTTTTAGGGGAGGTCTCGCTTGTAGGGTGTCGCTGACTGGCGCTGAAATGGCAGCGACGACTTTGACTGTAACCCCCATCGGTGGGGCGATAGTTTTAGGTGTGGTAGTGGTAGTGGTAGCAGGAGTGGTAGTGTACAAGGTCATGGTAAGTGATTCAACAATCTCTCCAAAAGAAGCTTGTTTTGTCTGATGAACCAATAAACTGCACTATATTTAAATGTGAAATTGAAATGTTAAAGCATGTTATTTTGTTACACTTTCACAATATCAGTTTCAAGTGTCAATAACTTTTTGTTCTTTTCTTTTTTGTAGGACAACAAAAACAAAAACAAAAACAAAAAGAGAACCTGACTGGACTGAGTTCATTCCTCTAAAACCAACTGCAGAAGTATCCATGGAATAATAACTTTGTAATAAAAACAAAGATGGCAGAAAATCTGTGGTTTTGATGTACATTTTTGTGTTGACATTCACATTTATTCTAACTAATAATTGGTGGATTCCTTACTGCTGGCTGCTTTTTAAACATTTTGATCACATAATTAAAGCTGGTATTGATGCATTTTAGCCTAAATGTAAACTTGAGTTGGTGCATAGAGATGACGTTTCCTCCGAGTCATCGTTTTTCAAAGGATATTTTTAGAACGAGGGTGCTGTAATTTATCAATACATTGTCTATGTCCTTTTTGTAAAATAATTAGTGAACTATTCGTCATAATTTTTTTTATTTTTTTTTTTTTATTTGTGAACAAATAAATCGTAGAGAGGAGATAGGGTGACTCTATACCCTATCTCCTCTCTACGATTCCAGGGCATCGAACACATTGAACTACTAAGAGGGGGAGATATGGAAAGAAAAAGATATGCCAAAGGGAGCTTTTTTGGATTGACACTTTTGATACACTTCAGCCTATGGGCCTTAACGAGGATTTTGATATGAGTGTTATGCTGTAATTCAAGATGTTCTCTTCATTTCTTATGTAGAATTTGGTGTCTATGGTTTATGATGGCCCTCGCCTGATACCCCTCCAAAGCTCTTTGTTCTATTGTCTCTTTTTTGAGATCCTCTTTTGAGATGTTTGTTTTTTCTTATAGATCTGGGGATCTCTGATTTATGATAGCTTTAGTCTGATCCTTCTCAAAGCCCCATTTACTATAAAATGTATGATATTACTATTAGGTGCTTCGTGTTTATATGTGTTTATATATGTCTTTTCTATATTCACTGTGTTCCACCCTTTTGTGTATTTTGTATCATAAAACAAATATGGCATTTATTTATATGCCTCACAGTTCTCTATTAGAACTACAATTCCCAAGAGGTGGAGCTTCTACCACCAGGGTGTTCAAAGGTGCATTGCATACTGCTAATGATTGGAATGTGATTGGTTATGTCGACCAGCCTGTCCTTTGTTTGAATCATGTATGCTCTGATGAAGGTCTGACAGACCGAAAGCTCAGAATAAAGTGAAATACTGCATAGATCTAAGTGTGCGGATATCTTTTCTACCATTTTTGGACTCATTGATTATTCCAGCACCTTAGCAAAGATTAAGACAGGTTGAGCGGTTGTCATCCTGCATTACCTACTTTTACTTCAGTAAAAGATCCAAGTACTTCCTCCACCACTGTTAAAAACTGTAAAATAGCAGACATGACCCAATCAATGTTGAATTACTGCATTGAGGACACTCAACCCCGATGTGCTATGTCAAAACATGTGATTGTGCCATACCACTGTATCTGTTGAAAGGAAATAAAAAGTAGTTAAAAAAAAAAAAAACGACTCGGTCAAAACCGAGTATATGGCTGGACCGTATATGGTCGGTATGTGAATTGGCGGCTAAATTGTTACACAAATAGTCAGTGGTCATATCTATAATGTTTTGTGAACAGTTTTTTTCACATATATCTTAATGCTCGATTGAAAGGCAACTTATAATGAAGCAAATGGCATTCAGTAATGTAAATGGTAACATTTACTAGTCAGTATATTATACATTTTGTACAAGGTGAAAAGGTATTAGCATGACATACAGTATGCAAGGTTAAAAGTATTTCAGTTTTTTATTAAAATATGTGTATCAGAAGCATTCATCAAGTGGTGTGTAACAATATACATACTTCGCAAAAGTTTATCAGCATTGAGATATTCCCGCTGTCATCACTGACGTTGTTGCTGTATTTATTCCTAGATGGAGTGTTAATGGAGCAGCTGCAATGTTAACGTAGCCTCACACTGATCGATCCGAACTCCATTCAGAAACAAGCATTTTAAAAGTTGTTTGCTTGTTGTGTTGCGGACAGACCTGACAAAGCATGAATTCAGACTTTTTACTAATCAGCATCATTATGTAGTTATTTCGGCACACTTTTGATCCGTTTACAACAACGTCGCTGCCGTATTTATGCCTAGATGACGTTATGTTGAGTGTTGACGGAGCAGCTGCAATGTTAACGCAGCCTGCCACTGATCGATCCGAACTCCATTCAGAAAACAAGCATTTTAAAAGTTGTTTGCTTGTTGTGTTGCGGACAGACCTGACAAAGCATGAATTCAGACTTTTTACAAATCGACATCATTATGTTGTTATTTCGGCATCATTTTGATCTGTTTATTGCAATTAAATCACAGCACAGTCTGTTTATTTTGGGTTCATACCGCAGCAGCGACGTGTGGCTGCTAGATAGTCAGTTCATGGCGGAAATGGAGGAAAGCGAGGCGAGAATTTGCTAACATAACGTAACTTAAACGAACATAAACAATAACACATGCACAACAACAGCGCTATGTAATGTTACATTGAACCGCTGACACGCTCCCCAGAAAACGTAAACACAGAAATGTTCTCCGCCTTTTCATTTTGAAAGAGCAACGATCAATGAGGAAACTCCAGCAGTCAGCCGACCAATGAGGAAACTCCAGCAGTCAGCCGACCAATGAGGAAACTCCAGCAGTCAGCCGACCAATGAGGAAACTCCAGCAGTCAGCCGACCAATGAGGAAACTCCAGCAGTCAGCCGACCAATGAGGAAACTCCAGCAGTCAGCCGACCAATGAGGAAGCTCCAACAGTCGGTCGCCCAACCTGTAACTTCATCAGTCAGTCAGTCAGTCAGTTGGTCAGGGACAGACTTTTGCGTTTGTAGGGCTGGCCCTCTGTGGTCCAGCCCAAAAAACACACCCCTTGTGGCAGCCTCAAAGTAAGGGTTGAAACACATACAACCGAAACCAAACACAAAACTTCACACGGAATCTGAACAAGAGAGCTGTTTCCCAGAATACGACCAAGAAGAGAGAAATAAGATATCGAGGATGTGCTTTGCGTAAGTAATCTTAATCCTTCAACTATATAGGTGATATGCTTCTGTTTGTATGTAGGTGGTGACAGAGACAGAAAGACAGACAGACAGAGTTTAATTTTAAGCATTATTACCTTGCCAATAAAACAATGCTTATATTGGATATTTGAACAAAGTGATATTTTCACACCTGTCTGTAGTGATGTTACGTGCTCTGCTGAGGCTTCGGAGCGTGTGTCGAGTAATCCAGAAAGTTTTCCGCAATGCGCGTATCGAGGCTTGTATCGTTTTAGACCAATGACGTAGCCTCGCTGCCCGGCCATACCGCGTCATTAGTTCAAGAAGTGGTTCAGATCTTGGCACACATAAGATGCATTACTCACAAAACAATTACAGTTTATTATACATGTATGTTATTTACTTCCTAGAAAATATACATTATACTATATATTATATAGATATAAATGGATTACATGGTAATACATTTTTTTTCATTGTTTATAGTCAATCCCAACAGCATTTACTGGCGCAAAATACAGATCACATGGTTAAGATCATATCTGCCTGTTTTACACTCTTTGGCCGCCAGGTGGTTGCGTGTTCACATGAAGCCTCGAGAAATGAACCCTTTTCCGAACCAATTTGCTGGAAAGCTTCAATGCTTCATGAAGCTTCAACTCGCCATTATTACCTGTATGTCTTCATAGTGAATGCTTGATTAATGCTCATTGTTTGACCATTTTAATTAATTTTAAATAATCTTAATAAGTAAACTGTGCTGACTGCCTGTTTACCCCCACAAAACATGTTATCAGCCAGGCAAATGTTAAATTTGCATCTCTCTCTCTGTGTCTCTTTCTCTTAATTCACTTAAATCTTTTCAATTCAATGTTTTATTGGCATGATTGTAACAGGGCATTATAGCCAAAGCGTCAAGTAATAATGAGATTAGGCTATAAAGAAAAAGGTATAATTCATAATAATTCATAGCAAAAGTCGTTGCGACCTTTTCTGTCGTCTTCTGCTGTACAAACAGGGAAGCAGTTTGCTGGTTAGTACAAAACACAAAGTACAGTTGAGGCTGATGTGAATGTTAGTAGTTTTGCAGGTATTTAGTCTGACGTACACTAAAGTACAAATTAAAAATATGACCTGGCATTAGATGAAAAGTCAGAGAATCACCAAACTTATTGCAATTCATCCTGAGAGGAATGATGTCTGTTCAATGTCATAGCATAAATCAAATGAAATATTGTCATGCTACACTGAGCCTATAGATGCTGACTGTTTCTCATTTCTTTTTAGGGAAGGTCTCGCTTGTAAGGTGTCGCTGACTGGCGCTGAAATGGCAGCGTCGACTTTGGCTGTAACCCCCTTGGGTGGGGCGATAATTTTAGGTGTGGTAGTGGTAGTGGTAGCAGGAGTGGTAGTGTACAAGGTCATGGTAAGTGATTCAACAATCTCTCCAAAAGAAGCTTGTTTTGTCTGATGAATTAATAAACTGCACGATATTTAAATGTTAAATGTAAATGTTAAAGCATGTTACACTTTCACAATATCAGTTTCAAGTGTCAATAACTTTTTTTTCTTTTCTTTTTTGTAGGACAACTAAAACAAAAACAAAAACAAAAAGAGAACCTGACTGGACTGAGTTCATTCCTCTAAAACCAACGGCAGAAGTATCCATGGAATAATAACTTTGTAATAAAAACAAAGATGGCAGAAAATCTGTGGTTTTGATGTACATTTTTGTGTTGACATTCACATTTATTCTAACTAATAATTGGTGGATTCCTTACTGCTGGCTGCTTTTTAAACATTTTGAACACATAATTAAAGCTGGTATTGATGCATTTTAGCCTAAATGTAAACTTGAGTTTTTGCTCACAGGTGACACCCCTGTGAGTCATCGTTTTTCAAAGGATAGTTTTAGAACGAGGGTGCTGTTGTTTGTCTTGGTGACAGGATGTTTAAATCCTGACCCCAACAGTTATGCAAACTGAAAGTATACAACTTACCTCTCAACCTTTCTATTCAGTAAGTTAGCAGCAGAAGAAACAATGTGGCTTGTGTATAATGTAGTCTAGTCTCAGACGGCTTACTAAACAAAAAAAAACAAAAAAAGAAATACAACAACAGTTAATAACAACAGGACAGACATAACAACAGCTATCTTCAGACTTTTACCTGTATTGAGAATTTCTATTGTGGTAATGCTACTTTTACTTCAGTAAAAGATCTAAGTACTTCCTCCACCACTGTTAAAAACTGTAAAATAGCAGACATGACCCAATCAATGTTGAATTGCTGCAGTGTGCTAAAACACACCCACACCCCACAACTGGCAATAAACGAGTTTCTGATTCTGATTCTGATTGTGGCAGCCTCACAGGAAGGGCTGAAACACATAACACTGAAACCAAACACAAAATTTCACATTGAATCTGAACGATAGAGCTGCTCCCAGAATACGACCAAGAAGAGAGAAATAAGATATCGAGGATGTTTGCGTAAGTAATCTTACCTTCAGCTATATAGGTGATATGCTTCTGTTTGTATGTAGGTGGTGACAGACAAGAGAGAGTTTAATTTTAAGCATCATTACCTTGCCAATAGAATAATGCTTATATTGGATAATTGAACAAAGTGTTATTCTCATGAGGAAAAAGCTTTGATTTAATAATTGTTACACAATCTTAGTGTTGTAATTTAATGTCTTTTTTTTGTAGGAAAAGAAAGAAAAAACCTGACTGGACTGAGTTCATTCCTCTAAAACCAACTGCAGAAGTATTGATGGAATAATAACTTTGCAATAAAAACAAAGATGGCAGACAGTCTGTGGTTTTGATGTACATTTTTGTGTTGACATTCACATTTATTCTAACTAATAATTGGTAGATTCCTTACTGCTGGCTGCTTTTTAAACATGTTGAACACATAATTAAAGCTGGTATTGATGCATTTTAGCCTAAATGTAAACTTGAGTTGGTGCTGAGATGACACTCCTCTGAATCATCGTTTTTCAAAGGATAGTTTTAGAACGAGGGTGCTGTAATTTATCAATAGTGTTCATGTCCTTTTTGTAAAATAATTAGTGAACTATTCGTCATAATTTTTTTTTTATTTGTGAGTGAAAAAATGGCACTGATGAAACATTATTTAAATAATTTCTGAATATACCCTTCTGATTTATTGAATATGATTTTACAGGGCAAACATTTCCAGAAGAACTGAATGTTCAGACGAAGGCTGTGATAAATTATTTAAAAAATCATTTAATTAGTAAGAATAATGGTCCAAAATGATGATTGCATAGGCCTAGTTATAAGTCAAAAACCTTTAAATTTTCTTAAGGAAGGACCCCAGAACCTAATAGGCTATCTCCTAGTAACTTTTATTTACTGTATAAATTTAGTCTCTGTATAATATAGGAGCATCCTGACTGGGACACTGCTCCTAAAACCTGAATGAAGAGCTCACACACCTCAGCTCTGTATGTATACCTGCCTGTCTGTCTGGCTGCTGTTGATTCCAGGTTATAGAAATCCTAAAATAGGCCTATATTATAGAGCGATACTACAAATAACACAGGAAAGCACTTTAAGTATTAACACTATATACAAACACACCACCTTAACCCTATAATGTTCCAGTTGGAATATTAATGGAGTATTATAGACCTGCTATAGAAGATGCATAGCCCAAGTATAATAATATAGCCATAAAACCACAGCTGGTTATGACTGACACAGTATATAACATGTTTAAAGAAATAATGAATAAATAGGAATAAGTCGCAATGAATGTGAAGATATTTAATGGTTTAATGGCTGCTATGAGTTCCACCACTCCCATCCTCCACCTCCTCTTAGAAAGTACCATCTGAGGGGAAGAGCAAAGGTTGTTTCTCTTGGTGACAGGATGTTTAAATCCTGACCGCAACAGTTTTGCAAACTGGAAGTATACAACTACCTCTCAACCTTTGATTGTGTCTCTGTTCAGGAAGTTGGCAGCAGAGGACACACTGTGGCCTGTGTATGATGTAGTCTAGTTTCAGGGGGCTTACTAGACAGAATGATATAAATGCAACCCAAAAACCAGTCTGATGACTTTATAACATTTAAAAAAAAAATAGAAAAAACAACAGTTAACTGAAACTAAACACAAAACTTCACATTAAAATTGTTCCCGGATTACTACTGATAAGAAAGAGAGAAGATTTCGAGGACGACTTTGGCTGTGTATTTTACTTCAACTACAGGTGACAGAGTTCTATTCTGTCTGACACACCCTGTGTCGTTTGCCGTGTAAATAGTCGGATGCACACAAGCATATTTTACAGACCAAAGAAATGAAGCAGAGCACTGATCTTGAATGAGTAAGAATGAAACTGAAAGAGTCATTGCACATCAGAGTTTTTCTACTGTGGTACAGAAATCACATTCTGTAAGCTTTGAGAATTGTTCAAGAAATATAACTTCAAATACATCAAAATATATATGTATATTGTACAGAACAAATGTATTGAGTATTTCAACTGTGGTATTGCTTCAGTAAAAGATCTAAGTACTTCCTCCACTCAGGGTGACCAGATCCCAACAAACCAAATGTGGGACAAAGAGTATGTTTGTTTGGGACAATGTGGGACACGTTGCCAAGGCTGAGACTTAGTCTACAATTTTGATATAATGTCTAACTTAAATAATAAACATTTCTATTCTGCCCCTTATCTTGTAAGATCTCTATGCTTTGCCCGAATGTATCCACACATCGGCACGTCTCTTTTTGAGCCGCAAGTTTCTTGTGAGACTCACATGAACTGTGTTGCTTCATGTCGTATTCCCCCTTCGTGTGAAATTGAAAAATAACTGGCAAACTTAACAAAAAACTCTGAGCATCACCTTCCACCGGATTATAAATACTTATAAGTAGTTTCAGTCTTTGTTGTAGCTGCTCTTCCTTTTCTTTGTGGTAGTTTCAATCATATTCGGCTTAAATCTGCATAGCTTGTGACTTTGCGTTGACTCGCAATTTTCTCTGTTGGGCATGGCGTAGCAAAGACGGTTAAATGTTAACCTGTACTTGACCCACATGTGTGCTCAGTTTGACAGCAAACACAGCCCCCCTGTGATGACAGCCTTCCCCGCTTTCTTCACCGCCACTGGATAAAAGCCAGATTTTAAAAAAAAGCGTCTGTCCTGCAGTGGTTTGACTTTTGAAAACTAGAGCCAATGAAAATGTGTGACATCGTCTCAATATGTGAGATGTGGGCATACGTCGAGCTGTCGAAACATAAAAGACAAATTAAAAAACTTGTACGACAAAATTCACTCAAATAGTACCACAGTAGTAGCTCTTCTTCCTGTTGTTAAAAAAGCCCGCTAGTTGAGTTACGTTTAGATACAGAAGCTTTGCTCTGTGTGGGCCATTACATGGGAAGGAACTATGTGGAGGATGGCAGGGTCATTGCCATTTGAGCCTCATTGAAGAGCCTCTGGATCCGGTGATAGTGTGGTTCTGACTCTGACTGGGTGGTTCTAGCTGAGGCTGGTTGGTTGGAGTCCTGGACTCTCTCTCTCGCTCTCTTTTGCTCAGAGAACCCTCCATGTTTGCTTTTCCTACCCACATCACTCAGTTTCAGGGAAATATTTGATCCTTCTCTTCATTTTTCTTAGCTGGACTGACAATTGAACCTTGAATCTTGTCCTTATTTTAACTCCCACGACTGTAAATCGACGTTTCGGAAGCTCATTCTGTGTGACTCAGCATAAGATTCCCAGTGTGACATGATAATAGGGGGGCGTCAGCCTGCTAGACAGATACAGAAAATAAACTCTTTGATAAAGGGAGCAGTGCTGCCACTAGGTGATGACAAAGCCCGTGTCTAACACCAATGTGCAGTTGGGGATCTTGCATTCTCCCTGCTGAGATAACGAGTAAGAATGAAACTGAAAGAGTCACTGCACATCAGTCCAAAAAAAACAAACAACCCAACAGTTAACTGAAACTAAATACAAAACTTCACATTAAATTTGTTCCCGGATTACTTTTACCTTCAACTACAGGTGACAAGCTCTGATTGTGTCTCTGTTCAGGAAGTTGGCAGCAGAGGACACACTGTGGCCTGTGTATAATGTAGTCTAGTTTCAGGGGGCTTACTACACAGAATGATATAAATGCAACCCAAAAACCAGTCTGATGACTTTATAACATTTTAAAAAAAACAACAGTTAACTGAAACTAAACACAAAACTTCACATTAAAATTATTCCCGGATTACTACTGATAAGAAAGAGAGAAGATATCAAGGATGGCTTTGGCTGTGTATTTTACCTTCAACTACAGGTGACAGAGTTCTGCTCTGTCTGACACACCCTGTGTCGTTTGCCGTGTAAATAGTCAGATGCACACAAGCATATTTTACAGACCAGTGAAATGAATCCGAGCACTGAGTTCACATGTTTGCTTAGCTCTTATCTTCAGTGAGTAAGAATGAAACTGAAAGAGTCATTGCACATCAGAGTTTTCCACCATGGCACAGAAATCACATACTCTAAGCTTAGAGCATTGTGCAAGAAATATAACTTTAAATGTATCATAATAAACATGTATATTGTACAGAACAAATGTATATTGTGTGTTAAAACTTTCAGATATGCTCATAGATAGATAGATAGTAACTTTATTGATCCCGAGGGAAATTCAAGTTTCCACCATCACAGTTCCATAGTGCAAACATATTAGTAAAAACGTCACAGGTAAGTAGTACACATGTTAGTAAAAACGTCACAGGTGAGTAGTACACATATTAGTAAAACGACACAAGTAGTAACAAGACACATGTAAGTAATACAGAGTATAAAACAAAATATGCAATGTGCAGAAGAACTGTTGAAAATGAATATAGTGCAGGGTAAACAACTGAGATACAGGACTATTTAAAAAAGTGAATGTAGTGCAGAAAGTGATACAGTGCTGGGTGGTTAAATATAGGAGATATAGATATTAAGAAATGTCAGATATGGAATATAATGCAGGATAAGATCTGAGGTAGAGAAGTTTTTTTTGTAGTGTGCAGAACTAAAAGTGGCTCAGTCTATTAAAGTGCACTGTGTGCATTAACTGTCCTGCAGACCGACCTCCTTTGTCCCCCTCCTCCCCATAGAGGTGTTGTACAGTTTGATGGCTCGGGGGACAAAGGATTTCCTGAATCTGTCTGTGGAGCACTTGGGGAGCAGCAGCCTGCCGCTGAACAAGCTCCTCTGTTTGGTGATGACGGCGTGCAGAGGATGGCTGGCGTTATCCAGTATGGCCAGCAGTCTGTTGAGTGTTCTTTCCTCTGCCACCGTCACCAGAGAGTCGAGCTCCATGCCGACCACAGAGCCGGCCCGCCTGATCAGCTTGTCCAGCCTCGAGGTGTCCCTCTTAGTTGTGCTGCCCCCCCAGCACACCACAGCGTAGAAAAGGACGCTGGCGACCACAGATTGATAAAACATCCGCAGGAGTTTTGTGCAGATGTTGAATGATCCCAGCCTCCTCAGGAAGTACAGTCTGCTTTGGCCCTTCCTGTAGAGGTGGTCAGTGTTTATTGTCCAGTCCAGTTTGTTGTCGCGCTGCAGCCCGAGGTACTTGTAGGTACCCACAACCTCCACCTCGTCCCCATCGATCTGGACTGGTCGTGGGGGTGGTCTAGACTTCCTGAAGTCTATGACCATTTCCTTGGTTTTGGAGGTGTTGAGCTGCATGTGGTTTGAGTGAGCCCAGGTGACGAAGTCCCCCACCAGGCTCCTGTACTCCTCCTCCTGATCACCCCTAACACATCCCATAATGGCCGTGTCGTCGGCGAACTTCTGGATATGACAGGACTCCGAGATGTAGCTGAAGTCCGCCGTGTAGAGGGTGAAGAGAAGGGGGGCCAGTACAGTCCCCTGTGGTGCTCCCGTGTTGCTTACCACAGTGTCAGATGTGATGTCCTTCAACCTGACGTACTGTGGTCTGCCGGTGAGGTAGTCCGTCACCCAGGTCACCAGGTGAGGGTCCACTTGCATCCTGGCCAGCTTATCCTGTAGTAAAAGGGGCTGGATGGTGTTGAAGGCGCTTGAGAAGTCGAGAAACAGGATTCTGACTGTGCCGCCTCCCTTGTCAAGATGCAAGTGGGCCCGGTGTAGGAGGTAGAGGACTGCATCCTCCACCCCGACCTTCGCCTGGTAAGCAAACTGCAGTGGATCCTGAGCATGCTGCACCTGAGGTCTGAGGAGGTTGAGGATGAACCGCTCCATGGTCTTCATCAGGTGTGACATGAGTGCCACTGGCCTGAAGTCATTGAGCTCGGTGGGCCGGTTCTTCTTAGGAACCGGAACAATGCAGGATGTTTTCCACAGCGTGGGCACCTTCCCCAGTTGCAGGCTGAGGTTGAAGATGTGCTGTAGAGGTTCTCCCAGTTCAGCAGCGCAGGCCTTCAGGAGTACACATAACACTGGATAACAACAGGACAGACAGGATAACTACAGCTATCTTCAGACTTTTACTTGTATTGAGTATTTCTACACTGTGGTATTGCTACTTTTACTTGAAGTGGCAGTAGGCAGTATGTTTTTGGCATCATTGGGCAAAAATTCCATAATAATCTTTCAGCATATTGTAATTCAAGTGTTCTGAGAGATAACTAGACTTCTGCTCCTCCTCATGGCTCTGTTTTCAGGCTTTAGAAAATCTAGCCCGTGACGGCAGACTTTGACCAATCACAGGTAATTTGAGAGAGAGAGAGCGTTCCTATTGGCTGTGCTCAGGTCATGTGAGCGGAACTTGGCGTTCCTTTACCAGATTTTACAATGGCGGCGGCGTCACAAACTTTCTCATTTTACAGCTAAACAGTACACTACAAGATGATTCTGAAAACATTTGAGGCGAGAAATAGGCATTACAGTAATATTGATTCATATTTGATCAGCACTGCCCAGTTTGACCGTTTGGTCGGAGTTCGCAAGTGATTGACAGCCGGCTCTCATAGACGGCAGCTGGACAGCGGACCTCAGATCAGCTCTGACTGCTTGTTTTCCTCCGATAAGTGAAATCTTTCAGATGCTTTTAGGAGCACCGGAGGACACAGTAGGACACAGAGGAACATGATTTTTTCCAGGTTACCTGTTTCATGTACTACTGTCACGATATAGCGACCGTTTTATAAAAATAACTTTTTTTAATCATATTTACTCCAATCTCGCCTACTTCAGCTTTTAGTACAAGCTCTAAGTACTTCGTCCACCACTGTTAAAAACCGGGACATGACAGATGTAGCCTAATCAAATATTGGTATT
Organism: Sebastolobus alascanus; assembly: GCA_916701645.2. Lineage (NCBI taxonomy): Eukaryota > Metazoa > Chordata > Actinopteri > Perciformes > Sebastidae > Sebastolobus > Sebastolobus alascanus. The sequence goes on along the minus strand of CAKAOJ020000009.1, from coordinate 9,003,732 downwards.
GAATTGCTGCAGTGTGCAGAAACACACCCCTTCTGGCAGCCGCACAGAAGGGGTGAAACACATAACACTGGAACCATTGAAATTGCCCCTGTTCCCAGAATACGACCAAGAAGACAGAAATAGAATGCCGGAGAATAATTGGGCTTTGAAGATGTAAGTAATTTTACTTTCAACTATAGGTGATAGTATATGTTTGTATAGATGGTTGAGTGATAATCATTAATGGGTTGCCAATAAATCAGTTCTTGCATTAGATATTTGAACAAACAAAGCGATATTCTCCTGAGGTACAAGCTTTGATTTAATATTATTTCAGGGATGGTGCAGGGATGACATATTTTTGAAGGCAAACCAGGAAGTTAGCATTGCCCTGGTTCCCTCGACAAAAAGCCAATGGGATTTTTCCATTGAGTTTCTGATTATTGCAGAAAATAAGCTCTGTGGCAAATAGAAGTTTATAATACTTACACATTTTGTTCCGTAAGATAATCTCCACAAATGAACACCACTTTTATGATTTTTGAAGTGTGAATGCAATCACCAGAAGTAAAAAGCTAGCATTAGGCTATAAACGACTGTTTATATACTATAATGTGACTGTTAGTATTTTGTAAGTACAAATTAAAATGGCGTTAGATGAAAAGACAGAGGATCACCAAACTTATTGCAATTCATCCTGAGTGGAACGTAAATGTCTTGTACCAAATGTCATGGCATAAATGAAATGAAACATTGTCATGCTGCATTGAGTGAGTACATATGGTGACTTTTTCTCACTCCTTTTCAGGAAAAGTTTCGTTGTGGAGACTGGTTTCTATAAATTCGCATTTGGAGGCTTGGCTATATCCGCCACTGGTTTAGTGATAATTGGAGTTTTGGCAGTGGCAGTGGCAGCGGGAAAGTGGAGGTACATGCGTAAGTGATTCAACAATCTCTCCAAAAGAAGTTTGTTTGTCTGATAAATGAATAAACTGCACCATATTTACATGTTCGTATAAAATGTTAAAGCATGTTACACATCAGTATCAGTTTCAAGTGTGAATTTTTTTTAGGAAAAACAGAAGAACAACTGATTGAGTCTCTCAAATTAAATACATGGCTCTGCAAAGTGGTGACTGCTGGCTGGGGCTTCACATCAACATGTTTGTGTGTTCTTGTTTTTAGCATTTTGTTGTGATGGTGGTGATGTTGTTTTGGAGCAATCTGCTGTTAGATGTCTGTCTTTAACTGTAATATATTTTGTTGTGGTTATATTTGACAACTAAAAGTATAATAACTGTGATAAAAACAAAGATGGCATACAATCTGTGTTTTTTTTAAGTGCATTTTTGTATTGACATGGACAATATTTATTCTAACTAAAAGTTTGTAGATTCGTTAAGGCTTTAAACATTTTGAGCACATCATTTCAAGCTCTTGATAGGGGAAAACGGGGTTGGTCGTCACACTATTTACTTTCATTTGAATCCCTTAAAAATCTTTATTCTTAATAGATTCCTTCTTTCAATGTAATGTAATGGAAGCCTAAAGTGTCAGGTAGTAATGGGGTGACCTTACTCTCCTAGAGCTTATTCCATTCAAAAGATATGGACTGTCAAATATGTCTTGTGCACTTGTGACAAGCATCCCCATCGAGGGGTTGGTTGTCACACACTATGGGGTTGGTTGTCCCTATGTTATTTTAATGGGGAAAAATAAAATATGGAAGCAATCTTAAAAATGAATTAAAAAAAGTTTCATTTCATTGAAATGCAACAACCTAACACATCTCCTGCATCGAGAGAACATAAACAGGAAAAAATCATTCCTATAAGTGCATTTTTTATCCTTATATAATAATACCTTACTCATTCTTATGTCAGTCACTCACTATCAGTTACATGTTAAAACCAACCATAGGTTGTATATAAGAAATGGACGTAGTCACCGTGACGTTACCCATTGGTTTGTGGACTGTTGTTTTGAGGCCTCGATTTCTGCATTTTGGCCGTCGCCGTCTCGGTTATTTGCAACCAGAAGTGACACGAGAGGGTGGAGCTAAGTACAAATGAAGGCTGATATAATTAACTTTCATGAACTGAAAACACACTGTGAAAAGGTTAAAGTTCTAAGTCGATAACACGACAACTCCCTGACCGGACAACGCCGTGGTAGCGACCTGTCAATCACAAGGTAGCCACGCCCTAAAGCATACCCTGCTTTATGGTCTATTGGCAAGATGCCGCATCGCCCTGTCTTGGTTTATTTCACAACAATGGCTGGCTTGCTGTACATTATCCCTTACTTTATGGCTGCTATGAGTTCCTCCACCTCCTCTTGGAAAGTACCACCAGAGGGAAAGGACAAAGGTTGTTTGTCTTGGTGACAGGAGATTAATTTTTACCTCAGAGTTATGCAAACTGAAAGTACAACTATCTCTCAACCTTTGATTTAGTTAGAGAGCTATTTAACCCGTAAATTGTCTTCTCTAGCAGTAAGGCACATTTTGAGTTGTGAGATTTTGTTTAGACTGAGCCATCTCTGGCATTCGGTTAAGTACTGAAAAATTAGGACCAAAAATCCCCAGAGTGCACCGTGGTGTTCAGAATCAGACCTTTAGGTGGCTCAATTCAGGAAGTTAGCAGCAGGCCTGTGTATAATGTAGTCCAGTCTCAGAGGGCTTACTAGACAGATATAGATGCATACCCCCAAAGCAGTCTGATGACTTTAATAGAATAGAATAGAATTCCTTTATTGTCATTGCGCAGAGTACAACGAAATTAAAATAACATTCCTGAAGGTGCATACACATCTATTAAACAGAGTAAAAAAAAAGGATAGAAATAGAAAAATATCCTTTTGCTTGACCTATAAAAACAGACAAACAAACATATATATACAACGCAGCTGTAAATGTAAGTACTGTGGTCCTGGTGTTACTTTAGACAGACAGTCGGTGTCAGTGTTCAGTTCACGTATGGCTGTGGGGTAGAAACTGTTTTTTAGTCTGTTTGTCCGTGATTTGATGGACCTGAAGCGTCTGCCGGAGGGTCAAACAGATGGTGTCCAGTGTGGGAAGGGTCTTTTATTATGTTGGATGCATAAAAAAACCCATAAAAAACATTTTTAATAAAGCAAAACTTTACTTTTGTTTTTATTGCCGAAAGGAACTAAGAAATGCAAAGTAAAAAGTAAAAAAAATAAATCCACTGTTATTTACTGGGTAGCATCATTAAACCGATCAGGCAGACTTTAGACTGTTAACTAAAATGAAGGTAGGTTATATGAAACAACATGTCACGTGCTTACAGACTGATAAGATACTGAAAGAGGGAAACTATTGTATCACCTGTTCATTATCAAAGCCGCATCAGGACTGTTGGTCAAAGGTCAACTCCACGGAGCCAAATACCAATGGCTGAAACAAACAAGAGGCTTTTATCAAGATGAACACAGTGGACAGGATGTCCAAGTTCCCTCCGGCGCATTCCCTACGTGTGTGTGTGTCCAATGTTGCAGCGTCAACTCTAGGAAGAAGAAGAGGCTGCTTATTAAACTATATCTACATCCATAAAGCCTGCAATATGTACGGCTAACAATGAGCAGTCTCATCTCTTCAATACAACTTTTATCACAATCTGAGTTTCTCTTTTGGACCTCAATAAAGTCCTCTAAATTTATATAGTAACATATTGTTTGCATTCAACTATGTTTGCATGTTATGTCTGTTTTGATCATAGATTTAATTTTATTATACCCCCCCCCCCAAGCTCACTTTTGCCTTGTCTTCGATGAGTAAGAATGAAACTGAAAGAGTCATTGCATACCAGTGTTTTTCCACCATCCATGGCACAGAAATAATTTACTATAAGCTTCTATAGCATGACGAATATGTCAAAATAAATATGTACATTAACAACCTCTAAACTTTCAGATATGCTCATAACCGTGGTAATGCTACTTTTACTTCAGTGAAAGATCTGAGTACTTCCTCCACCACTGTTAAAGACTGTAAAATAGCAGACATGACCCAATCAATGTTGAATTGCTGCAGTGTGCTAAAACACACCCACACCCCACACCTGGCAATAAAATGAGTTTCTGATTCTGAAACACATATAACTGAGACCAAACACAAAACTTCACACTGAATCTGAACAATAGAGCTGTTCCCAGAATACGACCAAGAAGAGAGAAATAAGATATCGAGGATGTCTTGCGTTGCGTAAGTAATCTTAATCCTTCAACTATATAAGTGATATGCTTCTGTTTGTATGTAGGTGGTGACAGAGACAGAAAGACAGACAGAGAGAGTTTAATTTTAAGCATTATTACCTTGCCAATAAAACAATGCTTATATTGGATATTTGAACAAACAAAGTGATATTTTCATGCCTATATGTCTTCAGTGTGAATGCTTGATTAATGCTCATTGTTTGACCATTTTAATTAAAGCTGCAGTATGCGAGATCGGCGCAAATATGATTTAAAAAAGTTATTTTTAGAAAACGGCCGCTATATCGTGACAGTAGTACATGAAACAGGTAACCTGAAAACAATCATGTTCCTCTGTGTGCTACTGTGTCCTCTGGTGCTCCAAACGGCACTTGAAGGATTGCACTTACCGGAGGAAAACAAGGTCCGCTGCCAGCTGCTGTCTATGAGAGCATGCTGTCAATCACTCGTGAACTCCGACCAAACGATCAAACTAGGCAGCGCTGATCAGATATGAATCAATATTCTGTTACTGTAATGACTATTTCTCGCCTCCAATGTTTTCAGAATCATCTTGTAGTGTACTGTGTAACTGTAAAATGAGAAAGTTTGTGATTCCGCCGCCATTATAAAATCTGTTGAAGGAAGCCAAGGTCTGGTCACATGACCGGAGCACAGCCAATAGGAACGCTCTCTCTCTCTGAAATGACCTGTGATTGATCAAAATCTGCTGTCACGGGCTAGATTTTTCTAAAGCCTGAAATAAGAGCTATGAGGAGGAGCAGAAGTCTAGTTTTCTCTCAGAACACTATAATTACAATATGCTGAAAGGTTATTATGGAATTTTCGCAAAATTATGCCAAAAAATTGTTGCCTACTGCCGCATTAAGTTTAAATAATCTTAATAAGTAAACTGTGCTGACTGCCTGTTTACCCCCACAAAACATGTTATCAGCCAGTCATATGTTAAATTTGCATCTCTCTCTCTCTGTGTCTCTTTCTCTTAATTCACTTAAATCTTTTCAATTCAATATGTTTTATTGGCATGATTGTAACAGGGCATTATAGCCAAAGCGTCAAGTAATAAGGAGATTAGGCTATAAAGAAAAAGGTATAATTCATAATAATTCATAGCAAAAGTCGTTGCGACCTTTTCTGTCGTCTTCTGCTGTACAAACAGGGAAGCAGTTTGCTGATTAGTACAAAACACAAAGTACAGTTGAGGCTGATGTGAATGTGAGTAGTTTTGCAGGTATTTAGTCTGACGTACACTAAAGTACAAATTAAAAGTATGACCTGGCATTAGATGAAAAGTCAGAGAATCACCAAACTTATTGCAATTCATCCTGAGAGGAATGATGTCTGTTCAATGTCATAGCATAAATCAAATGAAATATTGTCATGCTGCGCTGAGCCTATAGATGCTGACTGTTTCTCATTTCTTTTTAGGGAAGGTTTCGCTTGTACGCTGTCGCTGACTGGCGTTAAAATGGCAGCGACGGCTTTGTCTGTATCCCCCTTGGGTGGGGCGGTAATTGGAGGTGTGGCAGTGGTAGCGGTATCAGGAGCGGTAGCCTACAAGGTCATGGTAAGTGATTCAACAATCTCTCCAAAAAAAGCTTGTTTTGTCTGATGAATCAATAAACTGCACTATATTTAAATGTTAAATGTAAATGTTAAAGCATGTTACACTTTCATAATATCAGTTTTAAGTGTAAATAACTTTTTTTCTTTTCTTTTTTGTAGGACAACAAAAACAAAAACAAATAGAAAAAGTGAACCTGACTGGACTGAGTTCATTCCTCTAAAACCAACTGCAGAAGTATCCATGGAATAATAACTTTGCAATAAAAACAAAGATGGCAGAAAATCTGTGGTTTTAATGTACATTTTTGTGTTGACATTCACATTTATTCTAACTAATAATTGGTGGATTCCTTAATGCTGGCTGCTTTTTAAACATTTTGAACACATAATTAAAGCTGGTATTGATGCATTTTAGCCTAAATGTAAACTTGAGTTTGTGCTCACAGGTGACACCCCTCTGAGTCATCGTTTTTCAAAGGATAGTTTTAGAACGAGGGTGCTGTTGTTTGTCTTGGTGACAGGATGTTTAAATCCTGACCCCAACAGTTATGCAAACTGAAAGTATACAACTACCTCTCAACCTTTCTGTTCAGTAAGTTAGCAGCAGAAGAAACAATGTGGCTTGTGTATAATGTAGTCTAGTCTCAGACGGCTTACTAAACAGAAAAAAAAAGAAAAAGAAATACAACAAAAGTTAATAACAACAAGACAGACATAACAACAGCTATCTTCAGACTTTTACCTGTATTGAGAATTTCTACTGTGGTAATGCTACTTTTACTTCAGTGAAAGATCTGAGTACTTCCTCCACCACTGTTAAAGACTGTAGAATAGCAGACATGACCCAATCAATGTTGAATTGTTGCAATGTCCTAAAACACACCCACACCCCACACCTGGCAATAAACGAGTTACTGATTCTGATTCTGATTGTGGCAGCCTCACAGGAAGGGCTGAAACACATATAACTGAGACCAAACACAAAACTTCACACTGAATCTGAACAAGAGAGCTGTTTCCCAGAATACGACCAAGAAGAGAGAAATAAGATATCGAGGATGGCTTGCATTGCGTAAGTAATCTTAATCCTTCAACTATATAGGTGATATGCTTCTGTTTGTATGTAGGTGGTGACAGAGACAGAAAGACAGACAGAGAGAGTTTAATTTTAAAGCATTATTACCTTGCCAATAAAACAATGCTTATATTGGATATTTGAACAACGCTTCCTAGAGCGTCCACTCTAGGAAGAAGAGGAGGCTGCTTATTAAACTATATCTACATCCATAAAGCCTGCAATATGTACGGCTAACAATGAGCAGTCTCATCTCTTCAATACAACTTTATCACAATCTGAGTTTCTCTTTTGGACCTTAATAAAGTCCTCTAAACTTATATTGTAACATATTGTTTGCATTTTATGTCTGTTTTGATCATAGCATTATTTTATTATACCCCCCCCCCTCCCCCATGCTCACTTTTGCCTTGACTTCGATGATTAAGAATGAAACTGAAAGAGTCATTGCATACCAGTGTTTTTCCACCATCCATGGCACAGAAATAATATACTATAAGCTTATATAGCATGACAAATATGTCAAAATAAATATGTACATTAACAACCTCAAAACTTTCAGATATGCTCATAACCGTGGTAATGCTACTTTTACTTCAGTGAAAGATCTGAGTACTTCCTCCACCACTGTTAAAGACTGTAAAATAGCAGACATGACCCCATCAATTTGCTGCAGTGTGCTAAAACACACCCACACCCCACACCTGGCAATAAACGAGTTACTGATTCTGATTGTGGCAGCCTCACAGGAAGGGCTGAAACACATATAACTGAGACCAAACACAAAACTTCACACTGAATCTGAACAATAGAGCTGTTCCCAGAATACGACCAAAAAGAGAGAAATAAGATATCGAGGATGGCTTGCGTTGCGTAAGTAATCTTAATCCTTCAACTATATAGGTGATATGCTTCTGTTTGTATGTAGGTGGTGACAGAGACAGAAAGACAGACAGAGAGAGTTTAATTTTATGCATTATTACTTTGCCAATAAAACAATGCTTATATTGGATATTTGAACAAACAAAGTGATATTTTCATGCCTATATGTCTTCAGTGTGAATGCTTGATTAATGCTCATTGTTTGACCATTTTAATTAAAGCTGCAGTATGCGAGATCGGCGCAAATATGATTTAAAAAAGTTATTTTTAGAAAACGGCCACTATATCGTGACAGTAGTACATGAAACAGGTAACCTGAAAACAATCATGTTCCTCTGTGTCCTACTGTGTCCTCCGGTGCTCCTAACGGCACTTGAAGGATTGCACTTACCGGAGGAAAACAAGGCCCTTTGTCCAGCTGCAGTCTATGAGAGCCGGCTGTCAATCACTCGTGAACTCCGACCAAACGATCAAACTAGGCAGCGCTGATCAGATATGAATCAATATTCTGTTACTGTAATGCCTATTTCTCGCCTCAAATGTTTTCAGAATCATCTTGTAGTGTACTGTTTAACTGTAAAATGAGAAAGTTTGTGATTCCGCCGCCATTATAAAATCTGTTGAAGGAAGCCAGGGTCTGGTCACATGACCGGAGCACAGCCGATAGGAACGCTCTCTCTCTCTGAAATGACCTGTGATTGATCAAAATCTGCTGTCACGGGCTAGATTTTTCTAAAGCCTGAAATAAGAGCTATGAGGAGGAGCAGAAGTCTAGTTTTCTCTCAAAACACTTGAATTACAATATGCTGAAAGGTTATTATGGAATTTTTGCAAAATTATGCCAAAAAATTGTTGCCTACTGCCGCATTAAGTTTAAATAAGCTTAATAAGTAAACTGTGCTGACTGCCTGTTTACCCCCACAAAACATGTTATCAGCCAGTCATATGTTAAATTTGCATCTCTCTCTCTCTGTGTCTCTTTCTCTTAATTCACCTAAATCTTTTCAATTCAATATGTTTTATTGGCATGATTGTAGCAGGGCATTATAGCCAAAGCGTCAAGTAATAAGGAGATTAGGCTATAAAGAAAAAGGTATAATTCATAATAATTCATAGCAAAAGTCGTTGCGACCTTTTCTGTCTTCTTCTGCTGTACAAACAGGGAAGCAGTTTGCTGATTAGTACAAAACACAAAGTACAGTTGAGGCTGATGTGAATGTTAGTAGTTTTGCAAGTATTTAGTCTGACGTACACTAAAGTACAAATTAAAAGTATGACCTGGCATTAGATGAAAAGTCAGAGAATCACCAAACTTATTGCAATTCATCCTGAGAGGAATGATGTCTGTTCAATGTCATAGCATAAATCAAATGAAATATTGTCATGCTGCGCTGAGCCTATAGATGCTGACTGTTTCTCATTTCTTTTTAGGGAAGGTTTCGCTTGTACGCTGTCGCTGACTGGCGTTCAAATGGCAGCGACGACTTTGTCTGTAACCCCCATCGGTGGGGCGATAATTGGAGGTGTGGCAGTGGGAGCGGTAGCAGGAGTGGTAGCCTACAAGGTCATGGTAAGTGATTCAACAATCTCTCCAAAAAAAGCTTGTTTTGTCTGATGAATCAATAAACTGCACTATATTTAAATGTGAAATTGAAATGTTAACGCATGTTATTTTTCATAATATCAGTTTTAAGTGTCAATAACTTTTTTTCTTTTCTTTTTTGTAGGACAACAAAAACAAAAACAAAAAGAAAAAGTGAACCTGACTGGACTGAGTTCATTCCTCTAAAACCAACTGCAGAAGTATCCATGGAATAATAACTTTGCAATAAAAACAAAGATGGCAGAAAATCTGTGGTTTTAATGTACATTTTTGTGTTGACATTCACATTTATTCTAACTAATAATTGGTGGATTCCTTACTGCTGGCTGCTTTTTAAACATTTTGAACACATAATTAAAGCTGGTATTGATGCATTTTAGCCTAAATGTAAACTTGAGTTTGTGCTCACAGGTGACACCCCTCTGAGTCATCGTTTTTCAAAGGATAGTTTTAGAACGAGGGTGCTGTTGTTTGTCTTGGTGACAGGATGTTTAAATCCTGACCCCAACAGTTATGCAAACTGAAAGTATACAACTACCTCTCAACCTTTCTGTTCAGTAAGTTAGCAGCAGAAGAAACAATGTGGCTTGTGTATAATGTAGTCTAGTCTCAGACGGCTTACTAAACAGAAAAAAAAAGAAAAAGAAATACAACAAAAGTTAATAACAACAAGACAGACATAACAACAGCTATCTTCAGACTTTTACCTGTATTGAGAATTTCTACTGTGGTAATGCTACTTTTACTTCAGTGAAAGATCTGAGTACTTCCTCCACCACTGTTAAAGACTGTAGAATAGCAGACATGACCCAATCAATGTTGAATTGTTGCAATGTCCTAAAACACACCCACACCCCACACCTGGCAATAAACGAGTTACTGATTCTGATTCTGATTGTGGCAGCCTCACAGGAAGGGCTGAAACACATATAACTGAGACCAAACACAAAACTTCACACTGAATCTGAACAATAGAGCTGTTCACAGAATACGACCAAAAAGAGAGAAATAAGATACCGAGGATGTGCATTGCGTAAGTAATCTTAATCCTTCAATTATATAGGTGATATGCTTCTGTTTGTATGTAGGTGGTGACAGAGACAGAAAGACAGACAGAGAGAGTTTAATTTTAAGCATTATTACCCTGCCAATAAAACAATGCTTATATTGGATATTTGAACAAACAAAGTGATATTTTCATGCCTATATGTCTTCAGTGTGAATGCTTGATTAATGCTCATCGTTTTAGACCAATGACGTCATTGATGACGTCCGAAGCCTCGCTGCCCGGCCATACCGCGTCACTGGTTCAAGAAGTGGTTCAGATCTTGGCACACATAAGATGCATTACTCACAAAACAATTACAGTTTATTATACATGTATGTTATTTACTTCCTACAAAATATAAATTATACTATATATTATATAGATATAAATGGATTACATGGTAATACATTTTTTTTCATTGTTTATAGTCAATCCCAACAGCCTTTACTGGCGCAAAATACAGATCACATGGTTAAGATCATATCTGCCTGTTTTACACTCTTTGGCCACCAGGTGGTTGCGTGTGCACATGAAGCCTCGAGAAATGAACCCTTTTCCGAACCAATTTGCTGGAAAGCTTCAATGCTTCATGAAGCTTCAACTCGCAATCATTACCTGTATGTCTTCATAGTAAATGCTTGACTAATGCTCATTGTTTGACCATTTTAATTAATTTTAAATAATCTTAATAAGTAAACTGTGCTGACTGCCTGTTTACCCCCACAAAACATGTTATCAGCCAGTCAAATGTTAAATTTGCATCTCTCTCTCTGTGTCTCTTTCTCTTAATTCACTTAAATCTTTTCAATTCAATATGTTTTATTGGCATGATTGTAACAGGGCATTATAGCCAAAGCGTCAAGTAATAATGAGATTAGGCTATAAAGAAAAGAAAAAAGGTATAATTCATAAAATCAAGTAAATGGAAGCAGTTTAGTGATTGGTACAAAACACAAAGTACAGTTGAGGCTGATGTGAATGTTAGTAGTTTTTCAGGTATTTGGTCTGACGTACACTAAAGTAAAAATTAAAAATATGACCTGGCATTAGATGAAAAGTCAGAGAATCACCAAACTTATTGCAATTCATCGTTTGAGGAATAATGTCTGTTCAATGTCATAGCATAAATCAAATGAAATATTGTCATGCTGCGCTGAGCCTATAGATGCTGACTGTTTCTCATTTCTTTTTAGGGAAGATTTCGCTTGTAAACTGTCGCTGACTGGCGTTCAAATGGCAGCGAAGAGTTTGATTGTATCCCCCTTGGGTGGGGCGATAATTGGAGGTGTGGTAGTGTACAAGGTCATGGTAAGTGATTCAACAATCTCTCCAAAAGAAGCTTGTTTTGTCTGATGAACCAATAAACTGCACTATATTTAAATGTGAAATTGAAATGTTAACGCATGTTATTTTTGTTACACTTTCACAATATCAGTTTCAAGTGTCAATAACTTTTTGTTCTTTTCTTTTTTGTAGGACAACAAAAACAAAAACAAAAACAAAAAGAGAACCTGACTGGACTGAGTTCATTCCTCTAAAACCAACTGCAGAAGTATCCATGGAATAATAACTTTGTAATAAAACAAAGATGGCAGAAAATCTGTGGTTTTGATGTACATTTTGTGTTGACATTCACATTTATTCTAACTAATAATTGCTGGATTCCTTACTGCTGGCTGCTTTTTAAAAATTTTGAACACATAATTAAAGCTGGTATTGATACATTTTAGCCAAAATGTAAACTTGAGTTGGTGCTCAGAGATGACGTTTCCTCCGAGTCATCGTTTTTCAAAGGATATTTTTAGAACGAGGGTGCTGTAATTTATCAATACAGTGTCTATGTTCTTTTTGTAAAATAATTAGTGAACGATTCGTCATAAGTTTTTATTTTTTTTATTTTTTTTTATTTGTGAACAAATAAATCGTAGAGAGGAGATAGGGTGACCCTATACCCTATCTCCTCTCTACGATTCCAGGGCATTGAACACATTGAACTACTAAGAGGGGGAGATATGGAAAGAAAGATAAGCTAAAGGGAGCTTTTTTTGGATTGACACTTTTGATACACTTCAGCCTATTGGCCTTAACGAGGATTTTGATATGAGTGTTATGCTGTAATTCAAGATATTCTCTTCATTTCTTATGTAGAATTTGGTGTCTATGGTTTATGATGCCCCCCTCCTGATACCCCTCCATAGCTCTTTGTTCTATTGTCTCTTTTTTGAGATCCTCTTTTGAGATGTTTGTTTTTACTTATAGATCTGGGGATCACTGATTTATGATAGCTTTAGCCTGATCCTTCTCAAAGCCCCATTTACTATAAAATGTATGATATTACTATTAGGTGCTTCGTGTTTATATGTCTTTTCTATATTCACTGTGTTCCACCCTTTTGTGTGTTTTGTATCATAAAACAAATATGGCATTTATTTATATGCCTCACAGTTCTCTATTAGAACTACAATTCCCAAGAGGTGGAGCTTCTACCACCAGGGTGTTCAAAGGTGCATTGCATACTGCTAATGATTGGAATGTGATTGGTTATGTCGACCAGCCTGTCCTTTGTTTGAATCATGTATGCTCTGATGAAGGTCTGACAGACCGAAAGCTCAGAATAAAGTGAAATACTGCATAGATCTAAGTGTGCGGATATCTTTTCTACCATTTTTGGACTCATTGATTTTTCCAGCACCTTAGCAAAGATTAAGACAGGTTGAGCGATTGTCATCCTGCATTACCTACTTCTACTTCAGTAAAAGATCCGAGTACTTCCTCCACCACTGTTAAAAACTGTAAAATAGCAGACATGACCCAATCAATGTTGAATTACTGTATTGAGGACACTCAACCCCGATGTGCTATGTCAAAACATGTGATTGTGCCATACAACTGTATCTGTTGAAAGGAAATAAAAAGTAGTTAAAAAAAAAAAAAAAAAACAAGACTCGGTCAAAACCGAGTATATGGCTGGACCGTATATGGTCGGTATGTGAATTGGCGGCTAAGTTGTTACACAAATAGTCAGTGGTCATATCTATAATGTTTTGTGAACAGTTTTTTTCACATATATCTTAATGCTTGATTGAAAGGCAACTTATAATGAAGCAAATGGCATTCAGTAATGTAAATGGTAACATTTACTAGTCAGTATATTATACATTTTGTACAAGGTGAAAAGGTATTAGCATGACATACAGTATGCAAGGTTAAAAGTATTTCAGTTTTTTATTAAAATATGTGTATCAGAAGCATTCATCAAGTGGTGTGTAACAATATACATACTTCGCGAAAGTTTATCAGCATTGAGATATTCCCGCTGTCATCACTGACGTTGTTGCTGTATTTATTCCTAGATGGAGTGTTAATGGAGCAGCTGCAATGTTAACGTAGCCTCACACTGATCGATCCGAACTCCATTCAGAAACAAGCATTTTAAAAGTTGTTTGCTTGTTGTGTTGCGGACAGACCTGACAAAGCATGAATTCAGACTTTTTACTAATCAGCATCATTATGTAGTTATTTCGGCACACTTTTGATCCGTTTACAACAACGTCGCTGCCGTATTTATGCCTAGATGACGTTATGTTGAGTGTTGACGGAGCAGCTGCAATGTTAACGCAGCCTGCCACTGATCGATCCGAACTCCGTTCAGAAAACAAGCATTTTAAAAGTTGTTTGCTTGTTGTGTTGCGGACAGACTCGACAAAGCATGAAATCAGACTTTTTACAAATCGACATCATTATGTTGTTATTTCGGCATCATTTTGATCTGTTTATTGCAATTAAATCACAGCACAGTCTGTTTATTTTGGGTTCATACCGCAGCAGCGACGTGTGGCTGCTAGATAGTCAGTTCATGGCGGAAATGGAGGAAAGCGAGGCGAAAATTTGCGAACATAACGTAACTTAAACGAACATAAACAATAACACATGCACAACAACAGCACTATGTAATGTTACATTGAACCGCTGACACGCTCCCCAGAAAACGTAAACACAGAAATGTTCTCCGCCTTTTCATTTTGAAAGAGCAACGATCAATGAGGAAACTCCAGCAGTCAGCCGACCAATGAGGAAACTCCAGCAGTCAGCCGACCAATGAGGAAACTCCAGCAGTCAGCCGACCAATGAGGAAACTCCAGCAGTCAGCCGACCAATGAGGAAGCTCCAACAGTCGGTCGCCCAACCTGTAACTTCATCACTCAGTCACTCACTCAGTCAGTCAGTCAGGGACAGACTTTTGCGTTTGTAGGGCTGGCCCTCTGTGGTCCAGCCCAAAAAACACACCCCTTGTGGCAGCCTCAAAGTAAGGGTTGAAACACATACAACCGAAACCAAACACAAAACTTCACACGGAATCTGAACAAGAGAGCTGTTTCCCAGAATACGACCAAGAAGAGAGAAATAAGATATCGAGGATGTGCTTTGCGTAAGTAATCTTAATCCTTCAACTATATAGGTGATATGCTTCTGTTTGTATGTAGGTGGTGACAGAGACAGAAAGACAGACAGACAGAGTTTAATTTTAAGCATTATTACCTTGCCAATAAAACAATGCTTATATTGGATATTTGAACAAAGTGATATTTTCACACCTGTATGTAGTGATGTTACGTGCTCTGCCGAGGCTTCGGAGCGTGTGTCGAGTAATCCAGAAAGTTTTCCGCAATGCGCGTATCGAGGCTTGTATCGTTTTAGACCAATGACGTAGCCTCGCTGCCCGGCCATACCGCGTCACTGGTTCAAGAAGTGGTTCAGATCTTGGCACACATAAGATGCATTACTCACAAAACAATTACAGTTTATTATACATGTATGTTATTTACTTCCTAGAAAATATACATTATACTATATATTATATAGATATAAATGGATTACATGGTAATACATTTTTTTTCATTGTTTATAGTCAATCCCAACAGCATTTACTGGCGCAAAATACAGATCACATGGTTAAGATCATATCTGCCTGTTTTACACTCTTTGGCCACCAGGTGGTTGCGTGTGCACATGAAGCCTCGAGAAATGAACCCTTTTCCGAACCAATTTGCTGGAAAGCTTCAATGCTTCATGAAGCTTCAACTCGCCATTATTACCTGTATGTCTTCATAGTAAATGCTTGATTAATGCTCATTGTTTGACCATTTTAATTAATTTTAAATAATCTTAATAAGTAAACTGTGCTGACTGCCTGTTTACCCCCACAAAACATGTTATCAGCCAGTCAAATGTTAAATTTGCATCTCTCTCTCTGTGTCTCTTTCTCTTAATTCACTTAAATCTTTTCAATTCAATATGTTTTATTGGCATGATTGTAACAGGGCATTATAGCCAAAGCGTCAAGTAATAATGAGATTAGGCTATAAAGAAAAAGGTATAATTCATAGCAAAAGTCGTTGCGACCTTTTCTGTCGTCTTCTGCTGTACAAACAGGGAAGCAGTTTGCTGGTTAGTACAAAACACAAAGTACAGTTGAGGCTGATGTGAATGTTAGTAGTTTTGAAGGTATTTAGTCTGACGTACACTAAAGTACAAATTAAAAGTATGACCTGGCATTAGATGAAAAGTCAGAGAATCACCAAACTTATTGCAATTCATCCTGAGAGGAATGATGTCTGTTCAATGTCATAGCATTAATCAAATGAAATATTGTCATGCTACACTGAGCCTATAGATGCTGACTGTTTCTCATTTCTTTTTAGGGAAGGTCTCGCTTGTAAGGTGTCGCTGACTGGCGCTGAAATGGCAGCGTCGACTTTGGCTGTAACCCCCATCGGTGGGGTGATAATTTTAGGTGTGGTAGTGGTAGCGGTAGCAGGAGTGGTAGTTTACAAGGTCATGGTAAGTGATTCAACAATCTCTCCAAAATAAACTTGTTTTGTCTGATTAATCAATAAACTGCACGATATTTAAATGTGAAATTGAAATGTTAAAGCATGTTACACTTTCACAATATCAGTTTCAAGTGTCAATAACTTTTTTTTCTTTTCTTTTTTGTAGGACAACAAAAACAAAAACACAAACAAAAAGTGAACCTGACTGGACTGAGTTCATTCCTCTAAAACCAACTGCAGAAGTATCCATGGAATAATAACTTTGCAATAAAAACAAAGATGGCAGAAAATCTGTGGTTTTGATGTACATTTTTGTGTTGACATTCACATTTATTCTAACTAATAATTGGTGGATTCCTTACTGCTGGCTGCTTTTTAAACATTTTGAACACATAATTAAAGCTGGTATTGATGCATTTTAGCCTAAATGTAAACTTGAGTTTGTGCTCACAGGTGACACCCCTCTGAGTCATCGTTTTTCAAAGGATATTTTAGAACGAGGGTGCTGTTGTTTGTCTTGGTGACAGGATGTTTAAATCCTGACCCCAACAGTTATGCAAACTGAAAGTATACAACTACCTCTCAACCTTTCTGTTCAGTAAGTTAGCAGCAGAAGAAACACTGTGGCTTGTGTATAATGTGGTCTAGTCTCAGAGGGCTTACTAAACAGAAAAAAAAAAAAAAAAAGAAATACAACAACAGTTAATAACTAGAAAATTTCACAAGAAATTTTGACCAGTGTGCCTGGTGCTGGTGCCGGGACGGAGAGTGGGGCAATGGGGCGGATTCAGACCGTCTGAGATCCATAGTGAGGTCATCACTGTAGGACTATTCACTGATATATAATGTTTCCATAGTTTTGAAAATGCCTACATTTGCTCTGATTGGCTAATGTGAATTTGAGAGAAGACGAGGAGCTTCGCTCCTCTTATTACTGTATATGCTGATATATATTGTTTGTCGGGTCCTCCTAATCTCTGTATTTGACACACACACACACACACACACACACCTTTACACACACACACAATAGCTTTTGGGGCTTTTATTTTGAAAAACTAAGTGAATCCCTAGCCTCACAGGAGGGGCTGAAACACATAAAACTGAGACCAAACACAAAACTTCACACTGAATCTGAACGATAGAGCTGCTCCCAGAACACGTCCAAGAAGAGAGAAATAAGATATCGAGGATGATTGCGTAAGTAATCTTACCCTTAACTATATAGGTGATATGCTTCTGTTTGTATGTAGGTGGTGACAGACAAGAGAGAGTTTTTTTAAGCACCATCACCTTGCCAATAAAATAATGCTTATATTGGATAATTGAACAAAGTGATATTCTCATGAGGAAAAAGCTTTGATTTAATAATTGTTACACAATCTTAGTGTTGTAATTGAATGTTTTTTTCATGGTGTCATTGTAACTGTATTAGCAGTCTCTGAGTTTACAGCCAGGCTCTGTGAGGCTGCACATGGACACTGTGGCTGTATTCGAAACCGCCTACAGCATACCACTGAGGAACGCAGTATGCAGTATGTACTGTATACTGCGTACTGCGTTCCTCAGTAGTACGCAGTATGCGACGGTTAAAGCGATGCATTTTGCAGTATGCTAGACCAGGCTTATTTAGCCTTTAAACCAGCTCTTAAAGCACTGGACAAAAACAAAAGAGCTCGTACCACTATTACAATATTATCGAAAAATACAACTTTGATTTTGTTGTTTATGCTATGTTTTTTTTACCTTATGAGATACTGCAGATTTAAAGTATTTATTTAAACAGCTCATAGTGAAGTCAGACAAACAGGATCATCGACGAGGGGAGACGGGAAATATAAAACATTGCTCGACAAAAATTTTAAAAAAAAGGGTCGTGTTGTCTCAGCAGGTTATCTGAATGCGCCGTCAGAGGCTGCTCTTTCCCTCGCCTTTTCTCTCTCCTCTTTCCCTCGCCTCTTCTCTCTCCTCTTCCCTCGCCTCTTCTCTCTCCACTTCCCTCGCCTCTTCTCTCTCCTCTTTCCCTCGCCTCTTCTCTCTCCTCTTCCCTCGCCTCTTCTCTCTCCTCTTCCCTCGCCTCCTCTCTCTCCTCTTCCCTCGCCTCTCTGCTGCTCTGGGCACACCCCAATGCTCTCAATTGCATCCACGTTTCCCTCACTTGCGTCAAAGAAAAAGAACATGGTATAATTCGTAAAACCAAGTAAATAGCAGAAGTCGTTGAGACCTTTCGGCGGTTCTATCTTCTTCTGCTGTACAAACGGAAGCAGTTTCCTGATTGGTACAAAACACAAAGTACAACTGAGGCTGATGTGAGTGTTAGTAGTTTTGCAGGTATTTGGTCTTACGTACACTAAAGTACAAATTAAAAGTATGACCTGGCATTAGATGAAAAGTCAGAGGATGACAAAACATTGCAATTCATCTTGAGGTGAATAATGTCTGTACAATGTCATAGCATATATCAAATGAAATATTGTCATGCTGCACTGAGCCTATAGAGGCTGACTGTTTCTCATTTCTTTTTAGGGAAAGTTTGACTGTTACGGTGGGGGCGGAGGGCATTGGAATAACAGCGCAGGGTGTGACCATGTCCCTCATGTGTGGGTTGATATCTGCAGTTGCATTTGTGGCGGTGGTAGCGATAATAGCAGTGGTAGTGTACAAGGTCATCGTAAGTGATTCAACAATCTCTCCAAAATAAACTTGTTTTGTCTGATGAATCAATAAACTGCACTATATTTAAATGTTAAAGCATGTTACACTTCCACAATATCAGTTTCAAGTGTCAATAACTTTTTCTTTTTTTTTGTAGGAAAAGAAAAAAGAAACCTGACTGGACTGAGTTCATTCCTCTAAAACCAACTGCAGAAGTATTGATGGAATAATAACTCTGCAATAAAAACAAAGATGGCAGACAGTCTGTGTTTTTGATGTACATTTTTGTGTTGACATTCACATTTATTCTAACTAATAATTGGTGGATTCCTTACTGCTGGCTGCTTTTTAAACATTTTGAACACATAATTGAAGCTGGTACTGATACATTTTAAGAGAGCAAAAGTTGTTTGTCTTGGTGACAGGATGTTTAAATCCTTAATCCGCAACAGTTATGCAAACTGAAAGTTTACAACTACCTCTCAAGCGTGCCCCACACTGGCTCACTCACATACACACGCTTGTCTTTCAGCACTTTCTAACAATAACCTAAACCTTATTTCAACCTCAACCTTAAAAGTCTGAACCCTCAAACAGCCCTTACAATGTCTGACCCGAAGTGAGGACCGGCCAAAACTGTCCTCAATCCCCAAGTTTTAAAACTCATACTGGTCCTCACAAAGATAGCTATACAAGTACACACACACACACACACTAGAACAAAAGACTAATTTAGTTTCATGTAAAACAACTTTAATGAGTCGAGTTCAATCTTCAGATTCCTCAACTCTGACGTCAGAGCACAAATATTTCACAGATATAAGACGGCCCGAGCCGTTGACCAAATTACACTTCAACTGCGTCTATGTGCTTGTGTGTCTATAAACATGTGACTAGTACTGAACAGTTACAGAGTTGAATTTCTTAGCAGTTGTTCCTGCACATTTCTGTTACATTTTTACGTGTGTGTGTGTGTGTGTGTGTGAAGGAGGGCTGGTGTGTGTGTGTGTGTCTGTCTTGTTTTCTGGTCAGTTCAGCTGTGACTGGACGCTGGAGGACCCGGCTGAGCTGGTGCTATCCCATCAGGCTGCGTGGACGGGTCTGAGACGGTAACAGAAGAAGATAGTGTCATCACACCCGCAGAAATCGGACCGTGTTAAAAACAGCACAAAACCAGAGGAGGATACTCACACATGCCATTGGGAGCTCCAGGGTGTCGAGGGGCCATCGCCTGTGCGTTTCCCCCACCAGGCATCATCCGGTTGGGCATGGACTGGCCTGTAGGAGGAGGCAGGGCTGAAGCGTAGGAACAAACAATGATTTAACAGATACGAAATTACACTGGATTGGTTTTAATGTTTCCTAAGAGGGTTAAACTTTCTCTTAGAGGGTGTTTGATTTGTGTGTGAGTGGTCAGACCTGATTGCTGCATTGTGTATCCCGGCTGCTCCCTCTGCTGGCGAACCTTCATCTCTGCCTGTTTCAGCTGCTCGGTGTGGAACGACTGCCTCTCCGACAGGAGCTGCTGCCGCTGCTGCTCCAGCTGGGCGATACACACACGTACACACCCACAAAGTATTAACGATATGTTTCTAGACACGTTACTGTTGCTTCTCGATACAAACTAAATAACTAACAGATGTGAAAAATTAGGAATTAGAGCTTATGGTTTTTTTTATACTGTAGCAGATATTAGTGTTCACTCACAGCCTCCTTCTCGCGGTCCATGATGGTCTCCAGCTCCTCAAAGTGCCTCAGTTTGATCTCCAGCTTCTTCATCTGGGTCTCCACCAGCAGAGCCACCAGAGACTTGATCTTCCTCTCCTCTACCGCCGCCAAGTGCTGCAAACACACGAGGCAAAGATGGAGAAAGTTAGAAGAAAAATACAAAACACCATACAGGAGTACGGGAACTGGGCGGTAAGTGCACGTGACAGTCGAAAGGAAGGGAATGGAAAAAAAGGTAGTGGAGGTAAAGATGAAAAGAGGGAAAACACTGAGGAAGAAGAGAGAAGATAAGAGGGGAGAATAAATTGGGTGTGACAGAGCATGGCAAGGAGAGAGAGAGAGAAATAAATTAGGAGGCTGAATGAAAGAAAACTACCAAATAAATCATCGGCAACAAGGGGGGGGGACGGTAACTGATCTAACTCATACAGCTTTGTGTAGAGAGACTGGGCAAGACGCAACACCTCACTGGGTCGCAATGAATGAACCACAAATTTTGGAATCAAATCCAATTTTAATTGTTTACCATTTATTTTCATTTGTAAGATGCATTAAAACGACCTTTTGAGATAATCCCAGTCTCTAATCTGTCAGATATACTGTATATCCTACATGTACTCAATTATATGTGCAAAGCCAGGTCTTAAAGTGATCTCCAAGATGGTGCCTGTCTTGGTTGCTATGACACAACTGAAAAAAAAAACCAACAACCTCTATTTAACATGACAACCATTTCTTCACTTTACATCCCTGTGATTGGTCTGTTTTGAAGTGCAAGGGGCGGGCTTTACCTTGGCCTTTGTGGCAGCTGAGGCCAGAGCAGCTGCTGCTGCCATGGCAACGCTGCCCTCCACAAGATCCTGCTCCATCACTCTCCCCTCATCCGCGTCTCCCCGCCCTACGCTCTCGTCGTCATCTCCCCTTCCTGGATCGGAGAGAGAATATCTTTAATCACAGACAGATATTCACACACACACACACACATACAGTAAATACATTCATAACACTGTACATATTTGCATACCGTCTCTCTCCTCTGCGAGCATATTTTCAGGATTTTCTCTTTTGACTAGTTCTCCCTCCACTTTGGCCCCACTGGGTTCCACCTTGAGTCCATCTGCCCTTAAAGAGACCTGAAACAGACACAAATGGACCAACACTCAAGGTAAGCCACAAAAAAAATCACCAGCAGATACAGTAACACTCTCTCTAAGCTCTTATTGCTGTTTCACCTGAAGGGAGGTGGAGTTTGTTTCAATTTTCTCTGCATCCATCGACTCTGAAAGACAGAATAAGAGACGTATTATAAATGTCATAGCGATACAGATTCATTTGTGTGTGATTATCTGCTTATATATATATATTACAGTGTTACCTGTTTTGTCGGGCTGGTTGGACGTTTCAGAGACCTTATCCACCGAATCCTCCTGCACTTTGGAAAACTCCTCTGAAGACAGAAATGTAGAATCAGTACACACATACTGAACTTAAGAGTATACCATCTCACAACCATACCATCATGTAGACCAGTGCTTTTCAAAGTGGGGTCCTTCAGGGGGTCCCCCAGCAAAAAGGGGAATCATTTATTTTCACTATAATTCCGTCCATAAGTAACACAATGACAGAAAGTCGTGTGCAATATCACTTTTTAGTGCTTTTTCAATATCATTTCCAATATTACTCTTTCAATATCACGCGCATTATTACGCATCTATTTTTGTTTGTACTTATTTTACTAAACGTATCTTACTTTCATCGTTATTCTATTAGGCACTGGTGTTAATATGACTTATTACACGGCTTTGTCGAATACTCGATTTCTGATTGGTCAATCACGGCGTTCTACGGTCTGTTATTTCTTTATAACAGACCGTTGCTATGGACGTAGTTCTGATCTCGGACTCCGGAGGACCATTTGTGTGCCACATTATGATGTAGACTACACTTAAATCAACCCTCCACCCTCTGCCCTCTCACCCAGTGCAGCCTTGGCTGCGGATGAAGCCACCCGCGGGTCCACCACGGATGCCAGGAAGGCCACGGTGCTCATGACGGGGTTTTCCGATTGGCTGAAAGGCACGGGCTGGAACGCCAGCGGGCCGAGGGAGGCCGAGGAGTCCTCCAGGTAAGGGTCTTCTATCGGCAGACGAAGGAAGTGGAGGATACACTCGTCCTGCGTTCTGGAGCCCACGTGCTCGGATACTTTGTTCCAGTCGTCTCTGTAGACCTCTAAGGCCTGAGAGGGACATCGGGAGGGAGACAAAGAGGAGAGTGTGAGAACGAGATGCAAAAACTTTGGGTTTCCATTTTAGGAAGGAAATGAGTCGTGTAAGATCTACGATAGAAAAGCCAAAAACATAAATGACTGTCTTACCTCTAATAGCAGGAGCGTCTCTTGCTCTGTCCATTCCCTTCCTGCACTCGTTCCTTTAGTCTGAGGCAGATGTCGTAAGAGTAATGTTAGAATAATTACTTAACGCTTAATTACAGAAAGGTCAGTGTATGAAACAAGATTAAAACTATTCGGGGGGGGGTTTTAAAAGAAAGATCGTGTGAGACCTTAGGGTGTTTCTTGGTGTAGATGTCGGAGCGCAGACCAAAGTTCTGGCAGTCTGAGGGCTTCTCTCTGCTCTTTTCTGGGAAATACAACATGTGCTGCGAGGCTGACACCTGCGAGAGCGAGAGGCGGAGTTTTATCAGGAGGCGTTTCAGATGATTTCAAATACATCTGTGTGGAGCTGTTGTTGTGTGTTTTACCTGCAGGGGTTTGTGTTGTAGGGGGGCCAGCCCGGTCGGTGTGTCGGCCAGTACGTTGAAATGAGGGGTGGGCGGGGGTCCCATGGGGAGCGGTCTGCTCTCTGCATCCACCTGGTAGTTAATCAAACCCCACTGCTCCAAAAACGCATGAACCCTGGACACAAAGAATATAATTTACGGTGTTGCAGCTGTAAAACCGCCCCTCGCCCCACACACACACACACATATACACTGACAAATCAGCATACGGCACACGTTGCAATTAAAAATAAAAGCTGCTTTTGAGACACCACATACCGCGTGTTCCTTCCCAACATGAACAGATTCAATTCGTTAACACATTCACATTTCACAACACCCACACGCCACCCTTGATTTAGCAGATGCAGCAGACAATGCATGGTAGCAAAACAACCACACACACACACAAAGTTATACCTCATGACAGCACACACGTCTCCAGTGAGGTTGCGTCTGCAGGACGTCGAGCTGAGGTACTCCTGGGGGTTGAGCCGGTACGTGTCGATCATGAAGTTGCGGTACGCCAGGTAGCTGCAGTGCACGGGAAAGACCGTGTTTTTTAAGTGACGCCGTCTGCGTCACCTGGTTAAGACTTGAACAGTAAAGTCTGCGGTACTCACATTTCTGGAGATTTGGACTTGTTCTTCCCATTGAAGAATTCCGGCAATGCACGTTTCTCTATCGAGTGAATGCTGGAAGATATGCACAGAAAGGTTTTTAGGAGTTAGGTTATAAAGTTGGGATGTTGCTACGTTTGTGTGTGTGTGTGTGTGTGTGTGTGTGTGTAATTATTTATTTACCTGTTGTAATTGAACCAAGATGTGTAGCTTGGTATTATGATGTGATGGGTTTGTTCTGTGATGCTGTCCTCTCCCTCTGACAGGCGAGGTATCTCCCTCTCCTCATCATCCTAGAAACACACAGGGAACATTTAATAACACTTTTTTACATCACTGAAACAAAGACGCTAGGAACTGCTACAGACCACCCAGCCCTCCTGCATTGAAAAACGAATGACATCATATTTACCCTTCCTGGGAAATCATCCTCCAGTTCATCTGAAAAAAGGAAAAGTGGAAGAAAGGGTGAAAACTCAAAGTGCATTCACACAAAAAAAAAAAACACATTTCGTTATTTAGACATACATACATACATATATGTATACATTTTAAAACTGGAAGAAACATTTACACATGCTACACTTACTCCTGAAACATTAGCTATAACACTTAACCTACCCAGGTCAGCCATGGTCCCTCCTTTGACAGGAGTATTCTCACTGTCCTTCTTCAGGTTGACTATGAGAACATAAGAAAGTGGTTTAGAGCCAGAGATGTTACTTTAATTAATACTTTTATTTCCTTTAATTTCATAGACACTGGTTTTTTTTTATTTATTGTTTTACCATTCTTGGGTAGTATAACCTCCTCCATGTTAGGGACAGGGGTAGGGTCCTCCATGTCTTTGGTCAAGTCTTCTTCTGGCTCTTCCTCCTGTGGTCCACGCCTTCTCCTGTGCACACAGACACATAATCAATGCTGAGACCTCGCCCTGAAACGCCAAACAGAAAGCATACCCTCCTGTTTGGTTAAAAAAACACTTGTTTCTTAGTTACCCCTTCTTTCCTTTCTTCCTGCCTTCAGAGGAGGGAGGAGACGGGGAGCGTCTTCTCTTTTTGGAGGGGGTGACCTTGGTGTCCTGCGACAGAGGGTAGAGGAGTTTATCAGAGGTCAAGACTCTTTAACGTTGTGAACATGAAAGTCTCCTGGTTGCCTCCATTTTCCACCAGTAAAAATGTAAAAATATGTGCATTAATAATTGAGAGCACCGTTTCCTTTCCGACCGCCTACAGCTTCACACAAACCTGGTCGTCTCTGAGGTGGATACGCCGGCGGAGAATTATTGGCACGTTCCTCTCATCCACGCAGTAGTCTTCTTCGTTCATCCACTCATTGAAAACATCTGTGTCCAGAACCCAGCCAGCATGGACCTGGGGGGCGCACACGCACAACCACACGGCGAGTATTAATATGGTGCATGCTGGTGTATCTCAGCATCGGCAGTGTCCAAAATGAACACACACCAGATCATATCAACAAATACCAGTAAAAATTGACTGTGGCAGATAAATCAATAGGCTTTACCTGTCAAGATGATATCATATAAAAGCCTCCATTATTTATTTATAGTCTCTGGTTCCTGTTTTAGACCGCGTCCCTGCTGACTGCCATACTCTCACTAACTGGGAGCGAACTGAAGAAAAGCACTGCTCTGTAACCTGACTCCTAACAAGCTACCTTGAGCCAAAGAAACAAATTTACTGACAATAACTCAATGTATTCTCATTCTGAAGTGTAAAATTATGATGTATAGCTCGATATAGTAAGTGTAGCAGGAAACCGTGTTGTGTAACTAAGTATATAGAGTTGTAAATCATCGTGTTTTTTGTAGGTGTGCTGCTGTACTGACCCGCCACGGCTTCTCCGAATGTGGTGGCTCTTCGACCTCTCCTTCAACATCACTTGAGGACAGCCAACTGTCATAACTGTTGAAAAGTGGCAATTGACACAATAGGTAAGTATTTGTGTTTGTGTATGTGCATCTCTGCGCGTGTGTGTGTGTGTGTGTGTGTGTGTGTGTGTGTGTGTGTGTTTGATTGTGCATTACCTGTCAGGGTGCATGCCCCAGTGTACCAAGACGTGTTTGTCTTTCCGCATGACAGGACGCATCCATTCATCTGAAAATAAATGTTTATTTAAAAAAAAAAAGATAGAGTTAAATACGTACCAGGGATTAAAAAAGATAACAAACACATACTGTTCATGCACAAACTGTAACTGACCTTCCTCCGTAGAAGCAGGTGCGGGGTAGATGTGGTGACTGGCGAGCGTTCGGTCCTCGGTGAGCGAACCCTGCGGGAGGAACAAACCGTGACCCTGTAGCACTGATATTGAACTACATCGTCAGAGCTAAACTGACTTTCATATTCTCACTACTTCATAGTCAGCTAGACCTGTCACTGACAGTGACATTTTCTCCTTCATCGGTCCGTCTAACACTCCTCGTCTGCTCATCTTTAACTCTCCCCTGCGGCACTTTACCTGGTGTTTGGTGATAATATCCGTCAGTCTGCTAGCCAGCTCCTGATCCAGTGTGGGGTCCACATATACCACAGGCAGTGAAGTGCAGTTGTTCTGTAGATGCACAAAACACAAGTACTTCATCATCAGTGGTGTGTCCCCTGGTGGGCTGATGTATGTATGTGTGTGTGTGTGTATTTATAGGAGTGTCTATGTCACCTGGATCAGTGCTCTTTCAATAGCACCAAACATCTCAACATTCCTCTCAGTTCTTGATGGATTCTGTAAGTCAAACCTCCGCCTGTAAAAAAAAAAAAAAAAGGGGAAGGGAAGAGATTTCACACGATGGACACTACTGTTGAAAAAGCAAAGGCGTCGGAGGCACGCAACTCACCAGCCTTGCTCAGCCTTGAACTTGTAGGCAGTGCCAAGAATGTGGCAGAGTCCACCACCTGGCCGCAGGTCCAGGAAGCATTGTGCCTGCGGAGAAATTGTAAAATCAACAGCTTTGTTTTGCATGTTTATAAACATATCTTGCCAGATTTTCTGTCACCTTACTCTTTCCCATATCTAATGGGGACCACAATTGAAAGAAGCTTTGAGATTTATTGTGTTTTTATCCTCTGTTATTCTAATTATGCGTCGACTGTCAAGACTAAAACGAATAAAAATCACTTTTTTTTTTTGTCACATACACAATCATAAAGAGTACAATGATATTCTTTGTGCCTAGCTCCAGAAAGTAACTAACAAATAGAAACAAAATACTGACAGCAATACTGACAGCAATACTGCCTTTATATTGTTATCAAACAAATATACAGTGGTGGAAAGTAACTAAGTACATTTACTCCAGTACTGTACTTAAGTACAATTTTGAGGTACTTGTACTTTACTTGAGTATTTCCATTTGATGGTACTTTATACCTCTACTCTACTTCATCTCAGAGGGAAATATTGTACTTTTTACTCCACTACATTTATTTGACACTTTAGCTACTAGTTTATATTTACATAAAAAAACATATGTACTTGCACCGATCTGACTTTTTAGTCCCGATACCGATAGCGATACCTGGGCTTTGGGTATCGGCCGATACCGAATACAGATCCGATACCAGTGTTTAATTAATCGGCTGTATGCCTCACTGTGTGGAAGTGACTGGGATCATTCTTTTAAGTGTAAGGCAACATCAGGCTTGACTTAAACATTACTTTCCTAACTTTGTAATACAAAATATAACAAATAAATACATAGATATAAATTTACCGAATTGTTCATTACAATTAATTAATTAATTATTAAAATAATAATTCGTACACCAGCAACTTGGTACATTTTTTTTTTTTTTTTTTTAAATGAACAGGAATTACAATTCAACTATAAACATTTTTTAATGCAGCAACAAAATTGGTCAAAAATGTTAACAGGAATTAAAATGCCAGTATATAATGTATATAGTATATAAATATAGAACTGAATTGAATAGATCGGCCCCATTGTCACCCGATACCCAATCCAGCTATTTGAGTCAGTATCGGCGCATCCCTACAACTAATCTACCCAGTAGTATCAGAATCAGAATCAGAATCAGAAACTCGTTTATTGCCAGGTGTATGAGGTTTACACTAGGAATTTGCTTTGGTGGGTTGGTGCAATAAAACAGTAAAAATAACAGTAGGATAATTAAGTGTTAGAATAAAATAAGAATAAAAAATTGAAATCTACAAATATACAATATAATATATACACAAGAATTAAACATAGTATAAAAGTATAAACAGATGTGCAAAATTAGTGCAAATTATTGTCAGTGTGCAAACAGTCAGATGGTATTGGGTGGGTGGTATTGAGTGTGTATGAGAGATAAAGTATATAAAGTATCTAAATATATGATTTCTTTATATATTGTCATACAATTATATAGTGATCTCAACCCCTGTAAAAAAACACAACACTACATCAACATAAATCCTAAAAGATGGAGACTTTGGAGACAGTGAGGGAAGGACTCACGGGCAGTTTGGTGAGAGCAGGACTGGTAGCTTGTCTGCCAAAGGCATCCTCTTGGAACTGGAGGAGCTGCAGGGTCACTGCAGCCAGAGCCTGACACGATGGAGCATCCACCAGCACATACTGACAGACACAGATGTTGAGAGGGATATGAAGAGGAGAACGTTTCCATCATCATGCTTTAAAGCTGCAGTATGCGATATTGGCGCAAATATGATTTAAAAAAGTTATTTTTTAGAAAACGGCCGCTATATCGTGACAGTAGTACATGAAACAGGTAACCTGAAAAAATTCATGTTCCTCTGTGTCCTACTGTGTCCTCCGGTGCTCCTAACAGCATCTGAAGGATTTCACTTACCGGAGGAAAACAAGGTCCGCTGTCCAGCTGACGTCTATGAGAGCCGGCTGTCAATCACTCGCGAACTCCGACCAAACGGTCAAACTAGGCAGCGCTGATCAAATATGAATCGATATTGTGTTACTGTAATGCCTATTTCTCACCTCAAATGTTCTCAGAATCATTTTGTAGTGTACTGTTTAGCTGTAAAATGAGAAAGTTTGTGATGTGAACGCCATTGTAAAATCTGTTGAAGGAAGCCAAGTTCTGGTCACATGACCGGAGCACAGCCAATAGGAACGCTCTCTCTCTCTGAAATGACCTGTGATTGATCAAAATCTGCAGTCACGGGCTAGATTTTTCTAAAGCCTGAAAACAGAGCCATGGTGAGGAGCAGAAGTCTAGTTTTCTCTCAGAACACTTGAATAACAATATGCTGAAAGATTATTATGGAATTTTTGCCAAATTATGCCAAAAAATTGTTGCCTACTGCCGCTTTAATGCAACCTACAGCCTACTGCATGTAACCGACAGTCTAGCCCAGTTTAACTGTTGTATTTCTACTGATTAACCTCCAGGATTTGGCTAAATTTGCACTTCATTTTTTACACGTGTTATTTTAAATAACGTTCGATGCAGCAATTCGTTGACTTCACCACACAAATCAACGTAACGTTTTCCAGCGTGAGACGTTTGTTTACAGTCTGAGCCATTGGACTTGCTAGCAGCGGGGGGGCGGCTAGCTCGTTAGCTCGTTAGCTTCCTGACCAGCTAACTAACCTTCTTGTAGTGCTTCCCGATCCACAGTCGCGCCGCCTCCAGCTGGGCTGAAGTATCCGGACTCTCCCAGAACCGAGCCGACGGACTGCTGTCTTTTTTCCGGTGCGCGGATGTTCCGGAGCCGGCTTGGCTCGTCCCGGGAACGCCGACGTTTGTTCCTCCGGACATTGTGGCCATAATAAAAAAACGAGATTAATCTCAAACAGGAGAACAAAACTGGCTAGCGCGCTCGCTAGCTTTTTTTTTTTGCGTTCTCGTTTTCTCTCGCGAGACGCAGCGTGGTTGTCGCAGTTCGGGCATTTGGGGTTTTCTATTTTTTAGTTTTTAGGATAGGATAGCACTTTATTTATCCCCGTGGGGAAATTGCAGTTTAACAGCAGCACAGATTCTAACAAAAGACAGTTCATAAAATAAGACCAGGACAGGGCATACAATAAATAAGAATAAAAAATATCCAAGGTAAGCAAGATAAGAACACTAGTAAAATTATGTTATAAGGGTAAATAAAAGGTAAATAAATATGTGCATTATAAATAAATTAGAAATAAATTATGTGCGAAAACAGTAGTGTAAATAAATATTATATACATGTGAACAACGTGAATAGGACTAACAACTTTACAATTGTCTTTCATTTTTTTAGTGTTTTATTATTTAATTGCGTGCGGTTTTGATAAAGCGGTATAAGTTTAAAACACCCCCAAAGTTTTTTTTTATGCAGAATACACGCCTTTGTTAAAAAACTAGGACTTTTATTTTGAAGTGCAACATTACGAGGAAGTGACTGCGCGAGACATGTAAACAAGAAGTGACGTCACATCGGTGAGTAGCAGCTCGTACTCTAATTCCAAGCTTTAATTGTTTGAAAATGTACTTAAAATACGATGTGAAGTTGTTTTGTTGCAGTAACAGTCACAGTGTGTGTCAGGAAAAAACAAACTCCTGTCCAAGCTGACGACTCAGCAGCTATGTTATGAGTCTTTTCCGTCTGCAGACTGCACACGCCCTAACCCAGCCAGGGCAGAGTCCAAACTACTCTACACTACCAGCAGTGAGCAGGTTAACTCATTCATCCTTTTTACTCCGTGTTTTCCCAGGCCCTGAGGTCCTATGGGTGTCCAGGGTCTGACCACCTACGTGGAGGGGAACAGAAACTTCCTCCAAGATGTGAAGTTCAGGGACAGTCGCCTGGTTGTTGACGGCTGCAGCCTGTACTTCCGCCTCTACTTTAACCACGGTTTGGACCAGCAGCATGGAGGAGACTATGATGCTTTCGCTTGCCTGCTCACCCAGTTCCTCTCTGCTTTAACGGCCTGTAACATCCAGCCATATGTGGTACTGGACGGAGGTGAGGATTGCTATTGAATTCCAGCTCCTTTATTTCAGATATCTCAACTTTTTACAACATGATGTTAAAGTGGCAGTAAGCAACAATTTTTTTGCATAATTTGGCAAAAATTCCATAATAACCTTTCAGCATATTGTAATTCAAGTGTTCTGAGAGAAAACTTGACTTCTGCTCCTCCTCATGGCTCTGTTTTCAGGCTTTAGAAAAATCTAGCCCTTGAAGGCAGATTGTGATCAATCACAGGTCATTTCAGAGAGAGAGAGCGTTCCTGTTGGCTGTGCTCCGGTCATGTGACCAGAACTTGGCTTCCTTCAACAGATTTTACAATGGAGGCTGGGTCACAAACTTTCTCATTTTACAGCTAAACAGTAACTACAAGATGATTCTGAGAACATTTGAGGTGAGAAATAGGCATTACAGTAACAGAATATTGATTCATATTTGATCAGCGCTGCCTAGTTTGACCGTTTGGTCGGAATTCGCAAGTGATTGACAGCCGGCTCTCATAGACGGCATCTGGCAGCGGACCTTGTTTTCCTCCGGTAAATGAAATCCTTCAGATGCCGTTAGGAGCACCGGAGGACACAGTAGGACACAGAGGAACATGATTTTTAGCGGCCGTTTTCTAAAAATAACTTTTTTAAATCATAGACCCGATCTCGCATACTGCAGCTTTGATGTTTCCAAACATGTATCATTACATACATATTTAAATGATATAATATAGTCAGATCTTTTGATTAATGTAGACAGTTCTTTGATGAACGAATTGGATTGACCAAAAGCAGTTTGCTCGCATTTGTTAAAGGGGACATATGCTCATTTTCAGGGTCATACTTGTATTTTAGGTTTCTACTAGAACATGTTTACATGCTTTAATGTTCAAAAACACATTATTTTTCTCAAACTGTCTTTCTGAATATACCTGTATTCACCCTCTGTATGGAACGCTCCGTTTTAGCGCCTGTTTCTTTAAGACCCCCTCCTGAAAAAGCCCAGTCTGCTCTGATTGGCTGGAGAGAAAAATATGGTGCACCTTTGCAAAGGTAGTTCTCAAGCTGTGGGTGATGTATTCTAATGAGCCTGCTTGTGACATAGGAAGGGGAGCCAAATCTGAATGGCTTGTTGAATCACATGTTTTCTGATCTAGACAGCTCACAAAAAACTGACTGGGTTGTCTTATTTCACAGACAAATGTATGAGCACAAGCACTGAAAAAGTGAGTTTTCATGATATTTCCCCTTTAAAAATGTGAAAAGTCGGTCTGCAGTTGCAACACCCACAAACAATTAAAAGTCTTATTGATAACATTTTTATGTAGATGAATATATCTGAAAAAATTATACATCCACAGAGCCTTTAGAAAGGTGCGGAATAAAAGTATGGCTTTTCCTGAAAAAAAAAAAAAAAGATTATGATTGTGAATTAATCATTTAAACATTTTTGGCGGGTCCAAAATGTTTTGTTTATCTCTGTGGAAGATATCAGACGTTTGTTTCCCGCTTCTAACAAGGCTTGTGAGCCAATAGTAAAAACAACGTTGGTATGTCTGGGTCATCAGTTAGTGTGGAAAAAACGGATAAATATCACCTTTAATTTCTGTTTTTTTTGTTTGTGGCTATAAGGGATTGACCCCAGTGACAAGAAGTTCCCCACTCTGCGTCAGCGTCTGCAGTCCAAGATAAAGGAGGCGGACAGTCTCTCCCACGGCCGCAATGGCTCCGTTCTCCCCATCCTCACAAGGGCCGTCTTCGTTCAGGTCCTCATCCAGAGAGGAGTCCCGCTGGTCCAGTGTCCAGCTGAGGCTGACTGGGACATTGCATGTTTGGCTCACCAGTGGAACTGCCCAGTTCTGACCAATGACAGCGACTTTTACATCTTTGACCTTCCAGGTGTGGGTAGCGACAGGATTTTTGCACTTTAACACGGATCCAAATCGACCTTTGTAATGAATGGTAGTGATCTCGCTTGATGCTTAGCTGTTGTTTGACATATGTGCTTTGTTTTCTTAGGTGGTTATCTGCCACTCCATTATTTCCAGTGGACCAACCTCAACGGTAAAGCCTCTCACCGCTACATCTCGGCTCGGTGCTACACCACGGACGGGCTGTGCAGCTGGTTTGGCGGCATGAACCGGGAGTTGCTGCCCTTATGTGCCGTCCTGGCTGGCAATGACTACGGCACTCCGAAAGATGCTGAAACACTCATAGGTCTGTTAGATGTGAATGCATTACGGAGAGGAGGTGGCAGGGGTAAAGGTAGGGCGCCCTCTTCCCGCATTGAGGGCTTCCTCCTCTGGCTGTCCTCTTTTTCAAGTGCCGCGGAGGCCCTGGAGGAAGTGAGCAGGCTAATGGGGGAGGGGGAGGAAGGTGGAGGCGTTAGGGGCAAGAGAGGACAGAAGGGTGGGCTCAGTTCACAGCTGTGGGCGGGTATGCAGGAGTACCACATCACCCCTCAGAGCTCGTTGGCTCGCTGGTTCTCCGGAGGCAAGGCAGCTCCCGGAGGGCGGACCTCTGGGCTGCCAGAGTGCCTGTCGCTGGCCGCAGCGCAGGGACTGCTGGCTCCCTTGGTGGTAGATGCTCTGGTGATGCGCAGGGTCCTGCTCATCCCACAGGTAGAGAACAGCAAGCTGGCCAGCAGCCACTGCAGTGCCATCGCCATACGCAAGGCTATATATGGGATATTACTGCAGAGAGGCCAAGATGTCCAAGCACGGGATACGAGGGGACAAGAAAACATCAGCCAGGGTACGAGAGGTGGGAGAGGGCGAGGGGGAAGGGGGCGGGGAGGTGGAGGTGGAGGTAGGGGTCAGGGCGTAGTTTCACCCACACAGCAGGGTGTAAATGTAGGATTTAGCATTGAACAAGCAGCCGGTGCAGCTTCAGTTCAGGGCTCTAGTGCCCCCGTGTTTGTAGAGGAGTACGACCGTGTGGATCTGAACTTGAGGAAAAACCACGCGGAGGCACATCCGCTCAGAAACCCCCTACGGCTGGATACACTCGGCCAGGTAAACATGACAATAAAAATGATGTTGAATTTATAGTTTTTAAAGGAAATTGTTCATGTGATTTAATTACCTTTCCCAATGTTGTCCCATC
The DNA here is from genome assembly GCA_916701645.2 of Sebastolobus alascanus. NCBI lineage: Eukaryota > Metazoa > Chordata > Actinopteri > Perciformes > Sebastidae > Sebastolobus > Sebastolobus alascanus. Next base: position 8,969,691 of record CAKAOJ020000009.1, on the reverse strand, counting down.
TTTTTTTCCAGGCTCCTGTGGCAGTTCGTCTTGGTGTCCTGTTAGAAGTCTTGGGCACGAAGGAGTCTGCCCTGGCTCCTCTTCCTCTCCGCCTGAGGCTGGCTGTAGCAGTGACAGCCTTCTGGCTGCGACAGGCCACACCAACGCCCTCACAGCCCCAGCTCCAGGCTCTGGTGCTGGGCATGGTTTACGGAGAGCTGTCCTGGAACAACCAGCCTGGAGCTACCCACTATCCACATGCCGGTTAGTTGTGTTTTTTGTATTGTTCCACAAGGTTACAAACGCTAACATGCATCTCAATAAAAAGGCAAACATCTTTAATGATCTAAAAACCTGTTGTGTTCGTCGTCCTAGTCCCGCAGCTAAACTGGGCTGCGGAGCGCAACGTGTTGGCAGGGCTGGATCGACAGCGCGTGAGGCCAGGGGAGAGGCGGGGCTTGGATGTCGGAGTGGCTCACGGTTTCAGCCAATGGCAGGCCTGCCTCTGGAGTGCACAGTGTCTCAATCAACTATTGCTGCTGCCTCTGCCTGAACCCCACATATCATGGTAAGGCACAGGGAGAGATAATACACCGTTTGCATTTTCCACCCCTGAGAACTAGAGCTGCAGCTAATGACTATTTTCATTATTGAATGATCTGCTGGTTATTTCTTTGATCGTTTTTAGTCTATAAACTGTCAGAAAGTAGTGAAGAATGCCCATCACAATTTCTCACAAACCCAAGTTGACATCATCTCATCTGCTTGTTTTTTTGTCCGACCAACTGTCCATTAGACTGTTCAGACGTTTAATATACAATCACATATGACAGTCTCATTCTCCCTCCCCCGTTCCATTGCATTCGCTTCACAACAAGTGGTTGCCAGGCACTTACTGTCAATCTCAGCCATTTATCCGTTTTTTCCACAAAATTTTTAAAATGATTTATTCACAATCATAATATTTTTTTTTCTGGTAGTAAAAGCCATACTTTTATTCGGCAACTTTCTAAAAGCTCTGTCTAAAATCTATTATTTTGAAAAAAAATATTAGTCTACAAGAAAATGTTATCAATAAGACCTTTTTAAAGGGTCGTTCATCCAAATTACAAGAAACTTTTCGAACCTAGTGGGAACTGGTCATGCACTTAGTTTAGTTTTATTTGCAGAGGCTTAGAGATGTCTCTTGAGATTTCTGCTGCCATCCCAGTACAAGGTTGATGGAATTTTGTTTGTGGTTCTCAAAACATTGAAATGATGTGAAAACAAATCAGAGTATTAATGAAGACACTGTTTCTAGAAGAGCACATTGCTGAAAGATTTTTGTAAATGTAATTTTCAATGGGTCTTTTTTCTTGAAAGACATTTTCAAATTCCATTCACCTCCATTTTATCGGGGGTAAACCCAGGGTATATCGAAAAATATTTGCAGATACCACCATGGTTAAGTGGAAAAAAACTATATCTTTATGTAATTCGGTTGCCCTCCTCTCTCAGGTCGTACAGTGGAACCTTGGTGCACGGCCTCTTCAAGTACCTGAAAGGAGGTCGAGCTGCAGAATCCCTCCTAGCCGGGGGTCACTTGTCCGGACAACTCTACTCCTCCCTGCTGGGCGCTGTGAGGAACTGCAGCTCCAAAACCCATCCCTCCTCTTCGGCAGCAGGGGGGAGGAAGAGAGGCGGAGGCCGGGGAAGGAGAGGAAGAGGAAGAGGAGGAAGGGGAGCGGGGAGAGGGACTGGGGAGATAGACAACAGGTTTGCTCTCCTGATGAGCGAGGAAGAGTCCGATGACGATTGATGAGAGAAATGAACCGATCGATTGTGAAGCACTTGCTAGGGGCCAAGTGAGGAAGGACATTCCAGTGTTTTATCAAACGCACTCAGGGAATGATACAAATGGTGACGAACTAGGCCTCTTAATTTCGACCACTGAGCTTCTGCCTTTCTAACCGCGTTGCACTAATTTAACCTTCCTCCCTAAGATTTACCTGAACGTCAGATCAGTTTTGTCAAAGCACACTCGTGCCATATTTTAGCAGATTTATGAGAGCTTTTATTAAGGTAATGTCACTGTAATTAAGGCATGTTTTTTATTGAGTTATGTCAACACAAGATTTAAGTCTTGTTTTATCATCTCGGGTTGAGAAGAAAGTTCTATGGCAGCTAATGTCACCTTAATGAGCAACTCATGAAATCTTATTTTATCGCAGATGTCTTCACTCAACTTTCTATGATAAATAGTAGAAATCAAACTCGACCAGATTTTTTCATCACATTCAGCTAGCTTTTACTCGCAAACGGCAGATGATTACACGTTTACTCCTTCTCTATAAAGTCAGTTTTAAGTTACAGTGTGTTACCAAAGCACTCTTATTAAATATTTACAGAACACAACCAAGCTTCAACTATTTATAAATGCAGCATATCTACACTGTAACAGTACGCAATTCACAAGTGACTAAAACAACATCAAAATAAGGACCAAAAAAATTAACATGACCAGTTTTCTGCCTAAACACACACGTGAATATTCACATTAGTAGGAGCTGTGTGGCCTCGTCCGGAGCCCCCAACGCAGTATCTGATCCGATCGCAACTTAACATACACTGAATCTTCCTCTTGTCCTATGAGGATGATGAGGTTGAGGCAGCTAAAGAGGCAGCGGCTGCAGCGTGAGCGTGAGAGTCTATGAGGTCCATGTCTTCGTCTTCGTTGACTCCACACGTGTCGACCACGCAGATCAGGCAGCTGGTGACGGGAAATGCTCGCACCTTGCTGCAAGTCACCCACCTGGGCACGGAAGAAAACCGATTCAGAGGCAGCGTGAAGTGGGAATAAATATACGAGTCTATACGAGCTATTATTTATTTTTCGTAGATCCCCAGTATTAGTGACAGAATTCAATGTCTATTAATTCATTTGTTTTGTTGTAGTAATATTTAGTTAATATACTAACCGGTCAGTATCAGTGTGGTACTCCAGGACGTGTCCGAGCCGCCCCACGCCTTGAAATCCCGCCAGCACATAGATGACCTCACCGACCGCGGCGCACTTCACCGTCACACCTCGCCACGGCATCGCCGAAGCAGCGCACCACTCGTTACTGGCAATGTCGTAGTACTCCACCGAGTCAAGTCCACCTAGACACACACACAGCATCATACAGAGGCCACATATGCTACAGCTACTAGTATTACAGTACTATTATAATAATATCAATTCTTTCGTACCCAGAGCCCCCTGCCCTCCAACAGCGTAGATCCTGGTGTTGACCACCACCAGCCCGTGGTTCTTCCTGGCCTCTCTCATCCCACTCAACTCCCTCCATCTGAGGACAGAAAGAAGGAGACAGGGACAAGGAAAGGGTTGAGGAAGGGTGTAAACAGAGAACACAGATAACAACGGTAGCAATGCAACACAACATTATGTGATTTACCACTTGGGTGTGCATGTGATTATTGTCAGGTAAAAACTATGAAACTCTAGTTTAGTCCTTTTATGTCTAGAATGCTCTTTCGTGGAGAAATTTCCACGACCTCCTGGTCCGATTAAAAGCTTTTCAAAGCCCATTCGATAAAATAAAAAATGAATTCTTGTACAACTATAAAAAGAAGGCTATTTATCCTCTTTTTGGGGATACACAGTTTTCCCCAAACGACATTGATATGAATATACAGCCTTGTATATATAAGGCTAATAATAAAGAAAGTTCTGGCATTTCCTACTGTTGGCAGCCAGCACATAGCAACAGTGTTTCCCCTCATATGCCTTTTTCATTATCCCATTCATAAACACTGTAAACAAACCAGTGGCCTTTGGGTTGTACAGTTCTGAGCTGTATGTTTGTGTGACTCACTTTTGAGTGTTGGGGTCGTAAACCTCGCAGTTGTCGAGGACCCTGCCGGACACGTTGTTTCCCACCGTGCCTCCACAGACGTATATGAGCCCGTTGGCCTCCACTGAGCCGTGGCTGCAGCGCGCCAGCAGCATGCTGGTTTTCACCTGCCAAGACTCCGTTCTCGTGTCGTAGCATTCGAAAAGGTCGAGGGCGGAGCTGCCTGCAGACACACACACGTGAAGTACATAACACCATGATTAAATGCTCTGTTTCCCACATTCAGGATCATCAACGTCCACTCTTCCCCAACCCACAAACCTCCCCAATCCCAGGTCCCAAGTTCACCCCCCTCCACCTCCCCGTGCTCACCCACTTCTGACCCCCCGGATGTGTAGATCTTGCCCTGGGCGGCGCAGGCAGCCAGGCTGTCGCGAGGCGTGGGCGGACCCAGCTTGGAGTACCAGCTGTCCTTCAGGACGTTGTAGCAGTCCATGCGCTTGATGGGGAAGAGCTGCGAGCCGCCCAGGATGTAGACCACATTGTCCCAGAAGATGGCTGTGGCGTCCCGGCGCTTCTCGAAGGGGCAGCGGATGTCTGTCCAGGTCGAGTCCTGCACGGAAAGCCGGACTGACACTCAAACATGGCAAATATGATTTCAATAGACGTTACTATACAAACCTGTAGCCGTAATGTTTCTTTCTGAAATATCTGATCTGGTTTTTCAATTAAAACCCCAAATCATAGTAAAGATGTTTCACATTTCAATACTGGACAAGAGTATACAACATTTACTGACTTAAAGCCAATACCTTGGGGTTGAAGTAGCGGCAGGACTGAGGCTGGGAGCCTCCAAACAGAGCGATGCGGTAGTCGTGCTTCTTGCGTCGCGGTCGGCTGCTCTCTCCCAGATCCTCCCGATCCTCCAGGGACAGCAGGTGGTAACGCATCCCGCCTGGTACGAAAGCACAGGCTGTTTTGTTTCTCTTGTGTGTGTGTGTGTGTGTGTGCTCATGTCAGCCCAGGAGACCTTAGCAGTAAAGCAGTTTTAACTTGCTGAATCTACAATATGAGATAGATGTAAATGACGGTCGGTGTGTAATGTATGCGTTGCTCCTCCTCCTACTCACCGATGACCATCTTGAGACACTGCGGCTTGTCCTGGATGAGGGGCTCGGCCTGCACCGTCTTGGAGAGGAAGGTTTTGGAGACCAGAGGGAAGCGAACGCACCCCAACACCTCCACCATGTACTGCTGTCTGTTGCACACGTCGTACTTCAGCCAGCGCACTGCCGCGTCATAAATCTGACACACAAACGCAACAACAAAACATGAGGGGATACATACAGATTATAGGTGGTGTTGTTTTTACCCAGAGCTATCAGTCAGCTTTGTCCTGATGTGATGAAACCCCATTTATTTGAGAATCCCAAGTTGTAAAGAGAAGTGCTTTTCACCAAAAAATTGTTAGGGACTTGTTAGAGAACGTGTACATGTGTACCTGGGCCTCAGCACGGACAGTGAGTTTGTCCTGGTGCAGCAGGTGTGTGAGCTGTTTGACGTCCAGTTGCAGGAACTCGTCCAGTTTGTAGACTTCAGTGAAGTGGAGCTCGACGAAGTCCTCTGCTGCTGCCTTCAGCTCGGGACAGTCCATACAGTCTGCCAGGGAGGAGATACCTGCAGGAGGAGGACGACAGGACAAGGATCAGTCTGTCTAATGAGTTACATGATGTGGCAGGCCCGACCCGAACACACGTGGGAAAATGTAATATTTAAATAAACAAAAATGCCCTTGATTATACAGCAGGCACAAATACCAGTTAAACTTAGTAGTAGTTTAATAATTGATGCTGGGAACTCAATACACTAAGAATCAAAGGGCTCAACAAATTGTGAGGTAAAAAGCAAATGAGATATGATTAAACCTCGATTGTATTTCGGTTCTTACCGAGACAGTTCGTTGCATCAATTTGTCCTTTGAGGAACTCCACACACATCTTCTTCACAGGCTCAATCTGATACTGGTTGGCTGCATCCAGCAACGACTGGACGTTAGTGCTGTTCACTGAAATCCTGCCACACACACACACACACACACGCTTTATCATTTAAGAGGTGTTTCTGATGAAATAGGTGAATGTAACGTAAGTTAAAAGAGGATTGTCTAATCTGCTGTGAAGTTTAGCAGCTTGTCTAAGCACCACAGTCTCATATATACTGAACGTATGCCTGGAAATGACAACTCCTATACGTCACGCTCTACTTTTAGCCAAGATTCTTACCGAGCTGTGTAGATAAATTCGATCAACAGCTCGATGATCTCCGGCTCGGCACTCCTGAGCTCCACCTCGTGGGACATCGACTCCATCATTCTGGCTGGGGGGTGAGGTAAAAGAGAGGTATAGAAAATAAAAACACATTACCAACAATACATGGCAGCAAGAGATAATTAATAATGTGTGTGTGTGTGTGTGTGTGTGTGTGGTCCACCAAGGCTCAATGTTTCAAACTATTAAGCATGTAAGTCCTCAATGTCAACGATTCTGTGATTTTGTGTCCATACTTACTGGTGAACATGAGGCTGAAGAAGTGGCTGGCAGCAGCCAATACAACTCTGTGGGCAGGAAAGTGTTTCCCCTGAACCACCAGGGTCACATCACAGAGAGTATCCTGAAGAAAACACACACACAGGAGAGGGAGGGGACACACACACACACACACACACTTACAGTAAATGCCTCATGTCAAGCCCCTACATACCACTCTTGTCCTCTTTTTGTATTTCCCCCCTCACCTGTTTCCTCAGGTTGTTCATGACTCCCATGATGCCAGACAGCTGTCTGTACTCCTCTTTGATGGCACACTTCCTCTCGCTCTTCTTCTTGATACTCGCCGCCTTCTCCGGAGAGACCACCCCCGTCATGTCAGCCCTGGTTTAATAATGCAATCTGCTCAGATCAATTGAAAACCCTTTCAGCAACCACTGCAGCTGCAGGAAGCCTCTTTGTTGTTGCTAAGCTACTAGCAGTTAGCTTGCTAGCATCCAGCAGCTTTTTTGTGATGTTATGAACTAAAAAAGCCCGCCAGTTTAAACGACTGCTTCTCCTTGAAAACTCGCAGAGATAAAATCATAAAGAAAGTGATAAAGATAAACTTTCTGTCATGTCGAAACAGTGATAAAACGGGTTAGCGTAGTGTTATTTTTTGAGCTAGCTTTAGCTCGGGTTGTGGTTTTCTTCTTCTTCTACGGTTTCTGCTTCGGTAGTCGCGTTCGCCCTCTGGCGACATGTGTGACAAATGACACGTTGCGGAACTGATTTACTTTTGAAAAAGTTTGTATATCTCCAGTGAATATGTGTTGGTATTCAAAACAAAAACATTTTAGTTGTTTGTATCATTTGGAATAGCAAATGTCAGATTAAATACAACCAATGAATTACAGCTAATGGCAACAGCTGTGTTTTGTTTACCTCGCTGCTGCTGCAGCTCACCTGTAGGTGCACCTGTCTGTCTGTGTGTCTGTCACGTTCATACCTGTACGGTAATCCAGAAAACATAACCAGGAAGAAAGGTTTCTCAGACAGTCGCATGACGTTTACGTCATTTGGGAATGTGCGGACCTCAGATCAGATGCATTGTCAGAAATAATTGACCCGAAAACAAATTGAGAGCTGCAGTAAAAAATGCTCCGTTTCCTCTGCTGTTGCTGCTTCTCAAGTGAAAACTCCACCGATGAGGTAAGGGTTTTTTGGACTTTTATGTAAATGTTAATGCGTCCTATTCGACGAGAAACTTCACCACTGATTTGCTCCAGTGAGATTACTTGGATGACTTGCCCATTACTGCTAGTCAGTGGAGCGATTTAACTAAACATTTACTCAAGTACTGTACAAGTAGGGTGAATGAGTCTAAAGTGGGACATTTTTTTGCATTTCAGACTTCTAAATTGCGATATGAAGCCAGTACATTAAATCCACACCCAGTAAATCCCCAGGATGTGTCCTAATCAAACCAAAAAAAAGAAAATGCAGATATCACACTCATAAAAGAAATGGTAGACATATCAGTACTCTTAGTGCCAAGTTGTCTCAGACAAATCTTTATTTCCTAATGTGGGACAGTCATGTCCGAAATGTGGGACACTGAAAAGTCTGTTCAAAGGCCTAAATCACCTTAATTAATGTAGGATTACTCAATGTGCAATCCCATGTTCCCAAGTCATTACATGTGTCCAGGTAAACACAAGCATTATTGGTGCTTTATGTCTTTTTCTGAAGAGTGCAAGTATAAAAAATCATTCACTGTAAAGAAAACTCTGCTATTCTATTACAGAGGCAGCCTCTCCTGCACCCCAGTCCATCTGACCTGAATGGAGTTGGATCAGCCAGGCAGACCCGGCCAGCACACAGTGGTGGTGGTAAATAATCTCTCTAAATGTCTTTCTCTCAGAACTGTACACTTGAAATACATAAAATTATGGATGGATCTGAAATACATTTGTCCTTTTTTGTGTGTCTGTACTTTTCTTTTTTCCCCACCCCAGATGCTCAGACCGTGAAGCGGATCGGAAGGCTGGTGATGAGGCGAGCGTGTGTGCCAGAGCTGGACCAGAGGTTTTCTGACATGGCCGAGACCTTCAACGAACAGCACGAGCGCTATGAGGCCATGGTGCGACATATCAGCAACCTGCGTCAGAGCTACGGCTGTAACCACGATGACACCCTGGCTTTAGCCGAATGCATGGGGGCGATCAGAGACGAGCACGGTGAGTGACACGCTCAGAGCTCCCTACCAGTATTTTTCTGTTTCCTTTGTGTCTCTGTTTCCATCTCCATCTCCCTCCACTTCCAGCGGCCAGGTACAGGGTGTCGCTTAAGTTGAAGGGCTACGACTTCTCCCTCAATGTGGTCCCTGTGGGCGAAAGTGGAGAGGAACCACTGCCTCCACATCTGCAGTTGGCTCAGGATGAGCTGAAGGGCATTTCCGAGAGCGCCAAAGCCACCATCTCAAAGGGCACCACGCTTCAAGAGATGATCGGCTGGCTGCTCCGTAGCGGAGATCAAATGGCAGAGCAAGTGAAGGGGGCTGCAGAAACTCACCAGGAGCAAGGAAGGCTGAGTGAGAACCTGGAGGAGAACCTGAAGGAAGTGAGGAGGGCGAAGGAGTTGTCACTGGGATACAGACAACGGGCCGGGGAAGTCCTCACTGAGGCTGCACAGATAGCAGGGGCTTATCTCTAGTTCATGCACATTTTGGATACTTAATTTGAATCCACCAATTACAATACACGTGTGCAGGATTCAAATATTTACAGAGGTTATACACACTCTTTGATACAGACACACACAGAAAGTCATGCATGTTTTCAAGTATACTCTCTGCTTTGCCGGCCATTGCAGCCTCTTGTATCATGTTTGTTATAAGAACAGAAACACTTGCGATGATATCTGCCTTTTAAGTGTTTCATTAACTTTTAATAGATATAGCAAAGGCTCACTTTAACACTTAAACTATATTGTCCGTGTAAAGACAGTATTTTCCTGGATGGGTGTAATCTTACCAGCTAACATTAGGGGGCATTGCAGACTTGACTATTCTAATCTATTCCTCAGATTTAGTCTGTTTCTCAGGAATCACACTACATAGATAAAGATTCCCTAAAATCCAGAATCAGGTATCAGAATAATAAATGTATCACTATGTTTTTTGTAGAATTTTGTACTTAATTAGACACTTAAATGTTTGCAAAACTTTGCCACGATGAAAGATTATTCTCATTTCTTCTATAGTGCAATAGAGGACTGGACACAGTCTCCTATAGCAGCAATGGGAATTGGACCGGAGGTGTGTTGTGATTGTGCGTGTAGTGTTTTGTTATTAACATTCAGAAGGAGCAGATTTGCTGATTATTATCCACAAAGGTTCATGCATTTATTAACTGATTAGAAAACCACAGCTCTCCATCTGCTATTAATGTGAAAGCAAACAAACACATGGTCATAAGCAATCTTGATAATTCATTTTTAGATAATCCATTGTTCCAGAGGTCATTGTCAAGTGGTCATGCATTATTTATCCGACGGAGACGGTTTTTAGAGTCCTGCTTTCACCTTAAGCTTTACAGATTAATTTGGCATGAAGTGTGCAGGATGTGGTGGGTAAAACCTGAGAATTCATCTTTGAATAAAAAAAATGGGAAATAAAACAAGTAAACTGACATTTATTAAAAAAAGTATATGTTTAATAAAGGAAAACTATATAAATTATGTCCTTCATGACTTTGATTCCATGTTTGTGCAACAAAAAAATGTAACTGATTGTGTTCATAATTCAACTGAATATGTTTTTAATCAAACGAATCAAAGGCAGTTACTGACTAAACATCATTCAACTGCAATTCATACGCTGCAGTTTAATCAATTATTTTTCACGATGCAATCATAAAACAACTGTGAATGAATTACTTATTTATGTGAATCATTAAAAGCATTTCTGGTAGATAGCTGCTGCTGTCAAAGAGCAGGCAGTGAGTGACTGACAGCGACAACCTGCCGTGATGGCGGAAATTATCAACGTGCAGCCTAGAGTCTAATTTGATTGGATGCTGCGTTTAGGGGGGCGCGGCGTTTATATGATATACTGCTCGCTCATTGGCTCAGACGCCTGTCCACCACCCCGTTGGAGAACCGAGTCTCGTCGTCGAAGGTAGTCTGAGTGGAGAAAGTAATGAAGATGGAAGAAGGAGCAGATGTTGATGAATTATTGAGGAGATTTACGGAGTAGCGGAGTGATAGCAGTTTACTCGCCTCGTCGGAACGATAGAGGGACACCGACGCCGGGGAAATTGACAGATAGCATGCCCGTGAGTAAACAGTAACTTCCTCACTTTACTTTAGTGTCGCGCCTTAGCTTTAGCTAGCTAACTAAGCTAATCTGTGAGCAACCATGGTGACAGCTCGAAGTCATTGAGCGAGCCGAGACAGACAGAGTGTGTGTGTGACGGGTTTACAGTCTCTGCTTGATACTGGCTGTCAAATAATAACACCGAATTATCTGCCTGGAAAGAGCTAATGTTTGCCATTGAGCTAACACCCGCCGTGAGACGGGAATTTCACGTTGTTTTAAGCTGTGTTACCGGCTGTCATTGTGGGCAAACTAGCTGGTTAGCACCGCCTGGGTACGGGGGACGTTACTTAGCCGGTTAAATTAGCTACATAACATGATATAAAAACAGCAGTCAAGATGGGAAGGTTTCCCAATATGTGCGAGCTTTTCATTGCACCCATTTTGTCAACTGTAGATTAAGTCTCATTCGTTTTAAGAGACTTTGTAACCTGACTTTATGCTGTTTAGCAACAGCTGTATGTGTGTGTGTGTGGTGTGTCCAAGGACCTTGTTAAAATCAGATGATTCCTGTGTGCAGTGAAGACTGGTATGTTAGGATTTTTTCTAATAGCTATCATGTGATGCATGCTTTCTCTCTGCACCACTCAAGCCAGTTCAGGGGGTTTTACTGTAGGATGGGGGACCAGTGAGTGTGAAGCTTTGCCACAGAGCAAATCCTCAGGGCAGTCCTTGCTCTATGAAAAGAGGTCCCTTCACTACTGTGCACACTGTAAAAAAGTTGAACACTGTTTTACAATCTGTGTCCTTCACAAGGGTGAAGGTGCTTCTGGTGGTGTGCCAGATATTGTTTAAATAAGATACTGTTTGTGGCTTATTTCATAGGTTGACCTTTGCTTTTCATATGGGTTTGCCTTTGTCTTTAGGGGTGAGTCTTGTCCTCGGTGTTAAAGTGGTGTCATTAGGGTGTGTGTGTGTGAGTGTGTGAGTGTGAGTGTGTGCAAGCGTAAAAAGTATGAGCAGGCTTGTTAATGTGTGGCATCCGTGACGGATAGTGTACCAAGACTCTTAATGCTTTTTGACAGTGAAGCCCGGCAGGACGTGATGAAGCAAGAAGATCACCCAGCATCACAGCTAAAGTCACTCCTGGCAATTTGAGCAACTGAGACCGTTGCAGTCCTTTTCATTTGAATCTGCACCAAATTCCGCACACACAAGTACAATATACTGTAGGTGAGATACAGAAGTTGATTTTCCCAACAAAAGTATATTTTTGTGGGCATAGAAACCAGCAGATGTAGCGTACTTTTTTTAGCTCCATGAAAAATCTAGTAAATCAAGCTAATCATGTGACCTAAAAGTGGTATTTAAATGTGAAATTCCAGGGCTGAGCATTAAGAGATTACGAGAGAACTGTGGCCAGACGAATGGAGAGAAAAAAGGAGATGAAAAGAGAGCGTTAAAATTGAAAAATCAGTGACGTTAATCATCGGTCTCTTCAGGCTCACTTGCCGCGAGAACACAGGGAGTCGCGGGGACGAGAGGTGGGGACGAAGATGCATCACTGACTTAGAGGCAACGAGGAAAAGAGCGTAGGCTGCTATAAGAGGATTCCTCCTTGTCAGATCTCTGTATCAGTCTCCCTCAGCGGCACCAAAAACCACACGCACAAACCACAGACTCTGCTGTCATGTCTGCTTAGCTACCGGCAGTCCTCTGCTATATGCTTGCGAAAGATGAGGAAAGATAACAAGCAGGAAATCAGAAACCTTCCTTTAAGCTATAAGAAACCTGCTGTTAAGGATGACCAGGGGGGGGGGGGGGAGAGCGGGAGAGCAAGGTGGGAGGCGATGATGCAACAGGGTTAACCGCAGGCCAAGATGGTCCAAATAAAGAATGCAACCGTCAGCATGAAAAAGATGCGATATGACCTGAAGAGGGATGTCAAAACAAAAATGCTCCGGTTCTAGGAGTGGACAAATGGTGTAAAGAGCTCTTAGCACAGCTGGTGAACACGAGCTCAGGCGGAGCTGTGATCTCTGGGCATGTTGGAGCGTCTGCCCTTTATGACCACGGCTATAAAACCCTGCCACCACCCTTACTTGGACACCCCACAGCTCTCCAAAATAGTTAGCTAACTCTCTTTGCTTCCATTCAAGTTAAAAGAAGCACAGAGTCACTGGTCCAGCTTGTTGACTGTCGACCTAGTTTGTAGATTTTGGGTGGAGTCATGTCGCTGCAGTTCCTGGTTCTGACATTGGTTAGCGCAGTTAAACAGTTATTACATGTGGTTTGGGTGTGTCTGTGCAAGAGTTGTGTCAGCCTGAAGATACATTAGGTTCACTTCATCTTATTTGATCTATTTTACTCTTCATCTCCCCGTAGCTTTAATTCGTCGATGGTTTAGTAACGTAGGTTTCATTGTCATTATCGGCCCGACCAGTTGTTTGTGTGGTTTGCACCCTGTACCACAGGAAAAAGCAGCTGGGGCAGCTCTCAAAACCACCCACTTTGTCTTTCTCTCTGCTTCCTTTCTTCCCTCCATTCAAGCCTTCAGTCTTATTGGTCGTCTCGCTTCCTGGAAAAAAAGAAGGCTCCAAATCATCGGCCCTTGTGTAATAGGAAATGAGGTAATCAGCAGGGAGTGGTGTGTGTGGGTGTGTGTTTGTGTGTGTTTGTGTGTGTGTGTGGGTGTCCCCCCGTAATTCATTCTCACTTGGACTCGCTTCAGTTCTCCGCCAGCTTTCCCAGACAGGTATGTCCTCACTTCACCTCTATTAAGCACCGGAAGACACTCTCGCTGTGTTTTGATAGTGCCGATTACCTGTGTTTTTTTTTTGTTATATGAATCCATATGAAGTAGTATGTGTGTTTACCTCAGGTGTTGTGCAGTAACTCTGTCAGGACATGCAGGCACACTTGCAACAAGGATTAGGAATGTAAACTCAAAGGAGACCTGTTTGTGTTAGTCTTCGGAAGGAGGAGTCAAAAATAAGCTCATTTAGACCGCCAGCCCTGCGTGTGTGTGTGTGTGTGTGTGTGTGTGTGTGTTTGTGAGTACAGAATAAGAATCTGTATTAGACAGAGGCGTGGGAGTAAATTCAGAAAGAACGAGCTGTCAACTCTAGCTAGCTCACAGGAACAGGTTTTGTCAAACCAGGCATTGAACAAACACATTTGCACACTTGTGCAATCCATGACACATTCTCACTCCTTGGCAAGTAGTTGGCACCATCAGAGCTTTGCATTGGTGGAAAAACTCAGCGAGCCACAGCCAGGCTACTAGCGTGTGTGTTTCAGTGTCTTCTCTTATCTCGTGTGTTTTTCAGAGCCTGGGAGGTTGCCTGGGGCAGCAGCACAGATTGAAACCTAATGAACTCCCTTCTTTTATCGACCCTACTGTCTCGCTCCTTTTTAGTTATCCATCCCTTGGGGCTGTCAGACATATCCCTCATCCGTCCATATATCTCTTGCTGTATTCATTTAGCCATTGATTTCTGCTCTATTCTACACCCCCCCCCCCGCCTGCACTGCCTTTCTGTCCCTCTCCTGCATCTACTTGTTCATCACTTCATTGTTACTTGTGCTTACTCAGCCACTTATCACCAACACTGGTTTATTCATGCGTTTGTGTTTAGAAGCTCGCCACCTGCTGCATCATTTGTCGAGCGCGCTCTCTCTCTGGCTTATATTGATTTCTGTCATGATCTCTTGAGTCCATAATGGCTTAGAGACGGCTAACAGTTAACCAGACTAAGATGGAAGACAAACATCTGCCTAATAACATAATTACGCCCCGTAGCGTCCTCTCGGGTCAATTAGTTTGCTGTTTTCCTCCACCGGTTGCTCGTGCCTGTGTGCAGTATGTCAATAGAGCCTAGAAACCTTCGAGACGGGGCATTTTGTGCTGTTTGTATCGCTGCGGCTCTTGTGGTTTGAGCAAAGTTTCACAATGAATCGTCACCATTTTCATGGGTAGAGTAGTAAAATGCAAAATGAGAGTGATTGATGCGTGTTATTGTTGCTGCTCGGGCTAGAAAAAAAGATAAGTTGATTAATCAATTAGTTGTTTGTGGGCAATTTCATTTTGATAGTTAAGCGTTCAGGTTATTTTAAAAACTGAATATCCGTTGGATTTGGACTGTTGGTCAGACTAGAGCTGCAGCGATTAATCGATTAGTTGTCATCCATTCAATTAATCGCAAACTATTTTGATAATCAATTAATCAGTTTGAGTAATTCTTTAAGAAAAAAAAGTGTCAAAATTGATTATTCCAGCTTCTTAAATGTGAATATTTTTCGGTTTCTTTTAGGGCTGTCCCGAATACAGTTTTGTTTTTTTTCGGCTTCGAAGCTTCGGTGAGAAATATTCAAAACTATTCTAAACTTCGCGGCATGGCGCGGCAGGCTGACATGTTCTTCTGTCCGTCTGTCTGTCTGTCTGTCTGTCTGTCTGTCTGTCTGTCTGTCTGTCTCTATCTCCCCCGCTTCATAGTCTCTGCCGCACTACTGTACACACACACACACACACACACACACACACACACACACACACACACACACACACACACACACACACCTCTACACACAACAAACAGCGATATCCATCTGAGAATAACTAACAATAATTCATGTTGAATATGAATAATGAATAAAGCTGTGGGATTATTCCTCATTTCATGGCCTATTTGGGGATTTATACATAAATATTACATACTTATATAATAATAAAAAATAATAAAAAAAAAACCAAAGCATTCGAATAGTGATTTGGAGGTCAAATACCATGACAACGGTCAAAGCTTTGAAGCATTCGGGCTAGCCCTAGTTTCTTTACTCCTCGATGACAGTAAATTTAAAATAACGACATTTGAGGACGTCGTCTTGGGCTTTGGGAAACACTGATCGGCATTTTTTTGACATTTTATAGACCAAACAACTAATCGATTAATCAAGAAAATAATCGACAGATTAATCGACAATGAAAATAATCGTTAGTTGCAGCCCTAGGTCAGACAAAAAACAAGTTGATGAATGTCACCTTAGGCTTTAGGAAATTACGATGGGTTTTTTTTTTTACTATTTTGTGACATTTAATAGAACAAATAGAAATAATTAGCAGAGTGAAAGTGTTAGTTGCTAACTTTCGCTGGCACTAAAAACGTTTTTTAATATTCAGCATATTTTGACTTTTTATGAGGATGACTCGTTCATGTTGTCAAAATCAAGTAAAAAACGTCAAAATACGCTTTGATTTACAGCTACATCCTGTTACAGTACTCTTGCACCCGACTGTTCGCCCCTCTGCTTGTGTCGCTGCAGTTTACTTCTGAGCTCGCTGCTGAGGTAGGAGGCAAATATACCACATAGGTAGGCGGCCTGGCAGGCGGCTGCTGTCTTTTATTCTTCAGGTATCTTTTTCTGGATGCAGATGATGCCCCAGATGTCAGCGTGGACAGAGTTGACCGCCGGGGCTGAAAGTGACTCTGTGGGAGGACAGAACCCGTCCTCTTACAGGACTGACTCATCCACACTCTAATCACAGCTTTTTATTTTGCTATTCAGCGAGCGTGCCATTAAATACGCACACGCCGGCTTTAGATATCGACGCTGTCCTCCTTCGGTGTAGTCTTCACCGGCATGAAAGAACGGAACAACAGTCCGCCACAAAGGACTAATTTCTCTAAATGGAGGCTATTCTGCTTTATAATCCTTCCCCATTTCATGAGTCACTGGCTCCCCAACCCCCTCCCCCCCCACCTGTCATTTCTGTCATTGGTACAGTCCATAAATAGACACCTGGCTGCTATGGAGGGACCAAGCACCAGAATAATACAAAATAAAGGATGTGTGAAAGACAGATTAGGGAGTAGGGAAGACGGGGAGAGAGAGAGAGAGAAATGATGACGTGTGGGATGGAGGGAGAAAAACGAGGAAGAGATGAAAATCAACCATGTACTTTTTTTCATTTCCCATTACACACACACATGCATGACGCGTCTTTTGGAGGTTTTTTGATAATCACGATGATTGAAAATCAGGCCTGTAATCTTCTGAATCAGCACTCTGGTCTATTGCTTTGAATTCACTTCCAGAATAAATTTGATATATTTAATTTCACTGCCAGAAAGGTTAATGCTTTTTGAGAGGGGATTGAGTTTGACATCACTAAGTGAAGTGTTGGAAGCGGAAGAGTTTTTTAAAAGGTGGTATTATGCCACCTTCAGCCCCAATCCGAGCACATGTTTCTGCACGACGAGTGTGCACATAGAAGGACTTCTTCCTCCCTCGTTTCTTTTTCTTAGACTCTGTTACCAGACATACCAAACATGGACTTTGTTTCTGCATTCAACGGCCAGTTTAGCCTTGTGCAGAGCGCAGACACGACAAAGCTCAGACACGACATAAACCCGCAGTGAAAGCAGACTGCTAGTGAAAAACAGATAATCCATCAGAGATGCATAGAGACTGTGTCCTCCTCCTCCTCCTCAGCAGAAAGCATATGTCTTACAGTGGCAGTTGGTTAATGTGACCCAAGTACATGGAAAGACCTACGACTGCAACTACTAATGCATCGTAATTATCAATCAGTCTCTCTTTGTTTCAGTTCACTGATTAATAGTTTGATCTTTTGAGATGTCGTAGTGAAAAATAGCCACCACAGTTCCCCAGAGCCTTAGGTGTTCAGTTTACTTTACAATGATATGAATCACTGAGAAATATGCGGCGAAGTGGGGAGACTACTTGGAATACATTGTTAATGTGGACAGATCTTGAAGTAAAGCACACACCATCACACGATACTCGCATACACAGCACAGAGACACACACACACACACACACACACACTCTCTTTGTGTCTGAAAATGAATTAGATTAGATCACGGTGCAGATTAATGTAGGAATATGTGTTTGATTTGTGTTTCTTTTTGAATTTTATTATGATTTTGTAGATACTTTATTTTTATATTAATATCATTGTGCATATATTTGAGAAGCTGGAACGTGTAAATATTTGGCATTTTTAGCCACGCAAGCGGCTCTAGGGATGGCAGTGTTGGTCGGTCCACTGCTTTTACCTGAATTGAACATCCAAACAAATGTCGCTCTGTGTCGTCATCGTCCCCACTTTGTAGTAGATGCTTTGAAATCTGGTTAAAAATCCCCATCTTCATTTTTTCTGATATTTTTCTGTCTCAATTGCTTTTTTTCTCTCTGTTTTTGTCATTGTTGCGATACCATTTTTTCCTTCCCGATATGGATTCCGATACCTGAACTTGCGCTTTCGGCCGATACCGATCCGATACCAGCGTGATAAAAAAAAGAAAGTAGTTATTATTATTATTATAAGTTACAAAGAACATAAATAAATTAAGCTAGGAATAAATAACAATTCCATATTCTCTTAGCTGTCTCCTCAGTGGACAGCTAGTGTGCTAATTTGTCCTGTAGGGTGCAATATTCACATCCCCTACTAGGGCGCTGCCACCCCTCGAAACAGAAGCCTTACATACTGTACATATCACCGTTTTGCTTGTTGGATTTTCCACTGTGAAATATTGCCAAAATGACTGACATTTTCCTCTCTCTGACTACCGTTACACTCTCCACTAGCACCGCGCTGTTGTTATTTGCTATCGTCACGTGACAGACCTGCAATCGGTTCTTCTTCGCTGCTCTAAAACAGTAGTTGCCAGTGGCGGCCATGATACATCCAGGGCGACAGCACAGTGAAGGCTACTGTTTTGGAGTGGAGACGAAGAATTGATTTCCAGTTAAACATGTTGATTTTTTTTCTGGGTCAATAAATCATGGTATCGGATCGGTGCACAGACCGGCGTACTCGCCGATACCGAATTTTGGGCAGTATCGGACGCATTTCCGATACTGGTATCGGAACAACTCTGTCTATCGTCTGCTTCTTCTGATGGGACTGCAGCACAGCAGCCAATGTCACATAGAAACCAGCAGATGCTTTATTAAAACACACAAGTATGGAAATCAAAATGAAGTATTGAGAGCAAAATAAACCCTGTCCAGATAGAGAAGATAGGGTAGAAAAGCATACAAGCTGAGTGCCTAGAAGAGGAGAGAGAGAGAAGTTAAGATGCAGACAGTGTACACGCTGTGATGGATAAGCAAGGCATATCAGAAATAACAGAGGGAGGGAGGCATTCATTCCACCATGAGTAAATGTTAGCTAAAGCTTTTTCTGTCTGTCTCTGTTTAAAGACACTTGAACAGCCTGTTCAACAAGCATCTAAATTCTGCTGTGCCACTCCCCCCCCCCCCCCCCCCATCAGTGCTTCAACAGTGAAGCCGGCCAGGTTTCTCTCTCTATGTGGGTGATTTTTCTATCCGAGAGCCCGAGTTAGAGAGAATAGGTTAGGTACTCGCTGCAGAGGTGTGTGTCTGGAGAGGGAAACAGGAGAGACTTATGCTTCTTTGGAGTGCTGAATTGATGCCTGGAGCGTGTACAGTCACCGTCATGGCGTTGTTTGCCGTTTGTAATAGAATATTTTTTATCAGGATGCCAAATAATAGAAGGCTGGCAAACACGGAAGGAGCCTTGTGCAAGCTGTGAATGCGTGCGCTTGCAATTGTGCTTGCGAATGCATTATACTGTATATTTGCTGCGTGTCAATAAATATGCAGAGTGTGTGTGTTTATACGCTGTTTCTTTCTCTCGTAGGTAGAGGTGACTCCACTGCAGATGAGGGAACATGTTGGCTATGGACCAAGGAGTGGTGGAGGAATGGCTGTCAGAATATAAGGTAATGTCTCTTTGTGTGAGTGTGTGTATTTGTGCAAAAAAGCAATATTAAAAAAAGCACGAACCCCTGATTAGTATGCGGTACAGTCTCTGCTGCTGCTTTATTATTGGCAACATTTCTTCCACACGCGTAAACAAACACACTCTGAAGTGCTTCGTTCCCAGAAAATTGCCCGCTCCTACTCAAACGTGAGCACTCCTCACCGATACGTGACCGCTACCGAAGCCAAGGCTCGGCGAGGTGCGATATTAAAGGAGCAGAAGGGGACTTCCTGTGTGAACGTACGAGGACCCGCAGTACCTGTCGCCCTCTCTCGATGCAACCAGATCGATGTGACCGACGGCTTCTGTAGACACTCTCACCGTCTGTCTCTGCAGGCTTTAGACGCTGTCAAAATATCGTTCAAATGTCAAACAGAATGTACTGCCGTGTTGCTTATACTTCGCTCTTCTTCATTCTGTCTCATTCACCTGTAACCATAATATTGGGCAGATTTCTTGCTTCAAAATGATATCTGTGGACGTGCTGTGAATCAATCAGCAGTCAAGTGATCAAATTTAGGCTACATCAACAAACGTTGGCCATTCAGTACTCGCTCCTCAATTTGTCATGCTGTGTTTTTATATTTAGACTATTGGTAAGTCAGTTAGTGTATCAAACTTCAGCTGCGTGTGTGTGTGTATGTGTTTGTGTGTGTTTCAGACCCTCCCTGACAGCGCGGTGTCAAACTACGCCGCCTCACTAAAGGACAAAGGTGCCCTGGTCCCCGCACTCTACAAGGTCATGCGAGAGAACTACAGCGATGTAGGGACACACACTTTTTAATATTTTTATTCATGTAAACATTGGGCCTCATGCAGCAACGTTCTCTTAAATGTCTCTTGTGTTTTCTCTTAATTTTCTGTTAAGAGAAAAAACAAGTTAATAAGTTAACTCCAGATGCACCAAATGTTCTTAACCATCCAAATCTGCTCTCACCCAGTTGATCATAAATTGGAGGCATGTTTATTGTTAGTATAGGTAACACCCCCTTAAACACTATATAAGGGCAGGTGTTGTGCAGTATGCAAATACTCTGGTACATGCCCACGAATTGGAGAGATGCCACAAAAAATGCTGTAAAAAGAAGAACTTAGATAGATAGATAGATAGATAGATAGATAGATAGATAGATAGATAGATAGTCCAAGGGAAGGGTTTTTAATTAATCGATTAGCTGTCAACTATTTAATTAATCAACAACTATTTTGATAATCGGTTTGAGTAATTTTATGAAAAAAAAATTAAAAATTCTCTGATTCCAGCTTCTTAAATGTGAATATTTTCTGGATTCTTTACTCCTCTATGACAGTAAACTGAATATCTTTGAGTTGCGGACAAAACAAGACATTTGAGGACGTCATCTTGGGCTTTGGGAAACACTGATTGACATTTTTCACCATTTTCCGACATTTTATAGACCAAACAACTAATCGATTAATCGAGAAAATAATCAGAGATTAATCGACAATGATGACCTAATGCCAAATGCGAAATGTATTACAGTTGCAGTGGCAGTTGCTGATTTTTGTAGACTGCTGTCAGGATGTAAACATGTTCCCATGTTTTTTGGCTCTCCATCCTCCCCAGTTGCTGGAGCCAGTGTGTCACCAGTTGTTTGAGTTTTACCGAAGCGGTGAGCCGCAGCTGCAGCGGTTCACGCTACAGTTCCTGCCAGAGCTCCTGTGGAGCCTCCTGTCCGTCAGCGCAGCCAGAGACCCTCACACGTCGGGCTGCATCGAGGCCCTGCTGCTGGGCATTTACAACCTGGTAGGGAGGAGAGGATGAAGCTCATCACATCATTCTAATGTCACAACTGATCTGTTCATTATCACCAGTAGAGAAGAGCTGCTCTTGTTAATAACAATAAAATGTTTCCAGTGTGATAAGTGCAAGGTGAGGAAAAACACCAGGAAAAGGTTCTTGATCCTTAGCAAGTGGGTGTAGAAGCAGAGGGACTTAACCGCTCAACTATTTCTGGGATTATTTCTTTATGCACTCTCTGCCTTGTTAGACAGCTATGCGTGGAGAGTAACAGGAAATGTGGGTTAGAAATAGAGGAACTGAAACACAGTGGCTTTGCTAATACATAATATGGATGAGTTGCACCTTGCGAATGCCCAAAAGCTTCCGTCCGACAGTAATTATTAAAGTGCGTTGAGTCCTTTTTTCATCCATTTTGGCTCTCGATGTTCTATCTATCAGCAGAGTGCAGTGTCCCCTAACTTCCCCTCTGAATAGCAGAATAGGTCAGCTGTCACTCAACACACTGGCTGCCTCCTATTAATCTATTTGACATTAACATGCACACAGGGGACACCAAAACCCCGGGGTTTGTGCATGTGTGTGTGTATAATATCCACACACAAATATGCACACACACACTCACACACACCAGCAGGCTGATTTGGGAAACGGAGTTCCCTGAGGTCCACACACACAAACACCCACGCATAACAGATGAGTGTGCTTGAAGAGATAAGCGCACGCTCTTTAGAGGTTTAGGGCACACGCTGAAAAAAAAAAAAAAAAGCTTCTGTTTTTCTCGCCCGCAGGAACATTTTCTCATTGTCTTCCTGTCTTTCTCTTTCACAGGAAATAGTTGATAAAGATGGACAAAGTAAAGTGTTATCTTTTACCGTCCCTTCCCTCTCCAAACCCTCAGTCTACCATGAGGTGAGAAACACACGCACACAAATGCACGCAAATCTTTTAATTTGCAGAAATGTTCATCCATCTTCATCTCCATCTCCAGCCTTCAGCCATCGGCTCCATCGCCCTCACAGAAGGGGCTCTAGCCAATCACGGGCTGAGCAGGGTGGTGTACAGCGGGCCACACCTCCAGAGAGAGACCTTCACTGCGCAGAACAGGTAAGAGGCTCGATGGGCGCGCTTGTTTTAAAGTCTGCTGGGGCGGTCGGTGACGTGTCAGCGGGGCGGAGGTTGTGCACGTTTTAAAATGGGCTTTCCCCGGTAGCAGGCTGCCAGTGTGCCTGCTTAGAACTGGCAGCAGACGAGCACCAAAATAGAAACGCACATGAAGGAGGATGAACAATCAGACAAAGAAGCACTGAGGAGTTCAGTAGCCAAATCATGCATCTTGTAGGTTTATTTGTTGCTTTTGAAGGGAACCGTGCAACATCTTGCCAAGAAATTAATTTCTTCTATTGTGACAGTATGAGGCCGTCTAAATTGTATTTGCTAACACACTTGTCTCAAGAAGTGAAATGCACTATGAATAACTCAGAAATAACATTCGGAAATGTTAATCTTGATGATACATCAGTACCTACATGCATTTCCAAACTGATGAGAGATTTCATTCTTGAAGAATTTGGGTTGATGTTTTGCAAGAGAGTAGATGGGAGTAAACTGA
This sequence comes from Sebastolobus alascanus, assembly GCA_916701645.2. Classification (NCBI taxonomy): domain Eukaryota; kingdom Metazoa; phylum Chordata; class Actinopteri; order Perciformes; family Sebastidae; genus Sebastolobus; species Sebastolobus alascanus. Next base: position 8,946,844 of record CAKAOJ020000009.1, on the reverse strand, counting down.
GAGGGCTCACTGATCCAGATATCTTACAGACATCGCCTCATATTCTTGTTATGTCTGATTTCCTGGAGCTGTGCGCCTATGCGTTCTGTGCGGACACCTCTCGCGCACGCCAGGCATACATAGTACAGATTGCGCGTATCGTGTGATTTCTTTTCGATTTGGACCCGCGGTTTTCAAATCCTTTGTTTGATTTATTTGATAGATGTGATTCAGAGTTCAGTATAAGTTTGGCCCAACACAACTCCATGGCTGGAAAAAAAATCCTGGAAGAGTTGGATGATGAGGAGGAGCTCCTGTGCCTAGAATTAATAAGGTTGTTGTAACGGATGTGTTTTTTTTTGGGGCATAAAGAACCACTTACACATATCTGTTCAGATACTGTTTTTCATGTAGATGTTGGGAAGATAAGTTGGGACACAAATCCATCAAAATGTTTTGACTTTCAGCTGAACTTTGAAGTGAAATTTCACTCATTAAAAATGGTAGTTTTAGTGACTCATGTGGTGATAGAGTTTAGCTGCTGCCAGGGCCAATTATTTTATGCTCTAGCTTCCGTGATGGCCCATGGCAGTTGTCTTTGCTTTGTTGCGTTCATAGTTGTTATACCGCTATCAGGGTTTCCGAAAATAATGTAATGAGGCCTCCTCACTGCGGCCCAACTCTGAAGGTCGTGGTGGTCTGAGTTGAACATCCTCAACTTTTTTTTTTTAGTTATGACTTGATAGATGATTTAAAATGGAGAAGTTTTATGTGACAATATACGTTTATCTTAATCTCTTCAACATAGCAGAAGTTGTTGGCCTGGGTATCTTAATAGTGCATGCTGTAATTTTCACTGACTTGTGTGTAAAATCAGTGGAGCTTCCCTTTAAAAACTACAGAGTATGTTTACAGGTCTAGGGGGGGAACTACTTCATGTGTGAAAATAGCATTTAGCGAAATCTGATAAATTGCCTGTGATGAAGTGATGTCGGTTAGAAAGAAGGGATCTTATCAGACCTGTAGCCTAACACGCACCCAAATCTCCGAACTGTCGGCAGTTGAGTTGCACTGTGGGTAATGTAGATGCCAGATTTTGACAAGGAATGCATGGAATAGAACCAAAAGCTTTTGTAATCTTTCAATCTCCTTTTTTTTTTTTTTTTGTGGTATTTCTGTCTGCGGCATGGATGGAAGCGAAACTGTGTCTGCGAATTTCTGATCTGATATGTTTCGAATTTTGTTGTCATGCTGTAATGTAGGCGACGTGCTATTTTAAGGGTGTGTTTGTGTTGTTGAGATTCGACGTGCTGACCTTCCTGCTGCTGTGCTACAACGCTGCTCTCAGCTACATGACCTCCACCTCCCTCCAGTCCCTCTGCCAGCTCAGCTCCAGGTAAAACAAACAAACACACACACACACACGAGCACACAGACTTTGTCATGAGGACTTGAGGACACTATAAATACATGCACGCACAGACCAATTTCATACTATGCGATGACCTTTTTGACACTTTCTTGATGGTGAATGTTTTTGAGGAGGCTACTTGATTAAGGCTACACACACACACACACACACACACACACACACACACACACACACACACACACACACACACACACACACACACACACACATAGGCGCTGTTTTGCAAGCACTTGCTTATCTTATCCTCTTATAGACATTGCCATAAAAGCGGTATCTTGGCTCTCTCTGGCAGCAAAGAGCTGCGATGTACACATATCCCAGCTCAGTGATTTTTGGTAACCTGCCAACTGTAGCTGAGCATTGCTCCAATAAGCACTGAGCTAAATAGAAGTCATCAGCTTTGATTTTCCCCATATACAGTATATATATATATATATATAGCAGCTCCTATAGCTTCAAATGCGCAGATGTTACCCCAGTTCTAGCCGAATCCTCTTTGTTGCCACCTGCGTGATACCTGTCTGAAAATAATTCACTATTTTATGCTCAGAAAATATTCAGCACTTTTAAATCTTGAGGGTAATGTAGTAAACCATTAATAAATCATTATGTAGCGTCCATTGTATGCACTGTGTGTGTATACCTGCGTGCGTGTTTATATCCATCAATTATTTGCTCATTGTCGAGTTTGTTATCAGCTCACCGTAGGGAAGTAGATTGCCTTAATGGAGCTGCAGCCAAGTGGCTCAGTGGAGTGGTTTCCCTGATTGAAGCTTCCCTCTTTTACTGATACAAGCTCCTCTTCTGTGTTTTTTGTTTTTGTTTGTTTTTTTGTTATCCTCCAGGGTTTGTATATGCGGTTACCCGCGGCAACAGATACGGCGCTACAAAGGCATTAGCACACGGCTGACAGTCACGTCGGAGTTCCTGGTTCAGCTCATCACAGGGATACACTACGCATTGTGAGTGCACACGCATGCCTGCACAAACAGCCAGACACACACTCACTGATCAGCTTTATCTTTTCATGTGTTACGTTTCTCAGAGTGTGTTCTTAAAACCTGCTCTTATCTCTTTGACAGATTTTGATTTGGTCTCATTATGTTCTTCTACCTGTGTAGAAGAGGTTCGACTGTGACTATCGTTGAGCCTGCTCACTTTGCATTTTGATTATGAACCAGTTTACGTCGCTGCGTTGCATTTCTCAAGTGACTTGACATCTTTATAACCATATAACATAAACAGTTGGCATCAAGAATTACTAACTGGTGTCTGCTGTCTCAACTAATACTTATAGTTCTGCTCATTTGAACATGTACAGTATGAGTGTCTTAGCTCTGACCTGATAATCAAGCTGTTAAAGCTGCCCTGTGGTCCGCACACTGTAGCTCCCTTATCCGTTTGAAGAATCACTGGATGTGCGCGACCACCTTTCATTGTTTTACGTTCGGCTTTACTCACCAAAACGCATTGTGTGTATCCTTGAGATCTTACAAACGCGACGAATGCATTTCCTTCCTCATAAAACACTGGCAAAGCTGATTTGAAAAAAAAAAAAAAAAAAGTATTTTAAAAGCCAGCATTGTTAACATCCCATGTTTACAAGCTTGCAGTCTTCTTCTTCTTCCCTGTCTTTGCTGGTGCATTGCTGCATATCTTAACACCACCTGTTGATCAGTGGAATACCGTTTCACCTTCGATAGGACTGTGTATCACCTGCAAAACAATCCATTGCGCTACTAGAGGTCTAAAACTCAACAGGGAACCTTTTTAATCTGCATCTGTTGTGTTGTATTTACACGTTTTTGTGTTTGTGCCTGTGTACAGGTGTAATGGGGAGGTCGAACTGGGATCAAAAGCACTGGATGACGTCCTGTATCGGGCCCAGCTGGAGTTGTTCCCTGAAGCTTTGTTGGTGGGTACAAAAATCATGTTATTTCTTCTTCTACTAGCACATCTCCTTCCTCTGTGTGTGCTTTTGGACCTGTAGAGTGTGTGTGTGTGTGTGTGTGTGTGTGTGTGTGTCTGAGAGAGAGAGCATGTGATTTAGACGCACATGCTCGCCCGCGGTCTTGATTCACGCACAGCACACTATGCTGTATTGTGTTGGTCTCTGTGTGTGTCAGAGATTGCAAGCAGAATGTAATCCCGCTAGATTATTTACATGCTTTCCACTCTGCTCCGTTAAGCTCTAATCCTTGAGGCCCAGGGAGTAGAGGATTGAACCTAAGCTCACAGTATTACTACACAAGTCAAGGTGTGCTTCTCTACAACAATCAAAACACACGACCTTTGGTTTTTAATAAGAATGGTATTGGGGTTTAAAAATATAAAGTAAAGAAACAGCGTTGTGGACACACACACACACACACACACACACACACACACACACACACACACACACACACACACACACACACACCGTAGTGAGGAAGGGTTAAAATGGCAGCGTTTTGTCCAGTGTGTTTATTTGAGAGTGGAACACACCTGCTATCTGAGCGCAGCTCGGTGCCGTGCCCCTCATGAGACCAAATGTGTTACAGCCTCGCAGACAAAAAGAGTATTGTGATTATGACGCCCCTTCTACCTCATGTTACGTACTCAACTGTTACATGATCATTTGTGCCACTTGGGAACAGGGGTTATTATAGAAAGACTTGTGAAACGGTGTTATATAGAGCAAAATACAAAGCCTTTCTGTTTTTCTTATATCACTAGTCTGTGTAACTCGGTCAGTTTGTGCTAAGCTTTGAGGTTTATGCATGAATCTAGTAGAAGTTGGATTACTGATCAGATGTTATAAGTTTGGCCACATGATCTGAACTTCAATCTTACTTTAAGAGACATCAGAGCGAAACATGTCTCGGTGATATCAGAAATGCTGCTCCTACAGTCATTGTGTGCTTGGCCAGTGGTTCCTCTTTTTGTGTTATCTGCCTGTGTATGTCCTGCTTTGGGTGATGAGACAGAGAAGCTTTGTTTCTGTAGTTGTACTTGTGGTTGGACAGGCTTTACAACTATGTTTTCACTGATGCAAGTGCCCAACAAGCAACACTGCAAAAATCAAAAAAACCTTAATATTGTAGTGTACAGTATATCAGGGGTTCTCAAACTTTTTGGGGCTAGGGACCCCTTACAAAGTAGAACATTTTCCAAGGACCCTCTCATAATCGTAACACCGATTAAGCTATGCTTACTACCATTTGTGCCCTTAGATACCATTGCAGCTGTTTGTATTCTAAAACCTTTCAACCTAAATACTTCAGACCTGTTTCATAGTGATAAACAGAAACCGATAGGTGTTGAGATAAGATGAGATAATCCTTTTTTAGTCCCACAGTGGGGAAATTTGCAATGTTATTAAATGTTAATGCCACTTCTATACCTTTTAAATAAAGGGGGATTTTATTCAAATTTCATTTGGACTCAACTTGACAGCATTTATAGCCTCCATTTAAAGTAATTGATCTTAAAAGCTTTCAGAAAATGAACAGTAGCAAGACTGGCATAGTCCTAATAAATCCAGACGTTTAAAATGACCAGTCTACGGATGACTTTCAGTAAGTGCTTTCAACTTAAAAATAATGAACTCATTGCTGTGTGTCACAATCATATCAGAGTTTCTGTTGGCTCAAAGCTAACGTGGCTGGGAGTAACGGCAGGGACACACTGCCCACATGAGCAGTGCGTGACGGCTACCTCGCTGAACTGCTGCTCATTTGTAATTAATAGTAATAATCCACAATTAAAACCCGGGACTTCATTCATTCGTGGAGCCCTGCAAGTCACTGCATTTCCTACAACACTGTCCTGTAAATATTTCAGAATAAAAGCATCGTGTTGACAAATGAAGGAAAACGCTTGAGGGCTTTTATTTTGAAACGGAAACAGGAATTGTTGATTAAAAAAATAAATCTTTACTTTTTTTTATGTCTGTGACATATTCTACAGATACAGACATTGGGACTGTAGTAATGTTGCTGGTATGATGTCAGTATACTGTCAGAAGATCAATTTCACTGGCTGTTGTTGCTGTGGGCGAGGCTCGCGGTAAAATAGGCGAGACCTTGAATCTCTAGAAGAGACGCAGCTGACAGGCGGGCTGTGTTTTACTGGTGCAGATGGTCCCCATCTGTAGATATGCACTTTTTAATGATACAGCTCAATTTTATAATTTATAGCAAATTATTTCGCAGAGAATCGCTGCTGTAAATAGTTAGAATTGAAATATAAACACGAGTCTTGTTGCATTAATTCATGCATCATCTTTAAAATCTTACCAATAAGATCTTTTTAAAAACAATTTAATCAGTAATTAGAAAAAAATGATTTAAAAAGCCAGTAAATCTCTTTTCATATTTTTTTACATTAATGTGACATGAGAAGAAATTGCAGCTGGATCTTAGTATGGACATGATGAAGATATACAATGATTTCAGGTGTAAATTTATTGTGTTCGCATTCAGATACAATCTGGCCTCGAGACACATCAGTGCCAGTTATAAAGGGGAATCTGATCATGTGCATTGAGTTTGTTTGCAGTGATCGTCAGTGTTTTTAGAAGTGAACCACATGAAAACTGCCCAGCATCAGTTCATTGTTTTTTTCTACTTGGGGTAAACGGTTTCCTCTACACTTAAAGAAAACACCTTTTGATTTTTGCATTATAAATTTGAAGTACCACTTATCATATCAGCTCCACACACAACAACTGAGTCAGCAGTAATTGTTGTGGTGTTATCACTGGTTTGGTCAGAAGTAGCACAGCAGGTGACAAAAGTAACAGGATTATCCACCAGGTACCGTTGAATAAAACATGTTGGGTCAGTAGCTAACCTGTCAGTGAGCCAGTCCAGTTCCTCACTGGCCGACAGCCAGTGGGGCAATCCTACTCCTGTGAAACTCACGCAGTAACGTGTGTGCTTCTCCTCGCCCTCAGGTGGGTAATGCCATCAAGTCGTCGCTGCACGGCGTCGCGCTGAAGAGCAACAACAAGGAGGGCGCGCGGAGCATCCAGGTGGAGATCACACCCACCGCCTCCAGGATCTCCCGAAACGCTGTCACCTCCCTCTCGATCAGGGGACACCGCTGGAAGAGACACGGTGAGACCGAAAAGCTAGGGGAGAGAGGAGAGAGGAGAGCTCCCGCGCGCACATTTCACATTTTCTGCAAACATTTTGTAATCCCATTTTTACGGGATAATAAAAAAACTAAATTGTTAGAACGAATCCACACCAAAGGAGAGAGCAAGAGAGTTAGATATCTTCATCGTTCATTCGCCCTTTCACCATTTCAAGTCCTACAGTCACCGTGTACATAAGTGTTGTTGTCATCATCGGTCCCCAAGCTCGTAGAGCGCTCTTCCTCAGCACGCTAGATAGCGCCGCCTCCTATTTCAACACGTTCTCATCCCAGCTCGTCACATGCCGACGCTTTGTCAGACCCCTCGGCGTCACTCATCAGATGCAGTAAACACGTGCTTAATGTTGTGAATTAAACAAAAACACTTTCATAGGTTCAGGCAACAAAACCGCTTAGGTTTATGAAAATAACTAAGTTTTTACAGTGCAAATGTGACTTTACGTCGTGAACACGGGACACGAACGGACAGCTAATTGTAAAGTGAAAGTGACACTTAACACACGGGACACAAACAGCAGTCTCCTGGATGAAAGCCCTGTGTTTGTTGGACCCATACACTTCCTCTCCTGTGTCTCTTTCGCTCTTTAAACTACGTCACAACAGCACTTTCCATGTGCGCTTACTGTTGCGGCGGATGGGTTTCTATTGTAGTTAATGGAAAGCCCGGTGCGTCTCCTACCGCTGCGAAAGGGTGCCTTGTACGGCGGTATAGAACGCTGACAGTCGTGACAAAGTGTGGGTATTTTTGACGCCCTGGGAATGAGAACGGGCTGCCTATTTAGAATCTCCTCATTCAAAACCATGACTTCCTGTCCGATCCGTTAGGATTTGCCCTATTAACTGAAATTGACAGATAGGAGAAACCAGAGAGCAGGTAGTGTATTTGTAGTATAATACAGATGAGTTTCAGTGTGTACTCTTCAGTATTGAATAGGTTGAGTTTTGTGTAGTTTCAGCTGTGTGCCAAAGAAAATTGATAGCATTTTAGATGTCCATAGAACAAATGAGACTTAGAATTAGGAGAGAGACGCTTTCTTTTCCCAGAGCACAGATAAGGCAGGTAAATTACAGCCTTCAGCTAGTTTAATGAGCAGGTTTCATCCTGAGTCTTAACGCCCCTTTTTCATGTCATGGATCCTGCTCATTGGCGCCCGTATCGGAGCTGCTTGTTTATGCGTAAAGCTTTTGTTATGAGCAGATGATGGAGGAAAAATACTATTAAATATTAATTAATGCGCAGGGGGGTGAGTGTGTGAAATTCAATTCCGTTCAAATACTGTGTTCATATCCATCTCCATATTGCATGTACTTTGACCGTGTTGTTGTGTTCTGATCACTATGATTTTTGTCTTTTTATTTTTTTCTGCCATTACATTGATGACCTCTGTTTGTCTTGTGTTGCTGTGGTCGTGTGTGCCTGTGCACACGGCCGTCTCTTTCATGTACGTGTGCATGTCCATCTGTGTGTGTTGTATTGTTACGTATTGTCCTGCTGCCCCCCCATTGCTCCCCCCCCCCCCCCTCCCCCCACCAGAGTCCCAGGAGGTGAGTGTAGACAGTGAGGCCGCAGCGGGGGGCGTGGCCATCCCCGAGATCAGTGTGACAGGCGTGACCGGCGAGCGAATGCCCAACGGAGACTCCCTGCGGCCGCGCCAGCCTGAATGCGACCCGTCGGGCGCCGCCTCCGAGGTCAGCCTGGAACTCCGCGGTCACGACTCCGCCACGCGGGGTCAGGAGGTCAGGAGGCAGAAGTCTGTGAGGCGAATGGTGGAGAATGAGGGTTCTGTGTCGGCCTCCACAGGGAGGAGCCAGTACTAAGGTCCTGCCCCTCCTTCCCCCCTGCCACACTCCCGGGGGTAACCTAGGTAACCGTGTGTGGGGGCGTGGTTCTGAAAAGCTGCATGGTGACTTCCCCCCTTTTACCTTTTTTTGCGCTGGGCTCCACCATCCTCTCTTGGCCTAATCGCACTATTCCCCTCATCTGTCTATCCAACGTCACACACTCATTTACTCTCTCCTTTGTGGCTTCAAGCTTCCTCACAACGATCTCCTGCTGAGAATTCCAAATTAATTATTGAAGATCTAACTGAGTAACCGATCAATAACCTAATAAAAACGCATGATAATGAAATGTGCTTGGCTGAATCGCACAATCAAGGTAATGTGACGTTTCTATGTTGACCAAAATGAAGTGGATCCTGTTGAAAGCAGAACATCAGCTACAGTTTTTCCTCAATCGCTTTGGCTCATTTTTCGAAACAGTTTCTCAACTGTTAAGTGTCCCAACTGTTTCATCAGACTATTGCATGTTCGCAAAAGGTCGTAACTCACCCAAAACACGTCGATCGTGCTTCAAAACCTAGTTATCGTTTCAGTAAATTGGCCACCAAAATTTTGTCATGACACGTCATCGTGTGAGCCGTACTGGTCAAAAAGTTTATTTGTTTTTTCACCATTGCAGTCAAACCTGAAATGTTTCTTACAGTATATACAAATCTCTGTTTTGTTCTACTTTTTTGTTGACACTGACTACTTACTTTACTACACCCGAATGCTATTGTATATCGAAACTGAGCTTTTCACAGTAGTAGTAGAGATTCACAGTAGTTCATAGTTTACTTGGAAAAGTCAATACTGTACAATACTGTAGTACGCAGAAAAAAAGATATACACATTTGTATGTATAGTCAATTTATTAATGTAGCAATGTAATGTACCGTGAACAGAAATCCACCTTTGATCTTTCATGTAAAGTCATATACAGTGAACAGAAAATTTGCCACAAAATGATGCCAAAAAATGAAAGAACCTGCAATAGTTCGGTTAAAAAAAAAAAAAACTAATTGTACCTCCTCAAAGAACGTTACACCATTGTCATAGATATTTATGGGATATACATCTATATCTGACAGATTTTGATAATTGAACGGATCATTTTGCGTGTGATTGCTCAATAGATGACAAAATGTTTAGAAGTTGTGAAGACAATCTCACTGAGAGTCAGTCAACTCATCAGTTTTGATCAGCAAGACATGTGCAAATTGTAGACAATTGTGCTTATTGTTTTGCACACGTGCGCCAAAACACGTGCAATTTGCTCGAATGAATGAGAAATTCAAATCTGACGTGAACAGCGACCTAATTGTTCAGAGATTTGTCCTCATTGTTTCGGGAAAAAAAAAAAATTCTCATTTAAGAATTGAGCCAAAGCGAATGAGGAAAAACTGTAAAAAAAATAGTTTTATGAACATTTGTCAATAGATAAGATACACATACCGTAGATATAAAACTGTAAACTCTTTTGCTTGCTGTATCTCGTTAAGTAAAAGTCACTCTAAAGCCTGAGGTCCGGTCACTGATAACAGAAAGGCCTTGATGACCTTGAATCATAAAGCCCAGATATCATCTCTGTTAGCTGTGCCAGTGTCAGGAGATTTTGCACGCTTCCGATGTTGTTTAGGGGTCTAACTCCTGTTTTTTTTTTTACTGGAGAGATGGTAAGCTTTTGCGTCTCATATAGCACGCCTCGACACATTACTCCTGGGTTGCACCTGGACACAGATTACTTCCTTCTGACTGGTAGCTAGGAGCTGAGGAAAGATACGCAGGTCTTGAGTTATTTGAAGCAAAAGCTGCTCAAAATGTTAAATCTGGACTTGAATGCGACGACTCCCTAAATCTGACCATGGACGATTTTTTAACAGGACCTGCATATCTGTCTGATTACCAGCTGTTTACAGGTGTTCTGTTACAGTGATAGCATCAGATCAAAAGTGTGTATTTGTGCCTTGGAAGAAAGCAGGACAGATGTTTATGTATGTCTGTAGATTTAGTGAAGACACATGCATTCAGGGTTCTGTTTGCCTTCCTCTTCTCTCCCTCTGTGGTCTTTCCTAGGCTTACGCTCTTAGTCCTCTCCTGCCTTTTGGGACAAAATGTGCACTCCTTCCGCCGATAAACCACTCACTGTTGTCTCACAAGCGCTGCTGGTTAAACTAACCTGTGTGCTGGGCTGGACTGAACTTGCACTTGTCTCATGTCAGGTGGCGAGATGTCCCCGTTAGCTGAGGTTACAGTGTGAAGGCGCCACCTGCTGGACACTGACAGAGCTCCTCTGTCATGCAGCCCCCCATGCAAAACATTGAATATTGTTTTTTAGACCGTGTTAATCGTAATAGTTTGATTGGATCAGACGGGCTGGATGACAGACGAGACGTTTTCCTCTCCCGTTTGTCATTTCCGTGCTTGTTTTGTCTCCCTCTGACTCTCACAGACGCAGTGGATCTGGGTTCCCCGGACGAGCTGATGGATATCTCGGAGGTGGATGAAGGGGTGTGGCCAAGCGGGTTGGGGCCGGACGTGACCCCACCCACCATCACTATTAGCAACAGCGTCACCACGTTAAACCTGGGGGCGAAGGCCATGAAGAAGTGTCGGCTCGGCGGGCGCACCAGCAAGGACAAGGACAGGGAGGCGGGCCCTCTTACGACGGGCCGGGCCGCCAGCGAGAGCGCGGAGCTCTCCGTCAGGCGACTGACGCTCACTTCCAGCCAATCGGTGCCCAAGGCGGGAGCTCTCACCAGCCTGACGCGCACCGCCAGCGCCGTCTTCTCCCGCTCCTTCGAGCAGGTGGCCAGCGGCATCGTCGTCGCCCCTCCTCCCTCCAGCAACCACATCGCCTCCGAAGTCGGCCGCTATTCATGCGGCCTGCAGGAGGACGGGCTGGGGTACTTGAGTCCCGCGCCAAACCACACGCAGCGCTCTCCCAGCATCAGCGTGCACCTCGGCTCTGACCTTTGAACCCTCTGTGAACCCTCGCATCTTATCCTGTGACCCTGTACCTGTGACCTGGAACTCCAAGCCATTGCCAACCGCAACGGACCGCAAACACATGAACAAACACTCCCGCTGGTTTCCCTCGTCGCTCCTTTTTAACGTCTTTGATTCTCTGTGCCGCCCTGCTCTTCTCTCCCCCCAGCAGAGGCTCCTCTCTCCCCCGAGCAGAGGCTCCTCTCTCCCCCCGAGCAGAGGCTCCGAGCAGAGGCTCCTCTCTCCCCCCGAGCAGAGGCTCCTCTCTCCCCCCGAGCAGAGGCTCCTCTCTCCCCCCCAGCAGAGGCTCCTCTCTCCCCCCAGCAGAGGCTCCTCTCTCCCCCCGAGCAGAGGCTCCTCTCTCCCCCCGAGCAGAGGCTCCTCTCTCCCTCCAGCAGAGGCTCCTCTGGGCGTGACGGAGGCCGGACGTCGGGGAGATGACTTCCAGCTTCACTGATTTTTTTGTAGTGCGCTGTTGCCGTGAAGTCGTGCCAGGACAAAACTGCACTCCGTCGCAGAGTCTGTAAATGGGTGCACTTAAAACTTATTACTAAAAAAAACTGCGTGGAAAAGTATTTGGAAAGTATTTTAATCGGCATTTGTTGCCCTGCATGGCTTTTCCATACGTCCATCCTGACCTTGCCCGGGTTTGTCAGAGGGCAGATGTTGAGTACGTGTGAGCATGCTTGAGTGTGTGTATGTGTGTGTGTACTGTATGTTTGTATGTACAATTGTTTTTAGAATAAAGGCTGCTGATCGATACAATGAACAAGGTATGATTCTCCAAGTTGAAACAAATGTTTCTACTACTTTTTTAATAAAAAAATAATAGATCCCTTCTCATAGCAATACAATTCTCTCCTATTCAGTGTTTTCCATCTTTTGGGACGATTATGTAAACACCTTCATTCTTCTTTTGTCCGTTACAGCCGTGCTCCTTTTAAAGAAAATCTGCATTCTTCCCTGACACGTCAGAAAAATGACCACTAAATAATCACCCAGTATGAATTCTTTATGTTTACAATCGCACAGTGTTGTCATCATGATGGAGAAGCAATATTTGTGTACTTCCCTCTCGCTCCTCTAGCACCTTCCTGAATTTGCCGTTTGTTTCGATGGCAAAAATATAAAACTCCAACTTCTGATGATTTTGATTTTTGGGGACGACGGACGTGTATGATTTGTTAACTATTGAGTTTTTGCACTTGAAAGAGCAAACGAGTTGTGTTTTCAACTTTGGTATTTTCTTATGATGAACAAGAGAGGTTTGACTCTCGGCTCTGGTATTTTCCTGTGAGGGAGATGTGCTTTGTTGCTCCGTACGGATTTCTACCACGCAGACGTGAAGTCCACCTACTTGCACAGACGTAAACAAATCCGATACTAAAGATGTTAAAACTCGACCAAAACTGTAACTGAACCTATTCCTGTGGGAAGAAGGTGTGTGAGGGGGGGGGGGCAACAAGGCATCTTTCCTCTTTTCTGATCCACCCACCACTCCAGCTGTTTGTAGTACTTTGGTGATGTGTTTCCTGTGTCCCTCCTTGTTGTTCACATCATCATCATCATTATCATCACGTCACAAGACGTGGCGATATTCTCTTGTACCAAAAAAGGATTTAAACTCCACCCATCTGCTACATTTGATGTCCTAAATCAAGCTGCCCCGATCCTCAAGCAAAAGTGTGTTCTGTCGTCTGTGTACTAGAGCCGCCGAGTGTCCGTAGCTTGGCGGGACAACAACAATCATCGTGTTTCTGTATGTGGGTTTACAGAACGGGAATGGGTTGTACATCATACTGTTGTACTGCAGTTGGTTTATATTGGCCTTTCTATGTCTGAAGATAACTCACTGCTACAAATTTCTGGGAATAAAGTGTTTCTATATTTCACTCGTGTGCTCATATTTCTGTCTCTGATGGAAAGCATCGTCAAACATTACAATGATAAATTCAGAATCCACTTCAAAACATACAATTCTACAAGGCTTAGTTGCAGTTGTGGAAGAAGTACTCAGATATTTTAGTTAAGTAAAAGTAGTAATACCACAGTGTGTAAATACTCTTACAAGAAAAAGTCCTGCATTCAAAATCTTACTTTAAAGTACTTATTATGCAGAATGGTCTGTTTCAGAATAATGTATTTTATAATACTGGATTAAAATGATTGATGAATTAATGTGTTCATCACTTTACAGCTGGTAAAGGTGGAGCTAATTTTAACAAATTGATATACTTCCGGTTAGATTAATCTATAATAATACATCATAATTAATTTGTCAGTTATATTTTGTATTGCTAACCTGAATCTGCAAAATAACTAAAGCTGTCAAATAAACGTAGTGGAGTAAAAAGTACAATATTTTCCTCTGAGATGTAGTTGAGTAGAAGTATAAAGAAAATATAAAATATAAATACTCAAGTAAAGTACAAGTACGACAAACTTGTACTTAGTTACTTACCAGCACTGCTTAGTTGGTATGTCAAAATCAGAGCTTAATTTGGCGTAAAAGTTCCACTGTGATTAAAGATATTGAAAAGGCCAAATCAGTAATTGTTTTGCACTTATAAATGAATTTATGAGCATATTTACTTGTGGTTTCTAGATTAACAATAAACCTTTACATGACCTGTTTACATTTGTGACGATTCAAAATGAAACATTACCAACATGCATGTTTGAACTGAACTATGCCTATTTATACACTTTACTGCTTTCTTAACATTAAATAACTTGTTCAAAAAACGTAGAACGGTGGTCTAATATTAATAATGACATTTTTTTAAATACATTGTTTGGCCAAAATAATTATTTTTACAAAGCAGCCAGTCAGTATTGCCGATACCTCCACCTCTAAAGTTCCTTTTCAGTCAGTACTTGAGGATCAATGTTACAATAACAATGTTAACAGCTGATATTTGGGGCTGTTTTGACTGGGCGGTGTGAATTTTATACACACTCACGTCAGAAATTCTCGACAGGTAATAGAATATAGGCCACATCTGCCTGCCGAATAATGCATCCACATTGTAACTTTATTTCTAGAGATCTATGAATCAATAATGCGATTATCAGCACATATTTTGGGCCATTTTGGCCTAACAGTTTAGTATAACAGTTTAGCACAACTCGCCACAACGCAGGTCGGACTTTATTTTAATTTAATTTAATTTAATTAATTTTAAATAAAATATAATTTTATATGTATTTAATACATCAATAAATAATACAATTTCAATAAATTAATTTAATTTATTTTAATTGATTAAATTCAATATGTGACCTAGCAGATGCGCAGTTACACGTCTGTCCACCAGGTGGCGACCTATGTCAGTTAACAGTTAACATCCGGTCCTCTACGTCACTTCCTGTTCCTTGTCCCCGGTGGTTTGCGGTGTCCTCGCTGTTCGTGATATAAACACACATGGCTAAACTGAGCAAAGAGACCAAACAGCGGCTGCAGCAGCTGTTCCAGTGCAGCCAGTTTGTCATCAGATGGGGTTTCATCCCGACCGTGTTGTACCTCGGTCAGTATCCGAACAGGAGCCGGAGGGGGGGAGACATGCTAACGATAGCTAGTTAGCTTAGCTTTAGCACACTAGCCTTCTACCAGGAGTTACCTTAAATAGTTTTTTTCAGGGTGGGTCTGTAGCAATAAGTTTGAATTAACATAGCTAGTGAATGACACCCTTTGTAGAAAGAACTTATAAGAAAGAAGAAGAATCCCAATTTAGTTTTATTAGTAATAAATTCGGTAGCTAATTGGTTCTGTAGCATTCATGTAACGTTATAGCATTTATGGCTTACAAACAGGTAACGTTAGTAGCCTTAAAATTGCCCCCTCTGGAGAAGTAGCATGTGTGAATATTAGATGTAAGACTATAAGAATACTAGCATGTGAGAGAGGGAGAGCTGTTTTTCAATGATCTTCACTGTGATTGGTTGAGGATTGTGCAAGTTCCCATCTGTTTGGATCAAAAAAAAATATCAAACTGTTGACCTTGAAGGACTTATAATAATAATAAGTCCTGGGCGGCAACAGTTTTAAACCAAGACATGCTTGTGTGTATGTGTATTTTTAGTGTCTAATGTCTGGGGCACTAAAATACCTGGTTGTGGTTTTTGTTGTGAAGATGGGGAAGTTAAGACTTTTGCATGTCTGACCTCACAGCCGGTGGAGTTGCCCCCTGGGAGTGAATCTTCTGTGACTTCAGCATATTGGAAACACCAACGCTGATGTCATACTTTATCTCCCCTCTCGTTTTTTTCCTCCCTTTCTTAAGTTTATTTTGACATGCATTTCTCTCTCGCAACTCATTTACTTCTAAAGTAAGGACAGAATTTTTCTTAAATTGAACATGTCATTTCTTGCTCTTGTGTTACCACCATCTGAATAACGCTGCATATTTCAGGCAAACGTGATCTGATGGTGTTGAAACAACTAGTCAAATCAAAGGATTATTAATCACCCTTAAAAGGTGATTAATTTGTAAACTAAAAACTAACTTTTGGAGATTTCAGCTTTTCTGATGTGAGGATTTGAAGGTTTAAATGAACTAAGGCTGGGCAATATATCAATAATATATCTATCGTGATATCGTGACTATATTGTCTTAGATTTTGGATATCGTAATATCATAATATGGTATAAGTGTTGTCTTTTCCTGGTTATAAAGGCTGCATTACACTAAAGTGATGTAATTTTCTGAAGTTACCAGACTGTTTTAGCTGTTCTATTACCCTAGTCATTATATCCGCATTACTGATGATTATTTATCAAAAATCTCATTGTCTAAATATTTTGCGAAAGGACCAATGGTCAGTCCTACAATATCGTCGAAATATCGATGTATTTGGTCAAAAATATCGTGATATTTCATTTTCTCCATATCGCCCAGCCCTAAAACGAACCCCTTTTTTTGACAGTTGGTCTGACACGTCAGCTTCTGTCTGGGCGATGGGAATCCTCCTTTTCTTTCTTGACATTTTAAAGATTAAACAATAAATTGATAATTATAAAAAACTCCAATAGAAACATCAGTTGTAGCCCTAGATTTAGGGAGTGGTAAGGAGAGGGTAAATTTAGTCATCTAGGAAACTCTCTAGTCTTTTTCTCAAGAATCAGTTGCATCATAGTTGACTCTGTCACTGACCCATGAATGAAGCTAGAAAAAGTATAAGGGAAATGAGTATGTTTTCCTTTCTGTGTGTGAGCGAGGCGGTGGCCGTGAGTCAGATGTGCTGCTTACTACACTACAGTAATGTAACACAAGGGCCGGCACTTTCACCCTATACCACAAAAAAACTAGATCCGCAAGACCTCGTGATGTCAGAGCTCTCTGATGCAATGATGCTGTTAATCAATCTGGGCTATTCTGCAGGCATGAATTATAATCTGCTGACAAACTATAATGACTCAATGAAACACTTCATCCGATGGTGAACGTATAAAACTAACTGTCAGGGGAGATTTTTGCTGTATCACTTTTTAAGTGCATGGATGCAAATATAATTATTAAAATGTATTTCATTCCAAGCTGTGGGCCATAATATATAGTCTATATGCCAGTTGATTTTCTATACTAGCTGCTTGCAGCTACTTCGTAATAAGTTGTTTTGGATGAACCAGAGTCTGTTTTTGCTGTCTCAAATTTCTGGGCACTTTTCTAAACCACCAGTATGCTTCAATTCTTCTTTATGGTTTTGATTGACAGGTTTCAAACGAGGAGCAGATCCAGGGATGCCTGAACCCACGGTCTTGAGGTAAGGACGGATTGGGGTGAGATTTGTTCTTCCTGTCAAATCATGTATGTGGTTTCAGAAGCAGCAAACTGAATGGCGTGAAATGTGACGGTAAAAGGGAGTTTTCACAGCTTTGCGCCGCAGGGACGTATTTCCTTTAGTCGTGGAATAGTCGGGCTAACCGCCAACTAGTCCTACAAATTGTTGTAATAGCTGACAGCAAAGTGAATTCTGTAGTTCTACGTGTTGTGGTGTATGTATTAACATTGT
This sequence comes from Sebastolobus alascanus, assembly GCA_916701645.2. NCBI lineage: Eukaryota > Metazoa > Chordata > Actinopteri > Perciformes > Sebastidae > Sebastolobus > Sebastolobus alascanus. The sequence continues at coordinate 8,929,470 of CAKAOJ020000009.1, read as the reverse complement.
GGAGACTGATTTAAAAACCTGGTGGTTTTATTAATATAATTAGTCTGCTGCGCATTTAACCTCTTCTCAAGATGGTTGCTATTTTCTGTCTGTTATTTTTTTAGTTTACATAGAAAAACCAAACACACACAAACTTCTTTCCTCCTTTACCCAAAGTCCCCAAACTCACAATACTAAATTTTAATTGGCAAAAAAAAAGATAAGAAGTGAAAACAAATAATATCATAAAGCCAGAGAAAACACCGGATGGAAATACAATCCATTCATCATCCCTCAGCAGCCAGAACCACAGGCTACTCTGCTGACATACAACTACAGTCAGTGTTGTAATAACATCGACCTGTGTCTCAACACAAATATTTATACAGTCGCATGGTACAAGTGCGTCATGAGATGTGAAAAAGGAGCCCGTAATCTTACGAGAATCCTCAGCTTCTCCTCCTGTGTACGTCAGGTTTTGCTGCGCATCTCTTTCATTTATGGAGGTTTATGTCTTTGAATATCTCTTCATATTGAAGGACTTGCACATTTGGCTCGGTCACGGTCCAGTGAACAGGTAAAAAATAGTTAAACCACCCCCCTGTGCCAATTACCAGAAATAAGAGTAACCAAAAAAGAATGTGTGCAGCCTAAACAAATAACAATAAACAACACAGGCTAAATACACATTTTGGCTCCTTCATGTAGATCGATGCATGTAAGGTGGAACCGAAGTTCACAAGCGCTGAGTTCTGCCTGGAAACTTTTAGCCGTTTGCCGTTAGCAACAAATGCTGAGGTTAGCACAACAAGCGGATTGGAGTAGGTGTGAGTCACAGTATGGCAAGTGCAAATGAAACGCCGGAGCTACAACAGTCAGCTACAAAAGCAACGGAAAGAGAGTTGTGATCTAAGAAGAGGACGGTGTGTGGGCATCGCTCCACCGTTGTAGGGAATGTGAATGGAAACACATCAGACATGTTAATGCACATTTGATGGCATCATCCAGATGTGCTGACCACCGGAATGATAAATGCTTGGGTGCTTTGAATGTTTACATATGGTGGATCTAATTGATACACTAATGAACTTTTTTTTATTATATGTATTTTGGTATTTTTAATTTCATAGCATAAGAGATGCTTTTCAGTTTTATAGCCTTTTATGACCTGTTGCCTATTGGGAAAGTGTTTGTTCAGTGTCCGCACAGTGTAATACAGAAGTGTTTGAAATGTTCCTTGTTTTTCTAATGAAAATTGTTAACCAAATGTCACCTCAGTCCCCAGCAAGAGGATTTTGTCTGTCTTCGCATTTGTTTGTTTCTTTCCACTGTACCGAACCGTAACTTTTGTGTACCGTTGCACCCCTACAGACAATACTGATAGAAATAAGTTTAATTCCTCTCCTAAACACTTTGAGTGTCTCCTGTAAGTCCTGAGCGTCCATTTACCTAGAGGTTAGATCTTTTTAGCTGTAGTAAGCATGCTAAATAAGGTGAATTTAAAATGATTCAGTTCATGATGATCAACTTTTTAGCGATGGTGCGTCAGTTTCAGGAGACTAGCTGAACCTTTATTTTTCTTCTCTGTAGTTTGCTATGGGGCTAAGGGACGTCTCCACACAGCCGGCCCCCCCTCCCCTCATCGAGACCATGTGACCCACCTGTCTTTGGAAATCCAGGAAATTGACATTATTTTTCTCTTCCCTCTCCATAAATCATACCCTTCAAAGTCTGAGAGGTCATGAATAAATGTTACGTGCAGCCATGCACGTAATATTTACATGTACAGTAGATGTATGGAGAGAGTCGGCTACATGGATTAGAAGATATTTGGATTAACAAGCTGGAATCAAGACTTCGTCCTTGAAAATATGTAGGGTTGACTGGACTATCCGTCGATGTTTTGTTGGGAATGTGTGACGGCGATGTTTGGATTCATTCCATGTTATTCCTCTTTTTATTTGTAATTTAAGATTTCTGAGAATAAATCCACAAAGAAATGTCACTCTTGTCTTATCTTAAATGAACCAAAACTGGGTCTCGATTGTAGAAATTAGTTGAAAAAATTATAAAAGTTATGGAGAAAATCTAGAGTATGATTGATCGTGTTTTAAAGTTTGGAAATCCCACACAAGAATCTGAAAGAATAAATTCATTTCAGATTCATAGATCACTGCTGATAACAGGTTTTGGTTTCATCTGTTTTTACAGTTTATTTTCCAGCCTCCAACGAACACACGTACGTAACGAGACTGATCAAAATCTGCAAATTAAGTTTATGGTTTGTGGAAAAAAATAGTTGCAAAATGTGTCGCAACCCTGAAATGACATGAAATGTGTGAAGTTGTTGGAATGAAGAAACTTGTTTCTTATGTAAACAGATGATTTTTTATTTTTATTTCTGCACACGTACAGATGATTCCTTCCAACCATTTATTGGTCATGTGCGTTTCATTCATTCACAGCATTCTAATGAATTCAACAGCAAAATCAGTTTAATAATAGTTGTAATAAATAATTAAGAGTACTGTAAAATCTTTGTATATAAAAATAGATTAAATAATTTTAGTACTAACTTTACAATCCAGAAATGAATCAACGCTAACATCGAACTACTGTATCAAATGCAAATTGCATTTTGAGTGCAAGAAACCCACAATCATGGTTTTTCCTATGACTAATAAATAACACTTTTCACTAAGTATAAATAGGTTAAATAAATTGCGCAACAGTGGGCTATTCGAGCCCTGAGGCCTTTGAGATTTACACAATCATAGACGTACAGTTAGTGCACTCAGAGCGTGCACTTTCACCATTTCCCCCTTAAAAACAGACCAGCAGCAGCGTTACCACCCACTTTTCCTGAGGTATTCCTTCATAACTGGTTTATAATGCTCCCATCTTTTAACTTTGGGATATAGAAACTGATGGTTGCCGTGCTCCTGTTGGCCATACTTCCTCTGGCCTTCTCCCTTTTAGCGATCGCTCTTTTGCCGTCGATGAGGAAGAAGTGGAGCTGGCGCAGGATGCTGTGTGCGGTCATCCTTCTCTGGAAAGTGTCGGGGTTGTCGAGGTCACTCAGCAGCTGCGTCTCCTGGCCGCTGGTCGGCGCCGTGACCTGTTCAGGGTTCCTCATCTGTGGGGCAGAAGTGACAGTGGTAGGCTATAACATGACTAAAGTGACAGTGGTAGGCTATAACATGACTAAGCAGTGCTGTATCCTAAGTAGGGATGCACCAATCCAACTTTTTCTGTCCCGATAGCGATACCTGGGCTTTGGGTATCGACCGATACAGAGTATCGATCCGATACAGAGTACCGATCCGATACCAGTGTTTAATTAATAAGCTGTATGCCTCACTGTGTGGAAGTAACTGGGATCATTCTTTTATGTGTGAGGCTTGACTTAAACATTGCTTTCTCAATTTTGTAAAACAAAATGTAACATAAATACATTCAGTAGATATAGATTTAGTCAATTTAGATCGGCCCTATTGTCACCAATACCCGATCAAGCTATTTGAGTCACTATCGGCCCGATATCCGATCCGGTATTGGTATCGGTGCATCCCTAATCATAATAATAATAATAATAATAAACCTAGGATATAATCCAGTTCATTACAAAGTCATTTACAGTAAGACACGATCAAAACTCGAAACGTTAACGCAAAAAAAATTAAAAGCAGGACAGACACCTTTTCATTAAATTATCTATAACCAGCGGTGGAATGTTACTTAGTACATTTACTCAATTACTGAATTTTTGAGGTATATTACTTGAGTATTTCCATTTTTGTGTTACTTCCACTCAACTACGTTTATTTGCCAGCTATAGTTACTAGTTACTTTGCAGATTACACACAAACTCACAAAAGTTTATACAATACTAAATAGGGCTGCAACTAACGACTTCTTTCATTGTCAAATTCTCTGATTCCAGCTTCTTAAATGTGAATATTTTCTAGTTTCTTTCCTCCTCTGTGACAGTAAACTGAATATCTTTGAGTTGTGGACAAAACAAGAGATTTGAGGACGTCATCTTGGGCTTTGGGAAACACTGATTAACATGTTTCACCATTTTCTGACATTTTATAGACCAAACAACTAATCGATTAATCGAGAATATAATCGGCACAATGAAAATAATCGTTAGTTGCAGCCCTAAAAATTTTGAATGCAGGACTTTTACTTGAGCAAAGGGCTTAAATACTTCTTCCGCCACTGGCTATAACAAAGATAATGAATAAAGTGAGCCAGGTGAAAAAGCAATTACATAAAGCCAAATGGCATGGGCTGATGTAAAGGCCACCGCGGTGCATTAACACAGCTACGAGCTGAAAAGACAGAAAAGAGGAGTATGCATCTCAGACCCCCTGTACCTTTTCTTTGATGACGTTGATCAGGAGGCTGCCGTAGTACCTGGCCTCTGAGCGGATGGAGCTGCTGGGGTACTCCTTCTCCACGTGCTTGAGAAGAACCGTGTAAACGAGCAGGCCTTGTGCCAACCTGTGGAGACAAGCCTCCTGGAGAGAGAGGAAAGAAAAATCATCATTTAACCCCCATCATCATCACCCCTGCTTCTTCTATCCCATAGTGTTAACAGGAAGACACACTGTACTGTACCTTGCTGAAGTTGGAGAGAGGGCAGCCTGCTGGAAGCGAGGAGGTCTTGTAGTGCTCCAGAAAATGATATTTCACCTCATTTTGGAATTCATCTTCAAACTTGATAAGAAGGGGGAAATGATGGAAGAAAAAAAAAAATGATTGAGGTCAGGAGTGCAGTTTTACTTAACACATGTGAAACACCAAGTCAGCCCACTTTAACTGGAAAAATTACTCAGTACTCCTGGAAGATGAAGCGCTTACCTCCTGCTTGTGGCGTTTGGTTGCGCCGAGGACCGACTGCCAGACCGGGGAGGCGCTCAGCAGGTCGGAGGGCCACACCTGCTCCTCCTCCTCCTCACCTGAGGGCTCACCTGCCCGGGCGTCGGTGGGCGCGTCTTCCACCGGAGCTCCGGGAGCGCACAGCAGCAGAGCCGCCAGCATCAGCGCAGAGAGCAAGTCTGTGCAGTAGAGGGAAGTGCGTGAGTGAATGCATGAATGAATGAATGAAAAAAGAGGAAGAAACGTGCGCACCCACAGGCTGCCAATCACTTACTGAGATGAGAGGGCATGTTGAGCTGCTGGGAAGCACTTGTTGAGTTTCCACTAGATGCTGCAAAGGGCTGCCAGGGTCAGAAGGAGTTGCCTTTTCTTTGCGATGGGCTGTCATTTTTATATTCTCTTCAGACCGGAGGGATTTCCCAATAACCTCCCTCCCCCTGCAGGCACGGAATTATTAGTTTGCGTCAAGCATCCGGTCCGGGCGGCGTCCGTCGGTGGTTTGACGGTGATACTCGTGGAGGTGTTTCATCATCATCATAATAATGATGACCAGCGGGAGCGGGAATTCAACTTTACAAACTATACTTTTTACTACTACTATACTCTTTTTCTCGCTATTTTATTAGTTAAAGGAAAACAAAAAAAAATGCTCATTATTAATAAGTCATTATTTGAATAACTGGAACAATAATAGCACAACAAAAAAAAATCCCTATGTTATTTTCAGCCAAATAATTTAAAGGGGAAGTCCGCTCAAAACCATACATTTTTTGCATAGCAGTATTCCAATAAACTGTCGTGGTAAAAATTAGCATAGATGAAAATAAATACCCGGTGACGAGAAGTCAAATTGTTGGTGGATTTGTAATTTCAAGCAGGGATTACTATAGCCCCGAGGCTATCCCAGGATTTACATAAGACTTCCTTCCCCAATATTCGCAACACTGTGTAATGCAAGATGTTCTTCCCCTCACATGACCAGCTGAAATTATCAATATCTGTCACACTGTGCCATCAGATAGGTATTATTATTATTATTATTATTATTATGATTCTGGTAATGGATCTGTGGAAAATGTCCATGTCCATGTTATATAAGTTTAATTAGTGCACATGTTTTGTGTCATGAAATTAGTGATTTTCTTGTTGTTTCTTCACGTTACTTCTCTAGTATTAGTCGTGCTGCTTGACTTTTCCATTATGTGAATTTGATAGTTTATTGGTGTTTAAAGGAATGAAAGGACAAGGTGGTGCTTTAAAAAGACAGATCCTGATCACACAGCCTGCGAGATAGTAATTTGAATATGAAAACAATGATTACATGATGATGGTCAGAAATATGATGAAATATTGAACTTTTTCTAAGTTAGTACTCCCTTTAAAATAATCAATTATGCTTGACCTTGCCTCTACAAAATGTTTGAAAGAATCCAATAATATTAGCAGTTTGTAAATGTTCTCTACTGTAAAAAGAAAAAGTTGAGAGCCCCCCCCTCCCCCCCAAGTCTTTCCTTGAGTTCTTCTGACTTAAAATGTATCATCATGGTGGTGGGACAAATTTAACGTTTAATTCCAAGTTAAAGTTACCTATAATATACATTTCCAGAATTCCACTTTTCACATCTGTTGATATCCTCTAAGTTAAAGTAGGTCAAATCTGTGCATTTCCCGTGTAAAGAGGAGCAACTGAGACACATTAATGTCTGAGTCTTAACAAGGAGTCATGGTTCAGTGTTATACATATACTACATGTAAGGATATAGAGTGATGAGCTAAAGCAAACATGGAAATGCTGTCCTGCTGAATCACATACGGCTCAGAAAAAGTGTTAAAATTAAGTTATCAATTATACAATCTTGCTTGTGATTCCATGAAACAGCACACTGATCTATTGAAAAATGCAGAATAGCAAATTTTATTATTGTATTAGATTGACATTCCCTGCAATACAATTTCAGTTTTAGGTATTCAAGATACTTAGCATTGTTGAACATGGTGTGAGCTCTGAAATACGATATATTACATCTAAAGATCTTTCTCACTTTGTGATTAATCTGCAGCCAAATATTGCAAGTTACAGGACTTACTTGTGAAGCAAGAGGACAGCTTGGTTTGTTATTTGCACACTTACAATTTTAGTTTAAACACTAATAATTCATATCTCTAAGTCATCTCGTAATCCTTATTTATATCAAATAATGTAAGTTAGCATTTTTACATTGTGCCTGGTGCTTTTAAAATAGCTGTGATAATGCCTCAGACTGAACCTTAATCTAGAAATAAAAACAATAAAACAAGACTAATTTTATTCAAAAACACTTCAATAGATTGATGGTCATCTGCTTACTAATTATTCAGTTTCAATGTGGTAACACCATCTGAGCAGCCGATTAAATGTGTGTTATCTGTGGTTATAAGCCTCATAGAGGGTGGGTCAGTAGGGGCCTGCTGCACCTACTAGTAGGTTTTATCATTGCTTCAAATAGTCGATCACCGAAAGGAGTAAGAGAAGACGACAGTGACCTCTAGCGACCGTAGGAATTATGACAGGAGCAAAAGCAGAAGTCAGGCGCTGTAGTATAGACACCATGAAGCTCCGTGTGGGATGGAGGTCAGGGTTGAACACGGGGCTTTCACCCAGGAGACTGAGATTTGCATCCCATGTGAAACCACCAAGTTTCACTTTCACTTTTAAAATGTAATTATTTTAAGCCAAAACATGATTATCTGTAACCGCTTATCCTATTCAGGGTCGCGGGGGGATGGAGACGATCCCTGCAGAAAACCCGGAGAAAACCCACGCTAACATGGGGAGAACATGCAAACTCCACACAGAAAGGCCCCTAAACTTAACTAGGTGGTTTTGTTGCCTAAATCTAAAGAAGCTGTTTTGTTTGTGTTCAAAACGTAACGTTTCATGCAGTTTTACAAGGTGTTGGAACGTATTGCTGCAAAAAGTTGTTTTGGGTTTAGTTACTCTTTAAGTTTTGCTTAAAAAAACAACATTTTTTACAATTTTACAACGGCATAGTGGGCCCCTAATGACCCACATCTATGATGGTTATAGCAACCGATAACGCTAATTTAATGCCCTGATAACAGTCAAATCAGGTGATCTGAGAGTTGATTGTAATATGAGATTATTTTCAGAATTGGCGTCCTAGTTTTGGTACTTTTGTAATGTTTTCTCAGACAGATCATGTCATATCTTTAACAAAGTAAATGTTGGGACACCACAAGGCACAATTCTAAGCCCACTGATGTTCTCCCCATATAAATGCTTCTTTTCACTATCTGTAAAATGGATGATAACAGCCAGCCAACCATCTATCTATGATCAAAGGCTGGTTATTCTTTATCTGTGCCTCAGTTACTGGATGTTTAGTGGATTTCTTTAAGCCACGCTAACACTAATTTGTTAATTTGTCCAACACTTAGGTTACGACTAAATACAGGCAAAACTGAAGACATTCCCTTCAGCCTCAGCTGTACGTTGTGTTAGTGCTAATTAGCAAATATTAGCATGCTGACATGCTAAACTAAGATGGTGAACATGGTGAAGATTTCTACTGAACTTTGTCATGTTAGCATTGTCATTGTGAGCACTTAAGCATGCTGACATTAGCGTTTAGCTCAAAACACCGCTGTGCCTACACACAGCCTCACAGAGCCGCTAACGTAGCTGTAGCCACTTACTCTTTGCAGGATGGAAACGATAGTCCAACATGCTAACATTTGATTTTTGCTGCCTGAATTGAATAGAAGTCTGTATGACTACAGTACATAGCAGCTCCTCACTCGCATCCAGTTCATGCCAGATAGGCTTATTATTTTGAAGTGGTTTTGATACAATTTATTATATCACTATCACATGCACTGACTACTTTCCAGTGAAATATGCTCAGTCAGGTTCTCATTTCCCTCCTTTTCCTGGAATGCTCTCCCTGCCGTGATAAAAGACATACAGTAAATCCTAAGTCTAGGAATAACTCACAATGGCTTGGGTTCCTGTACAGGGTAATTCTACTTCTTCTTGATAACTTCTTTCTTCTTAAGTTGTTCCATCATAATAAAAAAAGGATATTCTACATCAGGCTAAGTCATCATTCTGTGGAACTCGGCTGGGTTATGACGTTCATAACCGTACCAAAATATGACCCTATCCACCTGGATATGAGCTTAGCGCTTCTCGCACACATTGTTTTCTTGTAATCACTTGAAAGATAATGAAAAGGAAGAGGGGGATATCAAAGACTTCCCTTACTACTCACACATTCCTCATTTCCTTTTTCCATAAACACCTTCCTCCACTGACTTTTAGTTATGTTTTCAAAACTTTATTTCTTTATCACTTTCTCCTTTCAAATACTAATCACTTGCTAACTAGCTTCTATTCAATTCAGCATTGCAACATGTGTAATCATTACTGCTTTACTCCACATGCTCTGTGAGAGGCTTTGTAATCGAAATATTTAATTTATTATAATTCCCCCTGCTACTATTTTTGATATGTAACTTCCCCTCCGTCTATTAAGATTACTCATGGGGAATCAAACTGGAGAACTCCCAAATTGGGTTAAAAAAAGTGGTAACCTGCATGCTAGTTGATGCTGTATCTGCTCTGTGGAGGATGTCGTAAGAGTGGGTTTGTGTCCACTTTTGGTACTTCCAGTGGACAATTTGAGACTTTAGAATAGCTCAGTGGTCGCAGTGTCTGAGGTTATTGGGAAGTGCCGATCCTGGACATTCTCCTCCTCCCCGCTGAAGACACTTTCAGTTTGCTTTGTGGACATACAAATTTTTAACTAATACATTTAATGCATTGAGCTGCATTCATTAATTTAATTTACTTGTGATTATTAGTGCTCAGTTCTCATGTTTGGCAAGAAACTCTGGTGAGCTCGAAGCTGACTCTCATTTCTGCTTTTCTATTTGAGACCAAATAAATTTATTGTCTATCACAAAAGTCCACAGCATGCAGACTTTATCAATCACAGACCAACCCGTCTCCTCTATTGAAAATTACCTTAATACACCCTTAAAATACAACATTTATTCTCTCTTAAAATTGAATAAACACTGATAAAGCAACTTTGTACTCTATTGTAAATTCTCAGTGCATGGCAAAGGGATTTGTCTTGGATGTGCGTGTGTGTGTGTGTGTGTGTGTGTGTGTGTTTGTGTAAAGTTTGCACCGTACTTCTCTACTTTGTTACTTTCTATTTTAAAAGGGGCTTAATGCTAAGCAGCTTGGAGTGAACGCACATTATGATTATGTTTTTTCTCAGAGTGGTGCTCTCACGAAACACATAAAGAATTGTGTTCCAAACTTTCTTCGAAATTGAAAATAACTGCTATTTTTAAGATGATTAAACGAATGTAACAAATCATGACAGTTTTTTTTACATTATCATGTATTAAAAGCTTGTTGTATCTTTAAACACAGCAATGCAGGAGATGAGTTTCAAAGCAGTACACAAAACAATCTCACCTGAAAGGTGCTATTGATAACACTGATAACATTCAGCCACTAGATGTCTCATTCTCCCTCCCCTGTCCCATTGCATTTACTTCACAACAAGTCGTTGCCAGGCACTTACCGTCAATTTCAGCCATTTATCCTTTTTTTCCACACTAACTGATGACACAGAGATACCACGTGATACCAACGTCTTATATTATTGGCTCACAAGCCTTGTTTGAAGTGGGAACCAAACATCAGATATCTTCCACAAAGATAAACAAAATATTAATTTTGGACCAGCCAAATTTTTTAAATGATTAATTCACAATCATAATATTTATAACTCAACATTTATGCCAGCATGGATGATAAGTCCTTTTACATGCTCTAAGAAAATGCAGACTTCTGCTAATGGAAATCATGTGAAATGATTGAAAGCTTCACAGAGAGATCAACCACTAAATGGACCTTGTGGTGAGATTTTTTTTGTCAAATACAGAAGATGTAGGCCTACAGCATGAATCCCAGGTTGCTTATTGGGGTCTTTCTATGTAATTAGAACATTACAATATCACAAACCACCCAGACTTCCCATATATGTGTGGTTTGTTTGGATCTCCTTGCAGCTAACACAAGATATTGACTAATGCAATCCGTTGCTAAAGGTCTGTATTGAAATATTTCAGTTGAATAATATCATCTTACAACATCTACATTGTGCTCCAGAGTGTAGAAACTATCCCGGTGCTTTTTTTTTAGCAACTACAGTATGACACACTCTACAGTAAGCAGTAAGAGTATCACTCCTACTGCCATAGCAATAAGGACATCCTCAACAAATAAGCTTAGTGAAACCTTAATTGTCAGATGTTTTTGAGAAGCTTACTCAATTTCCTTCCCCTCTCATTTTCTAAGTTTCTTCGGTAGAAAAGGATTATCCCAGGGTCAAAGGGCACACGCCAAGACTGCTGAGGCAGGCAGCTGCATGAAGGGACAATCCTTTCACTATTATGGCTGACAGATGAACAAAAGACAAAGTTTGTTTATTGTCATTCTACAACACAGGGTTGCACAACGAAATGCGAGTTGTAGTCCCTTTATCACAAACTGTATATAAGAAGTGAAGTAGTCACCGTGACGTCACTCATTGGTTTTTGGACTGCCATTTTGAAGCCTCGAGTTTGGCATTTTGGCCGTCGCCATCTTGTTTTTTTGCAACCAGAAGTGACACGAGATGGTGGAGCTGAGTATAACCGAACACTGAATAAGACATTTTCAGGCGACCAATAAGGTTATAATTAACTGTCATGAACAGAAAACACACTGTGAAAGGGTTAAAGCTCTAATACGAAAACGCGGGCAACACCCAGACTGGACAACACCGTGCTAGGGACCTGTCAATCACACGGTAGCCACGCCCTAAAGCATACCCTGCCTTATGGTCTATTTGACTCTAAATGGGACCATAATTTACTAAATGAACATCATGCTGTATTGAAGAAGACTTGAAACTAGCGACTGAGACCATAAACTCATGTTTACAATGTTTACTGAGGTAATAAATCAAGTGAGAAGTAGGGTCATTTTCCTATAGACTTCTATACAATCAGACTTCTTTTTGCAACCAGAGGAGTCGCCCCCTGCTGGCTATTAGAAAGAATGCAAGTTTAAGGCGCTTTAGCATTGGCTTCACTTCTCAGACCCAGAGGTTGCCCACTGCTGTTTATGCTGCACAAGAAAAAAAAAAAGCAAACAAAAACATTTTTTTATGATGGAGTACAGAGGAGGACTTGAGCCTCACAGCTCGAGGAAAGAAGCTGCTCTGTAGTCTGGTGGTACGGCAGCAGATATTTCTGTTTTGCTTGACAGACGGCAGCAGCGTAAACAGGCTGTTGCTGGAGTGGGTATTATCTTTTAAAAAAACTTTTTGGGCTCTGCGCAGGCACCTCACCTCACCGATATCATTGATGCTCGGTAGATGGATACCAACGATGTTCTGGGTGGTTTTAATCACCCGCTGCAGAGCCCTCCTTTCCTGGACCATACACATCCCATGATAGTTTGTAATGTTTCCAGCCAGAATGCTTTCTATTGCTTGGCGTAATAAATAGGTTGGCGGAGCTTGGCGCTGCTTTCTTAAGTTTCCTTAAGAAATACAGCTGTTTCTGAGCTTCTTTTTCACCAGGATTGACATGTGTGATGTCAGATTCTCTGTGATGCTGATTCCAAGGAACCTAAAACCGTTCACTTGCTCCACCTCAGCTCCACTTACGTAAACTGGGGTGTGTGTCTTCACCTCCTTCTATCTTAAAATCAACGATCAGCTCCTTGGTTTTGCTGACGTTGCAGTGGGTTGTTCTATGAGCACCACCCTGCAAGATTGTTGACTTCCTCTCTATATGAAGTCTCATCGTCGTTTGTAATCCGGCCGATGATGATGGTGGTGTCGTCCGCAAAGACACAACAGAGTTCTCTTCATGTCTGGGATTGCAGTCGTGGGTGTAGAGCGTGAACAGGAGTTGGCTGAGCCTGGGGTCTTTTTGTGAGGAAGTCCAATAACCAGTTGCAAAGGGTGGTACTGAAGCCCAGAGTGCTAAGTTTTCCAATCAGTTTCATGGGCCAGATTTCGTATTGAATGGTGAGCTGAAATGCTGATATGTTTAAGATGTGTGAGGGCTGAGTGGAGGGCAGTGGAGAGTAGACGACATCCTCTGTGACTGTTGGCTCTGTATGCAAACTGGTGAGGGTCCAGGCTGGCTGGGATGTGGTTTTTGATATGCTAGAGCACCAGTTTCTCAAAGCACTTCATCAAAATGGAGGTGAGTGTCACAGGGCGGTAGTCGAGTTAAAACATTAAAACATCATAACTCATATGTCCATGAACTGCTTTAACCTTGTTCAGGTTCAGAGCTGATGACATCCTTCGAAACATTATTCATTTCTACTAATCCATCCTCAGCTGGCATCCCTCCATGCTTCCTCTTCAGTTCTTGTTTTAGTTCCTCTAATGCTTCTACTGAACTGCTTATGACTAATAAAGGGAGGGATCAAGTTGGTAACGTAGATATTTTTTTTCATAGTTTTAACTCCCCACCAGGGTTTGAGTGTCTACATTATGGTTAATAAAGGGTAGGATCCATCAAACTTCCCACTCCGTCTTTCCCGTTAACCTCCAATCTCTTCAAAGACAACCACACCTTAATTACACACCTAAGACACGAAACATCTAGTGTCAAAGTCAGATCCTCTTTTTGTTCTTTCATTATCAATGAAACTCAAATTCAGGGAAACTCTGCTCACTTTCCCTGTTGTGTTGGCTGTATGAACATTGTGCAAAAATGATCTAACCAGTATCATCAATGTGTAACCGTGGCAGGTTTGTCCTCACGAGTTTGATATATAAGTAAAAAAAGTTAGTTCAGTAAGTCATGAAATAAGTTCATCTTGAATTAATGTTACAGTGTGTGCATCCATATCCAGTTTGGTACCAACATAGTCTCTGCGCTCTGTCAGGGGGTCCGCGAAATAATTTGCTATGAATTATAGAATTCGTCTGTATCATTAAAAAAAAATGCATATCTACAGATGAGGACCATTTGCGCCAATAAAACAAGCATATTGTGTCCGTTACTCCCACCCACGTTAGCTTTGGGGCAACAGAAACTCTGATATGATTGTGACACACAGCAGTAAGTTCATTATTTTTAAAGTTGAAGCACTTACTGAAAGTCAGCTTTAAACTGGTACATTTAAAGATCTGGATGTCTTGATGTCAATTACTTGAAATGTAGGCTATAGATGCTGTCAAGTTGAGTCCAAATGTAGTTTAAATAAAATCACCCTTGTATTAACATTCAATAACATTGCAAATTACCCCGCTGTGCGACTAATTAATGTTTATCTTGTCTTAACATGATTCAAATTGAAGTATGTTTCTGTTTATCGCTATGAAACAGGTCTGAAGTATTTGGGTTGAAAAGTTTTAGAAAACAAATAGTTCCAAGAGTACAAATGGTAGTAAGCATATGCTTAATCTATGTTATGATTATGAGGGGGTCCTTGGAAAATGTTCTCCCCTAGCCCAAAAAAAGTTTGAGAACCCATGTTCTACTATACGCAGTGTCAGATATATCTCATGCAATATAGTAGTACAGTGTGTCATAGTATGTACCAAAAACACATGACACTGAGCTAACACACAATATGTCATTAAATCTCTGTGAAATAATCCTCCCAAACAATATATACAAACATTCTATAATCATGTAGAAAAAGGGGGGTTGGTGGTATGAATACAGTAAAACCTTCTATCATAATTTATGCAATTTTATTTAATGATATCATGGCATGATATTGTGCAGTACCTTTTCTAGGAATTCAGTTTAGAAACCATTTATAGTAATGACCAGATGGGAGTATCTGTTTTTGGCTAATGCAGTGACTCTGACTAAATCTGACAAATCAAAGGTACTTCGCAACATTGAAACAAAAATCCTGAAATTCCAGTATTACCATACGGCGAGACACTACAGGGAAAAACACTGTTTTTCATGCACTGGTCAATTTGAAGATTTTGGTCTATTTTGCTTCCATAACATTCAGACTAGTGGAAAGAAAACATCCAAAATATACATTTAGGTGTTTATTTTAATACACTTTGTCTGTAGCTTTTTCCTAAATTCACCCAAAGTTAACATAAGATAATGCCTCGTTTGCATATATTTAAACATAAAATTTCAGGAAACTTACAAAAAATATTTGTCTTGATGTAAGTAATCGACGGGGAAGTTTCATTAGTTAAAAAAATTACCCTATTCACATGGGGCGTCTCCCCATAAAGCAGTTCTGCTCATTCATTTGCAACATTGCCTCCAATGGCCAAATACAAATGTTCCTCAAAGTTCCCATTAAGTCCAACCAGAACTTCCACGCTGGAATAAAATGTCCTCAACAAATTTGCAAATTCGAAATTACCAAAATAAATTGATATGCAGTCAACCTTATGGGCTTTTGGGTCCCCTCGGGTGCTAGTTGGTAATCTAACTTTGGTCATTAGACTTGGCCAGATATAGAAATTATATAATAGAGGTACAGCCTTGAGAAGTAGCAGATGTAATGGACTGGATGTTCAGCTGATGGACTAAATAAGTACATATAAATGATCAAAGCAACAAGTTAGCCTTTTCATCAATAGAAATATTACTTTAATTCCTAATTTTTAATGAATAATAAACAAATGTGTCTTTTTATTTGGTTCCTTTTGATAATAATACCTTTGCCTAATTAGTATTTTCGTGGATGCAATGCAAATGGTTGGATGGAGGGATGGATGGATGGATAGATGGATGGATGGATGGATGGATGAGAGATTCAGATCTATCATGTCATCAAAAGAGATCAGATCTGGACAATAAAAAAATGACGATCAGATCAGTTGCAATGATTTAAAAATCTTTATTATCTTTTTTAATGAACAATTAATGAATTTGTCTTTTTTTGGGGGTTCCTTTTGATAATACTGTTGTATATACCTCTCTGTGGTTGAAAATGGAGCTGGAGGATCCCAAAGTGTTTCCCTCAGGACCAAAACAGTACTTTTTTTTTGTGTTCTGTGCTCAGAGTGCGCTCTATCTATCTACCTTTTCAGATAAAAGACTCTTGAGTGCATTATGTGAGCGCTGGCTTCTCTCTAAGCTCTGTACTCCCACCTTCCCCCAGGTGTCCTCTTCTGCACTACAGTGTCTGATCTTAAGAATTGTTCAATGCTTGCGTCACATTCCTTTGAAATCACTCGAGTGTTCAAGGTTTGCACTAAACAATGTGATGGCTGAAGAGGTTAGAATAAAGTCTGTGAACGTCTGTTCGGTCTGCAGTTCACCACGGTCACTGCTAGATGGCATTCACGCATCATCTATGATGAGAGGAAAGGGTGACGTCCTGATGCATTGGTATGGAGAGGACTGCTCTGTGCTTTTTCCCACGCACTACAGCAGTAATATATGACCCTCGCATTGAACAGAAATTGCTTCTCGAGGGCCTCTACGGAAGTGTGTGTTTGTACTTGACTGTATAGATATGAATACATGAGTATGAATCACTTTGGGGTGTCTGAAGTATTTATCATCTAATAGCTTTTTAATTGTCTCAGCAGGAATGGATTGGTATCGCACCGAAGTCCATTAAAAGTTTCTAGTGTTTTTTGGAAGCAAAAGTTTTTGAGTTTAATCTCATATGTTGCCCTCCGGTGCAGGTTCATATCAGTTTTGGCTTCATACACTAAAATGCTCATGCCAGGCACAAACTGACCCTATATATCCAGATTGAGTTAAACAAGAGTCTGCAGCCATGCATGCACGTTCCAAGTCGCCTACTTCTTCTTTTTACTTTTATTACGTACTGCAGCTGCTTTTACAAGGTACGTATACTGTTGCATGCAGTATGCATACAATTGGGACATACTGCTTTGTCATATCATTGCACCTTGAACTTTGACCCTCTTGCTCATATATCCGCTGTGAAGAGGATTGTGGGTCAGAATGGCCAGGAAAGCATGTTGACTTGCATACTGCAAAATACGTCCAGAGACACAGTAGGACATCCCGGTATTTTCCAAGGCTTATTGAAAGAGGCTGGGACACAGGCTTGAGCTATGGGGTATACATGTGCAGGAGTTGCGGTCGTGCGTTGCTATTGGCTCAATTTCGGCGAGTGCAGACCAGATTTTACTGCGTGACGTGTGAAATCTACTTTCACCGACCTTGGAATTTTTGGCATACTGCATTTGACATACTATGTATTGTTGAGACATACTTAATCTTTTTCTGGCATTCTAAATAGCATGGTAGTATGGGTATTGGGACGCACAGTGGTGCTTTGAGCTAAATGCTGATGTCAGCGTGCTAACATGCTCACAATGACAACGCTAACATGCTGATGTTTAGAGTGTATAATGCTTGAAATGTTCACCATCTTAGTTTAGTGTGTTTTGGTGCCTTCAAATGAAACTCGTGAGCTCGTGTTTACAACATGGGAAGTCGTGTACACGTTGTGCTTGACGTTCAAGTGGTCAAGTCGTGAGAACGCCGCTGCTAAGCAACGACAATAGAGGCCACAGAGGCTAACAATTTAGCAAGCTAGCAAGTGGGTAACATAATGCAGGAAATGCAAAGGCATAACGACGGAGGAAAAAGACGAGGCCGTTGGGAATATCAACATTTTCCTCAGGCATATTATACAATTACGAAGAAAACAACAAACGACTAAAATTACAATATATTCACCGAAAAAATAACTTCCATGGCCTCCGCCAACACATCACAACTCGTGAACTCTAAGCTTTCAGAAACTTTCCACTTCCGATGTCATAAATACCACAAGAGGGGGGGCGGGGCGTTCATGTGGACTCTTCTCGTGAACACGGTAAACACGACCCCATTTGAAGGCGCCGTTAGCATAACATTTGCTAATTAGCATTAAACACAAAGTACAGCTGAGGCTGATGGGAATGTCAGTAGTTTTGCAGGTATGCGGTCATAAACCAAAGTATTGGACGTATTGAAATTTTGACCTGATGATGACGACAGATGAAAAGTCAGGGGATCACCGTTAGGATTCATCCTCCGGGGGCCGTTAATGTTTGTACAAAATTGAATTGCAATTTATCCAATAGTTGTTGACATATTTCAGTCTGGACCAAAGTGGTGGACTGACCAGCTACTGTAGCTAGCATGGCTAAAAAAGCATTTCTATAATGTCTGTCATGCACTAAAGGGCAGCGCAGTTACCGAAAAGTGCACAGAGCAGCATCGGCTCTTTCATGGTGTGAGCCTTGCTCCCGTTCTTTTATACATGACCTTATCTGTCACATTGTGTTATAGTTCCTTGTTCGTTTTTAGTATGGCAGTCCTCTCCTCACTTTTCCTTCCCTCCAGATTCTGCTCTCAGTTTCTCCTTTCCTGTCGTTTCATCGCTGCCCAGCTGGTTTCTCCTCTTTGTGCCTTTTTTTCCTCAGACCACTGTGTTCTTCTCTCTCCCTTCCTTTGGCATTTCTTCCTCATCCTCCTCCTCCTCCTCTTCTTCTTCTTCTTCCAATGGACAGAGAGCTCCATACAGAGAGGAGAGGAATTGTATCTCTGCTCAGTTCGCTACAGGCACTCTTCAATATTTAATCAAGAGTGCATTTGTTTGAAGAGAGCTCTGAATATGTGTGTGAATGAGTGATAAAGTACAGATGTCTGACCATGTGTGTGTGTGTGTGTGTGTGTGGATACTGTATTTGTATGCAGGAGAGAGGCGGAGGAAAGTGTGTATATTTGCGTGTGTGGTGACAGTTTTGGGATGAAAGGCTTTCTCCAGTCCTATGGTAATTGGTTTACTATCTCTCCCTCCCTGCTTCGGCCCCTCTTGTTCCTCTCCCCGCTTCCTTTCCCCATCTTTACTCCACCTCCCCTCCCCCTATAATCCATTCTTCTCCCCGTGCATCATCATGTAACCTCGTTGTACTGTATAGTACTGCGTGTGCACAACTATGTAGGGCTCATTCATTCAAATGCTGTACTATATGATTTTGCTGTGTGTGCATATGTGACTGCATGTATGTGTGTGTGTGTGTGTGTGTGTGTACTGTATGAGCGGCTGGACTCAGTGGTCCCCGGGGACCGCAGAGCAGCATATTTCATCATCCTCCAGACTCGGCACAAGAAAGCCCAAAGTCCCCTCCTCTTCTTCTGCTTCTTCAGCAATTCGGCAATTCGGCAAACACTGAGTGTTTTCCTTATTTCCTTCTTTCACTTTCAGGCGTCTGCTGGTGCTTCAAGTCTAAATACAAATTCTGCTGCTTTCTTCAGATTTACTGGAGAGCTGTTGAAGTTCATATGATGTAACTCCTAACTGAAGTCCTTTGAAAATTAGCTTCTGGACTTCTGTGGAGAAAGAACGCTGATTGCTTCTTCTCAGTCTTGACCAATGTGACGTTTGCATGCACTGTGTCTTTTAGTGCATGCAAAATCTTCAGTGGCATCTCTGGCAGCGTTTCCCTCCCGACCGTAGTTTCACGGCTTCTCCTTCGGCGCTGTCCACCAAATCTCAGGCAGCTATCTGATCTGAAAAGAACTGATGGGCTCGGGTTCTCAGTAATTGTGTTTAGCTCTCTTGTAGCACTTTGGCAGATTATGGCATACATGAGGCCAGGCCAGTCATTACAAATAATGGACAGGGGGACAAAACTTTCCAAATTGGGCCCCTTATCCACTCCCACAGGTTAGTCTAGTTTCGTATGACACCAGTATATTCACTCCAGCTTTAAAAAGGAGCCCGCTACGGCTGCTTTTATTTGCTAGTCTGCCTAGCTCCTCACCTTTGCCACGTTCAGCTTCCTGTCGTACCTGGTGCTTCTTCACACTTTTTTTGGGGCCAGAAAAATTGGCCATTGCCTCTCTGCTCCTTTCATTTTCTTGCTCTCTCTGTACCCTGGCTTTTCTTTTTTGAGTCCCTGATTTTTGGTGAGGCATTTTGACTTTACATGACATCTTTACGTTAGCGGCACATGTGTTCTGCACATCTGCGGGGGGGCAGATGACAAGTTGAAGTGTGTTTTAATGATAACAATAAACTTATTTATCATGTTAATACAAATAACTTGTATTGTCAGTGATATAAGTCAGTTAGTAAATTGTTGTACCTCATTTAAGGGTCAACCATAGACCTTTGCTTGCCCCCCCTTGACCTTTGTTAGTGTGTAATATCAGTATTATAGAAAAGGTGACACTGACAATCCAAAGTATGAAGAGCATTGGAGACAGTGGGGAAAGTTTTTCCTCATGTATGTGTGTGTGTTTGTGTGATTCAGCTGCTAAACAGTATGTATGCTGGCCCATTACATCTGACAGCAGTGGTGTTGGTGTAATCTGAGTCCCTGAAAGGGCCCAATTATCCCAGATTATAAATCCTATCAGGAAAGCAGACTCGACATCTGAGTTATACAACTGAACCCACTGCACTCGAGCTGAACTCTGCACAGATAATATGTCCTCTGAAGTATCAGGCTCAGATCCTCTTGGATCCACTGAATTCAAATGAATTCTCTTCCAGATCATCTTCATTTGTAATCTGTAATCCAATGTGTTGCACTTTGCCCAACCTCCCAAGAGAGATGTGTTGTTTTTCAAGCCATACAGTTAATTTTTTTCTTGTCCCATGACTCCTCCGCTGCACAACACATGGTTTTGATTTGCATGTTGCAGGAAAAAGATTTCTTATTATAATGCAAGGGAAGTGCACCCAAAACTGAGCCCGCTACAACATAAAATCGCAAGTTGCGTTAATGTGTCAATTGTAAGAAATTAGTGCCGTTAAAACAAATTTGTGTCTGTCGGATGATTAGCATTGTGATAATGTATAGAGTGGGGAGACATGGTGTCTCATCTTCAACACCTCACTGGGTGGAGGGTTGAGACCCTCTCATGGTTCAGCTCACCTGCTTTCTGCCTCAGGTTAGACTGGAATGAAACAGCTCCAGGCTCCACAAAGTTCTCAGGACAAATTGCAGCTCCAAACCTGGAGCGTAGGCTCTGCCATGTAGCACGTACACCCTCCCACACACACACACATACACTCTGTGGCTGCTCTTTGTTTACTTTAGGAAATTTGAGCCAGGTAATGTGGTGACGTAGCCACACCGAATGCCTTCTGGTTAATCCCCTCAGACTATTATCTTTAGAAGTGTATAAATAAATGAACTAGGGCTGTCAAAGTTAATGCAAATATGTTTTAATGCCACTAATTTCTTTAACGCACTAACTCAACTTGCGATTTTTAGGATGTAGCGGGCTCAGAGAGAGAAGATACTGGCATCATATGACACTAGAAAACCTAAGGAATCCATCGGTACCAACCATGTCACACTAGCTTGTCGCCAAGGAGGCTAAATAACGCTATGAAGTTGCGCTAAATTTTGGCGAGGAGAAACTGTCATGGCCATTTTCAAAGGGGTTCCTTGACCTCTGACCTCAAGATATGTGAGTGAAAACGGGTTCTATGGGTACCAACGAGTCTCCCTTTACAGACTTTCACCCAGAAGACTGTTATTCATGTCCTGTGTGAAAGTCAAAGTCAGTTAACTTACTGCACTTCCAGAATTATTTTAACCCAAACCACGATCTTTTTCTAAACCTAACTAAGTATTTTTTGTCACAGAACTTCCTTACTTAAATTACAGCACTTCCAGTGTTATTTAAACTCAAACTGTGATCTTTTCCTAATCCTAATTTAGTAGTTTCGTTGCCATAGCCTGACCCAGTCGAACTATTCCTAATCCTAACTAAATTGTTTTATTTTGAAAGACTGGAGCGGAAATTGACACGTGCGTCATGTGTTGTTGAAAGTCGTGCCGCGCGTCATGAAAAAAAAAGGGAAATTTGTGTCTATGTACACGAATCAAATAGATTCAATTTCGTGATTATTTCACAAACTGCGTGAGACTGTGTTTTGAGATTTGAGCATTTCTTTTTTAATGCTAAATGCAGTACCTGTGAGAGTCTCTGGACAATATTTGTTATTGTTTTGTGTTATTGATTTCCACTAATAAATATATACATACATACTTGTCCACTCCCATGTTGATAAGAGTATTAAATTCTTGACAAATCTCCCTTTAAGGTACATTTTGAACAGATAAAAAATGTGCGATTAATCACGATGAACTATTTTAATTGATTGACTGCAGAGCCCTAAAATAAACATTAAAATGATACTAAATTTGATGGTTTGAAACGCATCTCGCTCTTTTCTTTTTGTCAGACTGGACAGAGAATTAAAGGTGGAAGTGATGCAATGTTTTTATGCACCTGTGTCCCCCCCCTCCCCTCCCCTCCCACACACACACACACACACACACACACACTCGCACACGCACACACGCAGTAGTAATCTGAGGTACGCGCGAGGAGCCATTGGGTGGAGCAGCAGCAGCGGCGTCGCGTGCTGCGGAATACACTCAGTAGGTCGTTAACGGTGCGCCTCGTGAGGATACCGGGAGTAGAGACATACACCGGAGACGGTGGCAGGCGGCGGCGGCGGCTCGGGGACAGACGGGAGACGGGACGGAGCCATGATGGAGGACTCGGAGCCCGCAGAGGACGGCTTGCTCGCGGGCTTGCGGTGGAACCGGAGCGCGCGGGACCAGGCTCAGCTCAAACACAAGATTCGGGACCTGCCGGGGCTGCTGAAGCACGGGCTGCACCTGCGGAAGAAGAGCGTGAGTATATGTTCAAACCGACTGTCCGTCCTTCCGTGTTTTATTATGTTTGATGAACTGACGGTTGTTATCTTCTTTTCAACCGTTGAGTCTGTGTGCCGCGAGGCTGTTTCGTAACCGCGTCACGACTCAGGTGTTTTCATTTTGTTACTGTCGCAGAGGTAGTGTGTGTGTCGGTGTGTGTGTGGTTGTGTGTTGCTACATCCATGATAACTAGAATTGCTGTTGGACACCATACCTTCACACTCCGGTAGTAGTCAAGGCAACACTACCCCCCCCCCCCCCAACAGATTCACCCCTCACTCACCTACATACATAACATAAGCCTACACTAAGAAGTACACACTGCTGTTTACAAAAAGCTGTGTGCAGCTACACAACTAACAAGTTATTTTCATTATTGATTAATCTGTCTTACATATGTAATCAATCAGAACCATTTGCCAGAGCTTGTATAGCACATTTTAATGTATGGCAATAGTCAACATATTTTGCAGACAAATGTTGCACATTGAATTTTCTCCCCCACAGAAACTCAGGATACATGTTGTTTATTTTTTCAAAGAAAAAAACATCTTTCAAATCCTTATATTTCTCACAGTACAGTAAGAAGTGAGATTTTGTCTCCGCTGCACGATTATGGCCAAAATGATAATCCCGATTATTTTGATCAATATTGAGATCGCGATTATTTATCACGATTATTTATTGATTTTAGGGAGAAAATAATTTTTATTGAACTTTCACATTTAAATAAACAGACTGCTTTCCCTTTCATGTTGTGCTACATTCCTGCTAATGTACAAATCTTTGCATCAAAATGAGACTTAAAGTAAGATTCTTCCTCACCTGAGTTCAGTGCATTTTCCTTTTGCCAATCTGCTCTCTGTTATGTAAGGAATAATGTACAGCGAGCCGGTCCTTGTTGTGAAAGAAACCCTGACAGGGCGATGCGGCGCGGTCTTACATCGCCCTGAAGGGGTTTCTTTAACAACAATGACCCGCTAGTTGTGCATTATCCTGCTTATTACACGGCTACTTACTGAAGAAATCAATAATTTGACACAAAAACGGTCCGCCAGAGTCCGACATCAGAACTGCGCCCATAGCAACGGTCTGTTATACACAGCGACGGTCTGCTATAAAGAAATAACAGACCGTAGAATGCCGTGATTGACCAATCAGAATCGAGTATTCAATAACGCCGTGTAATAAACAACAATAATATACAGTATATTACTCTTCTAATCTGGACTGCAGCCACAACATTCAGGAAAGTTTTTTCACAGGCTGCCGCTGCAGGGTGCGCGCTAATGATGCGCGCTAGTGTTACGCGCTAGTGATGCGCACTAATGATGCGCCCTAGTGATGCTCGGGTCGGCCCACAACCCACAGGTCCCGCGGGTCGGGCGGTATCGGGTGAGCTTACTAGAAAATATCATGGGTTCGTGCTGGCAGGTAAAAACTGTAAAAGCAGCGTTCTGAGTAAGTTATCAATAACTTACAGAAACATTGTGATAGTCCCCATCCTCTTCCCCTCTTTCTCTCAAGCACACGCACACCAGCCGCAGTGGTGGCACGTAATTTTAACACGCTCAGTGCCGCCACCACGTAATGCGCTGTCAAGAGGTTGTGATCATTTCACATATTTTTGTGAAATCACGTTTAAGAAGCGCTTGCTTTGATAAGCATTAGAGTTTTCTATGAGTGGACACGCATTTTGAACGTCAATATCGCAGTCGATCATGTTCATTTAATTGTGGGAAGCCAAAATGGTGATCGCGATTAATATTCGATTAATTGTGCAGCCCTAGTCCCCACCTCTCTTTTATGACAATTAGCCTACTGTGAAAATGGCCATCACAGTCCTGAAAGCTCAAGGTGATGATAACCTACCTTCAAATGCCTTGTTTTTTTCCAACCATCCATCCACAACTCAAAGATATTCAGTTTGTTATGACATAAAACAGAGAAAGGCAGCAAATCCTCAAATTTGGGGTAAAAAAAATGTTGCAGATTAATTTTCTGTTGATCGACTAATTGTTTCAGCTCTATTCTGTAGTAAATAAACTCCCAGTCCAAATGGGATAAAATTTGTAGATCAATCACCAACAATTCTGGTCTAGTAAGCAGTAAATGTGTGTGACTCGAACGCACCTGACAAGCCAAATATCTGCTCACAGTGTCAGCTCCGCTCATCTTCATCATCGTCGCCGGTGGCAGCCAGGAGAAAATGTGTCCCTGATTGCCTCTGTGGGAATCAGGGACAGCGTGCCAACGCTTCCAGTCCCACTGGTGCCAAATGTGCTAAAGATATGCAACATTTGTGGTGTAAAGCCACTCTGGGCCGATGAGATGAACAGTTGATGTCATGTTGCATCTTGTTTTTTTAACTGAGGTTCCTGTTAACTGTCTGATTATTAATGCGATTAAATTCTCTTGTTGTGGTAATAAATCAACCATCAACAGTAGGTAATCCTATAATGAAGAGCAGAGCAGAATATCCAAATATGAAATCAAAATAAGAGTCCAGACAAAAACATTATAAGGAAACTATAAAGAGTGGCTGAATGAATGGATTACTTTACAATTTAGTATTGCAGATGTGTCACAGGTACTGCGTTTAGCATAAAAAATATGCTCAAATCATAACATGGCAAACTCAAGCCCAACAGGCAACAACAGCTGTCAGTGTGCTGACTTAACTATGACTTGCCCCAAACTGCATGTGATTATCATCAAATCAAATCAAATCAATTTTATTTGTATTGCCCAACATCACAAATCACAAATTTGCCTCGGGGGGGCTTTACAATCTGTACAGGATACAACACCCTCTGTCCTTGACAGTGCAACCCTCACATCGACTAAGCGAAAACTTACCCCCCAAAAAAAACTCTTTTAACAAGGAGAATAAATGGAAGAAACCTAAGGAAGAACGACAGAGGAGGGATCCCCCTTCCAGGATGGACAGACGTGCAATAGATGCCGTGTGTACAGAGTAGCAACATAATGAAAATACAACATAGACAATTCATGACAAAAATGAATACATATAATGTGAATATATGTGAGAAGGTGGATCCAGGAGGATGTCAAGCAGCTTCCAGGCGACGCCAAACAGATAGAGCCAGAGCGATCATAAAGTGGGCATGTCTGTAAAGGGGAGACTCGTGGGTACCCACAGAACCCATTTTCATTCACATATCTTGAGGTCAGATGTCAAGGGACCCCTTCGAAAATGGCCACGGCAGTTTTTCCTCGTCAAAATTTAGCATAAGTTTCGTGCGTTATTTAACCTCCTTTTTTTTCTAGTTTCATATGATGCCAGTATCTTCACTCTAGCTTTAAAACTGAGCCCGCAACAACCTAAAAATCGCAAACTGCGTTAATGCGCTAAAGAAATTACTGGAATTAAAACGAATTTGCGTTAATGCATTTATTATCGCATTAACTTTGACGGCCCTAGTTTCAATCATTTCACTCTGACATGTAGCGTATCATCTTCGTGTTTTTGTTCACTGCCTGAGCTGAAGGGAAGGAGAGAGGGGAATACTGAGTAGATGTAGTTGAGTTTGCCTTCTCCTGTCTTCATCTAACTTAATGTGAATGTGTGGGTGAGTGTGATGAGGCGTGGGTAAGTGGTGTAAGGGTATGGCTGTTCTGTGCAGACTGGTTCTCTCCAGACACTGGCAGTTGGCTATGCTTCACCTGGCACACACACACACTCAGAGAGACTCTTGTTTTTATTATGCATCTATAAATTCTCCAAAAAGATGTGAGAGAGGAACTATAGTGGATTGTTTTTGCACAACAATGGCACTCAGAATTGGAAAAAGAAAATAATGACATGATCTCAAATCACAGCATCTCTTCCAGAGGTGTACACCTGCACACCTTTTTTTCGTTGCAAATGCAGAATCTTCAGCTATTGTTTGTTTTTTATTCTAATAATTCGGGGCCTGTAAAAGTGCAAAACATCTGACATAAGCAGGTTTTGACATTGCCTCATGTGCTTCTTTGATGTTCGCTGACAGCTTATGAAGTGAATTGAAACTGTTGTGTTGCACAGAGCCATCTGTCGCCTTTGGTCCCAGCCTGCAGCAGCAGCAGCAGCAGCAGCCTCACCTTTGAGAATCTTCCATTATTCTCTGTTGTGACTTGCTCTGGTATTCATCCCTTATTGGCTACGATTTGACGGGAGCAGAGAAATTTGATTTAAGGAACCGACTTTTCAACTTTCAGTACACATTTCCCAGGGTGCTCTGTCTGTGCGGTAGCCACGCTGTAGAAGTTTACACCAGGTGAAACTTGGCTAGTTGTCTTTCCTCTTCCTCCAAAGAGTTGACCACAGATCAGTCAGGTGCCTGATTTGAGAGCCACTCAATGGTCAAAAGCCAAAGTCACTTACCAATACATGTGTGCGGCGGACTTTACGTCAGAGTATAGGGCCCAATCCCAATGTCCACGCTCGCGGACTTTGAGGCGCTTTCCCGCAACGTCTCTGAGGGTTTAGGGCTGTCGCACTGTCGAATCGTCAAGTGCTTGAGGGCTCTCTCGCAGACATTTTGAGCCCTTGATGCACACTTGCCGCAAGTCCGCATTTCTGCAGACTTTGCCTGACGGAATTACCCACAATTCATAGCTTTGTGACGTCAAACACAGGGTTACCAGAAGTAGCCTGGAGGCGTTAAAAAGAGGAAAGCACATTTAAGATTGTACATAAAGAACACATGAAGAGAAATGCAAGCATAGGCTATATTACACACCTAGTTTATTCACCATTTCTTTTAATTTTGCTTAATGATGCTGTTTTGACCAAAATGAGTACCGGAAATAATTGATTATTTGACAATCACCTCTCGTCTCGTAAGGCAAGATCCTGGAAGACGTTAAAATCCGACAGGAGAAAACATAAAATAAACAAATAAAAACCCACAATTGAAAATGTAACATGTTTTGGCATTGTCAAGATAACGTGATATGTCGCTGCAAAGTGCTGACCCATTCGTATTTCTATCATTTCAAGCCCTTGCATTCTCTCACATTCAAGCATTTACCAGGTGACGTCAGAGTTCAGGGCTTAAGGCCTTAGGGGGGGACATTGGGATTGGGCCTAAAACATACTCGTAGGAGCCTACTGGAGGAAATGTAGCAGGGCAAGTCACAAGCTCAGGCTGCCATTGCTTTTGCAGGACTGGAAACACAGATGCTGACAGGTCATACTCAAGCCCCAAGTCTGTGTTCTTTTACTGTGGACTGTTGGTCTTGGTTGGATTTTGTTGCTGACGCCAAAACAGTGGAAGAACCTGTGTGTACGCCAGCGTGCGACGTGAAACTTTCTTCACTGATAACGCTGCCAACAGCAATCAGAAAACAGCCGACTAGTAACTCAAGGCTTCCTTGAAGATAAACTCTTTTCCCACCAAAATTAAATGCGGGAAAACCTGCTAAAATATGCGATAGACTCCTTTCCCCATTGCTGGTAGACGAGTATACCTTTCTGTTTTATGTGTCACATTTAGAGCTGCAACGATTAGTTGTGAATTAAATGCAAACTATTTTTGATAAGCAATTTATCGGTTTGAGAAACTTTTTAAGACTAGTCTACGTTCTCTGACTCAAGCTTCTTAAATGTGAATATTTTCTGGTTTCTTTACTCCTCTATGACAGTAAACTGAATATTTTTGAGTTGCGGACAAACAAGAAATTTGAGGAGGTCATCTTGGGCTTTGGGAAACACTGATTTTTCACCATTTTCTGACATTTTATAGACCAAACAACTGATTGATTCATCAAGAAAATAATCGACAGATTAATTGACAATGAAAATAATCATTAGTTGCAGCCCTAGTCACATTCAACGTAACAAACACGCAGGAAACAGGGTTATCAAACAGTGAAAATGTTACGGTTACTTCTTTTTTTATATCTGTTACTTCAGTCTCTCTTTCATACTCGGTGGCGACTAATTCGGAACGACGTTCAAGTGCTGCTTGAATGGAATTTGTGGCTGAGATGACAAAGAGCCGATCATAGTCGTCATAGCATGGCGCGAGAAAAGGGGCGAAAATTAGCGGGTCCACCCGGGTGTCATGTTTCCATTACTGCCGATCGGAGCTGGAGCCGATAAATACCTGTGACTGCTGCAGAGTCATTCATCCCGGGAATGAATGCCGATTGTACAGTAACGTTTCCCACTGAAGACAGATGTTAGTCTTTTTTTGTCCAGTGGGAATGCTGCTGTAGAGAAGGTGGAAATATGCAGCAGCACATTTTTCACATTATAATCTTATTATAACACAGTCAAATCATGGTGCACCCCCAGTTTAATCATGCTATTTTGTTTGGGGTTGCAGGTTCTTCGTCTTTCTTGCTTTCTTTATTAAATTTATGGTCGACTACACACTGGAAAATATATTGCTGCCCCCAGATGATACCAGATTTTTCATTTTTAAATGGGACGTTTGGATGTTTATTATAAAAACAAAAGCACTCAATTTGACCATTAGTTGTGAAGTCAAAGTTTCTTGAATAAAATGCAAACTGAAACATGGATTAACAATACATTGACACACAAATTCTGGATACAGATTTACTGTATGCTGCTCAAAACGTATCATTTCGGCTGTAAAATGCGATTATTCCAGTCATAATGTAAGCTAGCAGACTTTATGAACACTGTGTTGGGGGATAGTTGATGATACTCCTCAGAAGGTTATCTCATTTCTGCATTATACATGCAGCAAAACAGTGGCTTGTGATGTGTTTTTTTTATGCCTGCCAGCAATATTTCACGTCCATAACTGCATTAAACATTGAGATAAGAAAGATGAAAGGGCAAGTGAGGGGTGGAGAGAGGCTCAACACACATTCACACCCACATACTGTATAAAGTTACGCACACTATCACTAGAAGCACTGTATTTGACTGAAGGGGGAAGTATGCTAATGCTACTTCCAAACTTTATTAACAACTTCAATAAAGTTAGGAAATCACTTTACTTAGATGAAAGAAAAGAATGCACAATAATGAAAGTGTGTGCGCAGAATTAGCAAATGCTCATAAATACAGGAAAGACAACAAAGGAACAAAGAAAAAAAGGATTTAGCTGTTTTTCAAACGTTTTAGGGATTTAAAATAAGTTACAAAATCAATTCACAAGCAAGGTGAATTAGTTTGACTTCTACTTCTATTCGTGTATGAATATGATATTTAGTCATATTAATGTTTGGTTTCAAATTAAATCATACACATTTGATGGAAGGTAGGTTAAAAGAACAAGTGGAAGAATCAATTTTCAAAGACAATACAGCCTTTTTAAAATCAAAATCATGACCGTCAACTCTGGTCCAGTGGGCACCCTCCAGGTCTGCAAAGTGAAGCGAATGCCTTAAACTTGCATTCTTTCTAATAGCCAGCAGGGGGCGACTCATCTGGTTGCAAAAAGAAGTCTGATTGTATAGAAGTCTATGAGAAAATGACCCTACTTCTCACTTGATTTATTACCTCAGTAAACATTGTAAACATGAGTTTATGGTCTCGATCGCTAGTTTCAAGTCTTCTTCATACAGCGTGATGTTCATCTAGTAAATTATGGTCCCATTTAGAGTCAAATAGACCATAAAGCAGGGTATGCTTTAGGGCGTGGCTACCGCAGGATTGACAGGTCGCTACCACGGTGTTGTCCGGTCTGGGAGTTGTCCGTTTTTTCGTCTTTCAATTTTAACCCTTTCACAGTGCGTTTTCAGTTCATGAAAGTTCATTATAAAAAAATGTTATCGCCTGAAAACGTCTTGTTCAGCGTTCGGTTGTACTTAGCTCCAACCTCTCGTGTCACTTCTGGTTGCAAAGAACCAAGATGGCGACGACCAAAAACCAAGATGGCGACGGCCAAAATGCCGAACTCGAGGCTTCAAAACGGCAGTCCACAAACCAACGGCTGACATCACGGTGACTACTTCCAATTCTTATATGCAGTCTATGCTCTGGTCTCAACATGTCCAAAATATTCTTGTTTGGGGATGCAAGTGCTAGCTATTAATCTGCAGATTACTTTCTCGATTAATTAAATGATGGTTTGATCTTTAAAATGAAAGAATATAGTGAAACATGCTCATCAACGTTTTCTAAAGCCCAATTTGACATTGGAATAGCTTGTTCAATAACCTCAAGATATTCAGCTTTCTAACCAGTAAATAATCACAGTTGAGAAGTTGAAACTATACTGATTTATTTTCTGTTGATTGATAACTCCTGAAATTAGTCATCACAAGTTTATATATCACTGAAGTGTTTGGCAAGCCGAAGGTCATGTGTGCTGGCAGCTAGTTGTGGGCTGGCAGGTGGGTTTCTTAAAAGCTTTAATGTGTGTGTGTTTGTCCATTGAGCTCTAGCTGCTTTGATGTCTCCATTTTGACTTCCTTGTATGACGAATCTGTCGAGGAGTCGACAGCAGATTAGTGTGAATGTGTGTGTGAGGGCGCTTGCAAGCATACCGCGCTACAGCTCTTCACTGTGCTCAGCAATCTAATCTGAGTAATCCATTTCTTGCAGATAATGACCTCGCTCTCCGCTGCTCTCTTTCTCTCTACACACTTTGAAGTCATCACACAGATAAGCACGTCAGCATGTGCTCTCTCTTTATAGCTCTCATTCCCGCTCATTCGTCTTCTCTTCTGTCACTCTCTTTCGGCCTCCGGTGTACCGACGGCGGCGGTTATACCCTGTCTGTGATGGAGGAGTGTTGTGAGAAAACTGAGTGCACAGACAAAGAGGCTCACAGGAACACGGCCAGCAGACATTTCTCTCGTCGCAAGATACAGTATGAATGAAACTCCTCCGGTGCTGCTGGTGTGTCTTGAGAGAGTGTTAGTGAGAAGAGATGATGCCGGAGAAACAAAGACCTCTCGAGAGAGATCTGTGTTCACCAGACCGGGAGACAAAGAGATGGGGAGATAAGATAGAGCGGGCCAAGACAAAAGAGAGAAAGAAGGAGCAAGACAGAGATAGCGAGAGTCAGAAACAATTTATTTAGTCTGTGTGCTTGGCTGGCTGGTGTGCTCTACTTAACCCCCAGTCCAAACACTGCATGTCGTCACACACGCAAACGCCGAAAGAAAGAGCTCTCGTCTTTACTGATGTCTCGTAGGGCGTTCAACCCCGAGCTGACGTTGTTCGCAGCCAAAAACTGAGCTCTTTTGAAAATGTTTTCCAGTGTTGATAAATCTGAAACTTCAGCCTTGCGTTTTATTGTGAATGGGAAAATCTGCTTTTGGACCACAGACTGTATATAAATACAGTAGATGGATGACGCGTCTCCACTTTCTCCCACTGTACAGAAGTGAGCCAAAATATCCCGGATACAGGAGCTGCCATCTTGAGATTTTGACGTCATTTGGAGCCAGAGTTTGCGCAGTACTGATCGGGGTCCCGCCCAAACGTCCGCCCGAGCCAATCAAGAGCCGAGCACGGCCCCAGCTTGTTAGCGTGAGACATCTAGCTGCTACGTTAGCACCACGGTAGCTGTTTGGCTAGAAAGACACAACAACTAACCATCGTATCTCTATAACTACATTATGATCAAATTTACACATTGTTCTATAACACAGACTCGTGACGGTTATGGAAAGTTAAAGTTACATCTCCTCTCTCGTACAATTTCAGAGCCTCTGGCTGCGACTATTTCACTCAGAGCAGCTGTCAATCACAGCTGTCAATCTTTTCGCACCCCCTTTTTATAGCACCATATAACTCATTAAAACCGAAATTATCACCAAACTTATCAGAAAAAAATTAACACTTGAACATAGCTCAGCGTGATAACTATCTAAAATAATAGAAACTATCT
Organism: Sebastolobus alascanus; assembly: GCA_916701645.2. NCBI lineage: Eukaryota > Metazoa > Chordata > Actinopteri > Perciformes > Sebastidae > Sebastolobus > Sebastolobus alascanus. The sequence goes on along the minus strand of CAKAOJ020000009.1, from coordinate 8,897,036 downwards.
TTGGGAAAAATGTTTTTGACGTGTACTTTGACTTTTTAATTTGGCTCATGTCCCATCCACTAACATGGAGGAGGCGGGATTTATGACCTATACTGCAGCCAGCCACCAGGGGAGATGTTTTGGCTTCACTTTTGGGGAGCTGTCATGTCTTCCATCTTTATATAGCCTACAGTCTATGTTTTGGAATTCCTGTCTCCTCCTGATCTCTCACCTTAAATGTCAATATTATGGCTGCAATTGAAGATTATTTTCTTTGTCGATAATTCACAGATTATTTTCTAAACAATGAATTGTTTGGTCTATAAAATGTAGGAAAATTGTAAAAAAAAAAAAGCCCAATACAGTTTCCTGAAAGCCAAGATGGCGTTTTCACATTGCTAATTTTGTCCGACCGACAATCCAAAAAGGGGCTGGTACAGTAGGTGGATTTTGTTACCTTTGGACAGAGCCAGACTAGCCATTTCCCCCTTTATGCTAAGCTAAGCTAAGATAACTGGCTGCTTGCTGTAGCGTTATATTTAATGCACACATATGAAAGTGATATCGATCTCCTCCTCTAACTCTCTGTAAGAAAGCAAATATTCCTTTAATGAAGCGTACTGTAAGCTGTGATACAGTCGCTTGCTTCGAATAAGGTGTGTGTGCAAGTGTGTATCCTCACTTGCTTGTGTGTGTGACATCCCAGACACCATCATCGCTCTAATGAGGATCACACACACTGCTCTACATCTCTCTAATCATCTATTTCATTTTCTTGCATCTCAAAGCCGACGACGTACATTTCTCTCCCTCTCCATCCTCGTCTCACTCACTTCTTCTCTCTTTCACGATTACAATTAAAACGATCTCTCCGTCTCTCACCGCCTCGTCTCTCCCGCTCCATCTGTCATGCTCATGTCCCCCGTCATATATTCATAGGCTGTTGTGATTTGTTCAGCCTTCCTCTCTTCTTTCTCCTCTTGCGCGCTAACTCATTTATATTTCCTCATCAGCATCCGTCTTCCACAGTTGCTTAGGTGCTTTTCATTTGCTCCATCATTTGATCTCTCTGTATATCTCCCTATTCGTCATGAGGCGAAGGGCAGCAGCGATTTCTAGCACAGGCTCAGTTTCCTGTGAGGGTTTCCGGAGAGAATCAAACCCACGACTCTATCAGTGATCCCACTTCACTGGCTGAGCTCACAGACCAGTTGCACTGCTATTGCAGGAGCTTCTCATCTGTCTGCCTTTAATGAACGCTGGCAACGTGATCCTCATCCTAATACAGTTTTGTATTTTTTATCAGCGCAACCAAGGTGTTTTCAAAGCAGATGCCAGTATCTGATATTTTCTCACACCATATCCACTGATAATGATGCTGTATTGTTTTAAGACTGTGTACAAATTCAAATGCAAAACTAGAAAATGCATTTCCTGCAGAAAATGTGTGTGAATGCTGATAGCTGAAATTAATTGCAAAGCATTGCTGAAATGCAGAAATGTGAAATGCAGTGCACTGTACTGCTAAAAACCTGGAAGCTGAAATGTAAAAGTGAGAGAGTTGGAAGTTGAATTGCATTACCTAAAGAAGCTAAGAGCTGAAATACATACTATGCTAGAAAAGCTGGAAGCTAAACTGTTATACTGTCAAAATAGTAGTAGTAGTAGGAGTAGCTGCAACAGCAGCAGCTGCACCGGTAGTAGTAGTAGTAGTAGTAGTAGTAGTAGTAGTAGTAGTAGTAGTAGTAGTAGTAGTAGTAGCAACAGTAGTAGTAGTAGGCTAGTAGTAGTAGCAGCAGCAGCAGTAGTAGTAGGCTAGTAGTAGTAGCAGCAGCAGCAGTAGTAGTAGGCCAGTAGTAGTAGCAGCAGCAGCAGCAGTAGTAGTAGTCGTAGGCTAGTAATAGTAGTTGCAACAGTAGCAGCAGCAGCAGTAGTAGTAGACTAGTAGTAGCAGCAGTAGCAGCAGCAGCAGCAGTAGTAGTAGTCGTAGGCTAGTAATAGTAGTTGCAACAGTAGCAGCAGCAGCAGTAGTACTAGGCTAGTAGCAGAAGCAGTAGTAGTAGTAGGCTAGTAGTAGTAGCAGCAGTAGTAGAAGCAGCAGCAGTAGTAGTAGGAATGTAGTAGTAGCAGCAGCAGCAGCAGCAGCAGTAGTAGCAGCAGCAGAAGTAGTCCTTACAGAGCTGAACATTTTGATATTTGAATGGTTTCTGTAGCCGAAAGTATGCAGAAATAGTTAGAGTCCAAAAAATGTACTGAAGAAATTGTTTAATAAAGATTTGGATCTCAATAGTGTGAATGCTGCGTAACGGCATTCGCACAATAAAGGCTCCGTTAAAATCTACAAAATATTTTTACTTTATTGTTATTTTTGAAAACCAGAGTCTTGGCTTTGTTTTCTTGCTGAAAAACAAGCCTTCTCCCAATTCAGCGTTCTCTTGGAGACAGCAGCAAGTTTTTTCTCCAGGATTATTATTTTGCTGCATTTGTTTTATCCTCTCTCTTCAAAGCGTTCCCAAGCCCGCTGCAGAAAAGCATGCCCTCTGCATGACACTAACCATGGCCAAGCATTTAGTATCAAAAAGATTGATTTTCGTCTCATCAGACCATAGAAACTTCTTCCGCTTTGTTTTGCAGTTGTTTGCTCAGAATCTCTGCCATTTTGTCATTGCCCATTTTGTATGGACACTCTGTTATTGAGGATGGCTGTACCACTTTTTTTTCCATTCCTTCTGTTCAGTGCCATCTCTGGTATATTTTCAATAGGCCTTTCACAGATTTGTTTGGAATGTGCAAAGACAATAGGAGCATACATTTTGACATGTCACAGTAGGAAAAACACATGTAAATAACAAAATGAATGATGCCTGAATTCCATTTAGCTGCTTCAGCTTCATGGTCCCGCCATTGTGCATGCTTCCCTCGCTGTCACATTGTCATGGCTCACTGGGACACTTGAATATAACAGAGCCATTGTTAATGGTATTAGTAACACCTGTGCCTTTTTTACCACTGACAAGTGCCGGGAAAAAGGCCTTATTTCCTCTGTCGTGGTTATGTAGTTTTAGCCAAGGATTTGACTAGCCAGCTATTGGAAACTACAGATACAGACAGGTGTATTTAAGATAAAATCACTTGTCACGCCTTGATTACACAAAAGTGATCTCCATTCAATCAGTGATAACTTAGGCGTGTCGGTGTAAAGGTGGTAAATGTTTATGCAAACAGTGATGCTGTGCTTTTTATTAGAGATTTTTCGCTTTGAAGTGTCTGCTGATCAGTGTCATAAACCACAGTGATTCAGTGTCGTAAAACAATAAAACATGAAGACTATAAAGGTTTCCCTGCGTTGGTTGGAAGGTAACAGATTAGGCTTTTTAGAAATGTATCTTTAAGTACTGTAATTAAATGTTTTTACAAAATGGGTATTAAATATTGGCCATATATTGCCAGTAAAAAAACAATACAGATGTTTCTTTTAAGCTGATACAATGTAATTACTTTATAATAATATAATGTGTGATTCAATATTATGTCCCAGTACAGGACACTTCATTAACAGATGCCTAAACACTGTTAATTGTAAATATTGAAAACCTTCATAATCAATGATGTCATTTCATTATTTTTATATTTGAGTTGAATGATATTTGAGTGTCTCATAATACTATGGAGCACGGAACCTGCCAAATAATAAATAAATAAATAAATGACTCAATAAATAAATACATGAATAAATATACCATTAAATGTACCAAAAATAATCTTAAAAATAATGCAGGCATTTTTTCTGTTTTAATTTGCTTCTTTATTTATTTGCCTTCGTATTAATCCCCCCATATATCTACTCTTCTATTTCATTTTCCCTTTTATTTATTTATATATTTATTTTGGATTTTGGCAGGTTCCGTCCTCCATATACATGTTATGAACTATTTTCTTCAAGAATTATTATCCGAGTTTGAAAATGGGGCTATGAAACATCTGAAGCAAGCTTTTAATTCAGCAGCAGAGCAACCAAAAACGACGAGGTGTTACTAAATTGCATCACAATGTATTACCACTGCAGTGAAACACAAAAACAGATGTCTGCATGTTGTGCTGTTTCCGCTCTACTTGATCCAACACTTACTATCGTTTTTAATCTGTTTTATGACCAGTGTGTCAGCAGCACGGTGTCGACACTGTCATCCAGCTCCTCTGGAAGCGGCGCCATAATAATCCATAAAGATTAAGAGTTTATTTCCTGATAGGGGAAGTGGAGGTGGAGTGATAACGCCCAGGGCTGAGGCTGCAACATGATGGCGTGATGGTAGAAGAGATTTGTTATGCTGTCACTGTTATACTGTGACAGTTGGACAGACAATGTCATTTTATTGTTGAGGAATTGTGAACTGATAAATGTGTTTTTATTACTGATTACTTTTGTCCTGTTTTCCCGTTTTGTATTGATGAGTGCTTTGAGTGAATAGGTGTCACCATTTAGGTCAGATGATAATCAAACACTTTATAAGTCAAAATGAATGGCCATGTTCTTTGTGAATGTATGAGCAGTGCTGTTTAAACAAAACCTGACTAATGGTAAAACTGGTCTTTCTCATCTCAGAGTCTTGTTTGTTCATTGACTGTGTGTGTGTGTGTGTGTGTGTGTGTGTGTGTGTGTGTATTGTGTGTCATTGTGTGTTGGCTCTGACGGCGTGTGTGTGTATTGTGTTTCAACAGCAATCACCTGACACTATCCCCGGACCGAGCACTGGACCAACAGTACACAAGGTAAGGAAACACACACACACACAAACATACACACACAGGTGATGTCATCCGTTTAGTTTTGCTGTGACTCGAAAGTGTGTTTGTTTAGCCTCAATACAGATGACATCAGCGCTGATATTACCTTGGGCTTTTTTCAAGCTAGTTTCACCAACCACACACACACACAAACACACACACACACACACACACACACACACACACACACACACACACACATACACACTGAGGGAAAGTCTTAATTTGTCATGCATCATCACTATAATGCAGTTTCGAAAATATTTGGTACTGCACTCTGAAAAGGCCTTAGGGCTTAAATATCTCACTTGAGTATATTTTTCTTTGAACATTGAAAACATTAGTTTAAAGGGACTATTTGTAACTTATCACGCGCATAAATCCTAACGGGTCGGAATCCCATGCGCGCTCGCGTGTGGGTACGCGCTGCTCCTGCTGCCTGCTGCCTGCTTGCACACCTCGCTCGTTCTCAACCGCTCGGCTCGCTCCACCTCCACGTGCACGCGCGCACACTGCAGAAGAGTTAGTTTAGCTCTGAGAATATCTAGTGAATGTGCAGTGGACGTTTTTGCAGAAATAAATGCTGCCGCTCCTCCAGACCAACAGAGGTTTCCCGTGTCTTGTGAAGTGACGGGGCTCCGCAGCGAGTTACGTTATCGTCCCGACCGGGTGTCGCTCTCTCCCCGCCCCCCACCCCCGTTCCCTCCGCGGTCGGCAGGTGAGACAGGAAAAGACAACACTAGGATCAGCATTGATTCATGGAGAGACCTTCGTCTGGTCAGCTAACATTACTGCCAAGCAGGTGAAATATAGAGTGATATTGTGTGTTAGCTGACGTGTGTCGCCTCACTGTTTAGACCGGTGCTCGTTCATGTCAATGTAGCGCGAGCGCGAGCAACAGGACGCTGACTTTCGTTAACATTGCGGCCACAGGTCTCGCTGTGAACAAGCAATTTCTGATTCTTACATATAGCCCCTTTAAGAAATAAAAAATGTAAAAAAAATAAATAAATAAATGAAAAATCAACTTCTGAATTTTGGATGCTGCTTTTTTATGTGCACTGTTGTTCCAAAAAAAAAATCTTTGAGTCTGCTTGGTTGTTTGTCCCTCAGCACTGTGTATTTTTCTTTGTATCTGTTGCATTTCAGTAGATTCTCTTTTATGTCTTGCCTCAATGGACATGGCTATATTCTAACATTGACGTGGTACCCCAAGCACTGTGACGCTTGGAAAATCAAGTTGCCCATGTGCACCGAAACAGCAAGGTGTTTGCAAAAGGGAGGCTTAAATTTGATCTTTGCTGAGCCACTTTTAATCTCCCGTTACCAGATATGAGTCTGGAAAATATTTACTAAGAATTGATTGAACCTAGACGCTGAAAGTTGAACCAATCAATAAACTATGGAGATTAGTGGTGACAATGAGCGGTGCTTCATTCACACCTCTTGACTCAAACTTTGTGATCACCTATAAGACATGATTATACAGCTGTCTCTTCTTCACCTCAGATTGATTCTCAAAAACCCATTTTGGTAGATATGTCACATTTCATAAAGTTTATAGAACAGCTTTAAAATATGAAGCAAGACATGTTTCAGCATGTTGTAAATCATTTGTCACTGTTTATCCGAACTTGATCCAATTGCCTGCCAAGTAATTTAGTTGTATTGGCAACGCCCATAACTGAAAAGACTGCCGATCAAGACTCAGCAGACCACAGTCTGTGAAGTGAAATCTGAGGTTTGGCTGTGTGAGCCTGATTGAACCCAGGTTATTTGTTTGAATGGTACCTTGTTGCCGCAATGATGATTTAATTCTGCTTAGAGGTCAGAAACCTCCTTTGAGCCCAAGACACACACGTGAAAAATTAACAGAGTATCTGTCAAATACTGCAGCGCACACAGACTGCAATACTCATACATACCTTAAATGTACCCTGTTGAGTTTTTCAGTTATGTTTACATTCAATGTTTCTCACCAAAACACTGTGTGTATCACTGAGGACTAATGAACAGGGTCTGGAAAAGTGAAGCCAATGCTGAAGTGCCTTAAACATGCATTCTTTCTAATAGCCAGCAGGGGGCGACTCCTCTGGTTGCAAAAAGAAGGCTGATTTGAATAGAAGTCTATGAGAAAATGACCCTACTTGTCACTTGATTTATTACCTCAGTAAACATTGTAAACATGAGTTTACGGTCTCAATCGCTAGTCTCAAGTCTTCTTCAATACAGCATGATGTTCATTTAGTAAATTATGGTCCCATTTAGAGTCAATTAGACCATAAAGCAGGGTATGCTTTAGGGCGGGGCTACCTTGTGATGACAGGTCGATACCACACGTTTTTGACTTACAACTTTAACCCTTTCACAGTGTGTTTTCAGTTCATGAAAGTTAATAATAATATGTTGGTCTCCTAAAAATGTCTTATTCAGCGTTCGGTTGTACTTAACTCCATCCTCTCATGTCACTTCTAGTTGCAAAAAAACAAGATGGCAACAGCCAAAATGCCCAACTTGAGGCTTCAAAACGGCAGTCCACAAACCAGTGGGTGACGCCACAGTGACTATACGTCCACTTCTTATATACAGCCTATGATGCATTTCCTTTTGTACATTTGCAAAACCAAATATTTTGAAACCAGCATCCATGTTGCTATCAGCTAGCAGTCTTCTTTCCTGCCTTTTGCTGGCACATTTCTGCATTTCTTGGCACATTATGTTACCAGCTGTCAATCGGGAAAAGTGCAAAACTATCTACAAGAATGTGTATTGTGTCAGCCATGTGCTTTTGCAGTTGCATGTGAACGAGATTCAAACAAAACGGGGGACCCACTCTTAGAAACATTACTCTACAACATAGCGAAAATTTGCTTCCATGAGGGAATCTGCTTCTCATGTTGTAACGTAATGTGAACGGAGTGGGCTCTGCTCTGTCAAATGTAAACGTGAATATGAATGAAACGGAACAAACAGCCCATGTAAACAGCTTAATTGAAATACGGTCTTATTAACCACAGCGTCAATAGCAGGATTATTGCCGAGCGTGTAGACACAGTCGATGTTTCATTCCTCAGGGGGAAAGAAATCGAGCTGTCCTTGTGATACCCGTCAATGACAGCATGTAGCCACACTAGCTCTCTGCAGTCTAAAGTCCATGTCCAACACAATGTCAGGATACGATTTTTGTTCATTTTTCAGTGTTCAGATTTTAAAATAATACGTTTTGATGTGCCTCTCTGTGTGTGCGTCAGTCTTGTTCCCAGAGTTTTCCATGTGCCGGCCGGGCCGTGAGGAACGCCTTCCTCTCTCATGGACCGTACCCGGCTAAAGACAAGATCCACCTGGCCAGAATCATACGGTACACTACGCCTCCGTGTTTGTGTGTCTGTCTGTGTGCGGGGGATGAATCGATGTGTCTGGTGAAGCATGTACTCACTGACTCACCAGTCACCGTTGAGCCCCGTCCTGATTGGCCGGTCGAGTTGTTTATGCAGTAAGATGAGCAAAGCGTGACGTAGACATTATATAGCAGAGCACGAGACGGTCTGGGAATACACGCACTCTCATGCAATATGCTGCACATACAATGAATACAGATGCACGTGTGAACATCTGGACACAAATATAAATAGGTGCTCTTAACCGTCATCGCACACACACACCCACACACACACACACACACACACACACACACACACAAACACACACACACACACAAGGAGTGTATCCTGGGGGAAAGCAGACGGAAAGTATTCAGTGTATTCAGAGGAAAAAGGCTTATAGAGAACTAATGAATAATCAATGGATATTGATTAAATAAAAAAAAGACAAGCTTTGTGCCGAGGGAAGGAGTGTGTGCATCATAACACTGTGTGGCTGTACTGAAAATGTGTTTGTGTGTGTGTGTATTTTAACAGGCGTAGCTACGTGGGCGTTGAGCTGGTGCAGTGGCTGTGTGAGCAGTGTGTGTACGTGCGCTGTCGGACCACTGCTGTGCGTGTCTGGCAGGTGCTGCTGGAGCTGGGAGTCCTGCTGTCTGGTAAAAAACACAACCACACACACACACACACACACACACACACACACACTTTCACACACACACACACACACGCTAACATGCAGGGAGGTCGAAGTGTGCTTCAAAAATGTATAATCACCTTCCAGTGACATCAGCAACGATCTTCACATCCTGTACAAACGATGAACCAGTTCACCAGGTAATTTCCAACAGAATAGAGGGATGAATTCACTGCTTCATTCACTTTCCACAAGGTTAAATGACACTGTGGCTCTGTGTGTCCAAGCCCCCCCCCCCACTTACAATGCCAAATCTCTCTCTTTCAAGACCATGTTAACAACCAGCATTTTACCACACACTAAGGGGCCGTGTCCACCAAAACATTTTATCCTGAGGCCAGCGTATTTTTTTAATGGTAACGGTAAAAACACCAGCAGCGTGACAAGGCGCAAGAGTGTCTATTCTGATGCCAAGCGCTGCACGTTTGGCATTTTTTTCCCGGGGTTGACAGTTGAAAAATGTTCAACTTTAGGGTAAAACGCTGGGCTCATCACTGTCACTTTTTACCCAGCTGTCCAATCAGAGTGGAGTGGTCTTATTGTGTATGTTATGCTATTGTTTTTACTGTTGACTTTATGTTGTCCTCACGTCTGGAGCACTGGACCAAACAAATTTCCCAGTGTGGGGTAATAAAGTTGACCTGAATCTGTATCTGAACCAAACCATTGTGCTCGCCAAGAGGTTGCCTCGCTCTCAAATTTCCCTGTGTGTTTTAATAAAGTTGATCTGAATCTGAATCTGTTTCTGACCCGAACAATCACACTCGCCAAGATGTTTTCTTGCCCACAAAATCTCGTGAACCCACATAGACCGGCGGGTCCGTCCTCCAGCTGGGAAACAACGCTTTGGTGGACGCGGCCCCTTCACCTTCTGGTAAACTGTGAATCTACTATCACTGCGGATGTGATTCATATTGCTGTATTCAACAGAGCTGATAAAGAAGACCATGTGTTGTGTTGAAACTATACTCAGTATGCTATGGATGACACATCGTCAAAGAGGGAATAATATTCAAAGCCGGTTAATGTTTCTTTAAAGAATGAGCAAACCTGATCCTCTTGAAGCTGCTTTTGGACATTTGCTCAGGTGCAGTTCATCGGTCTGGCTAATCCACCATAACTGATACAGAGAGTTTATCCAGGTTTTTATTGTTGTCACCATGTCTCCCCTCTCTCTTTCTCTAGAACTAAAAAGTGCCTGCTATAAACCACCAATGTACGGTTTACATCATTTCTTTTATATCAAACCGTCAACAACGATTCGGGCTCCTATTTCAGTGCACCAATATAAATACAAATAATGCATGAAGCAATGCTTGTCCTGCCTCAAATCTTTAGGAAAGGGTTTTCACCCACATTCAAAATACATTTGACTCTGTTTTTAAATGGCTGTTAAATTTAGCATAATCAGCATGGTTTAACAAATTCATCATCTCTTCTTTATGGCTATTTTTAAAGAACTAAAACTTGAAGACCTGTAAGTTGCTAACCTCACAAGTTGTTGGTGAATGATGAATACTTAACTGTTTTTGTACAATACCATGCATGCACCATACATCTTCCTTTCTTAGGCCCTGATAATACAGAGCGTGTTTTACAGGTGGAAAATGCGAGGCGCACCGTACTGCCTTTATGTTGCCCGATCAGACAGAGAGCGCTTTTTGCAGTTTGTTCTTTTTTATTTTGTATTGTTGCTAAGCAACCACAAAATGAGTGCTAACGTTACCTTGATACAAACCATGAACTGTACATGCCCAACACCCAAATAGTTAATAGGACAGTTTAAATGAATGAAAACAACTTACCTGAAATCTCAATTACCGCACTAATTTGCCTCCTGCTGTTTTCTGCTCATGGAAACTACGGTTGGTAAAGTCAGATAGCTCCGGGTATCCAGCAAAAGTCACCACAATGAGAAAAAGCGCTAATGATGTCGGACGCTTTTTCTTCTCTGAGTTGAATTTTTCTCAACTTCAGGGCAGAGGTGTACAGAGCGGATAAATGTGAAACATTTCATTCTCATTGAAAACAATTACAAAAAGCCGCCCCAGGCTGCTAAAACATGCTCTCTGATCGGGGCCTTAGACTGTCACTTATTGGTTATGATGCAGGATAGGTGAGCCAACATGGTGGCGTCCAACTCTTTGATTACACTGTAATGACCTTTATGCACATTGTACCTCCATCAGGTATTATCACAGTGAAAATGGTAAAGGGAATATATGAAAACTTCAATGAAATTCTGACACTCAACAGGAGAGGAAGCTGCTACTTCTCACTCTTTTTTTCTGTGTGTGTCTGTTCTTTCTCCAGTGGACCAGCGGGTGGTGTTTTCAGATTCAAACTCTTACTACCAGTTCAGCTTTGAGGAGTGTGACTCCGCCTCCTGTGACTTTCGCACCAATGAAGGGGAGTGGCCAGAGGCGGTTAGGCTCCTCCTACAACTTGCCCCGTACGTCCAGTTTCGCTCTGGAGGCGGGGCCAACAGCCCGTAAGTGTCCATTAAAGTCTGATTGCAAGTGACGCTGCGATGGATGGATGTTGGGGAGTTAATTTTTTTTTAAATCAAGTTTGAACAAATGACAATTAACACTAATTAATTAGTCCTCAACTAACTTTACGTTGTAAAATTGACGTGGTTCGGTTCACTTGAGTTATTAGCGAACAGCTAACTTCAGATTTGTTGTTTCATTTTGAAAAGAAAGCAAACCGCCTCACCTTGATGTTAATTACAAAATTAACAGACTATGACGGAACAAATAATTCACTTTCGACGGAAATCTGTCTGTAGATGGTGCTCTGCCACCCATGTACACGGACCCAGCTAGCCGAAATTATGTTTGAATAGAGTTTTAATCTGATATGTTATGAGGATATATATGATATAATGATCGGATGATACACGGACGGAAATTTTCTTATTGGTCCTTGGAAAAGTTTTGGAGTTGCGCTTACACTGTAGACTGAATTTGGAGTTCAGAAAGATCATTACATATTCAATAATTAATATTTTGCCAAGTTTGAATGTTTGTTTGGATTTTAAATAAACAGTGACAGCTCTAATGGATGAACATACAGATGGATATTATTAGGGCTTCCCCCTCTCAGTCGATTAGTCGACTAATCGGTCGTTGTGGTCTTAGTCGACTAAGATTTCTTTGGTCGATTAGTCATTTTTTTATGCTTTTTTCATGCTGAGTGACTTATTTCCAAGAAACTTATGAGCACATGTCCGGTAAACACAAGATTTAAAGTGGTGCTTTTGTGTGATTCTTTGTGGAGAAACCACATTTTACAGATCTGTCGATTAAATCAACTAATCGATTAGTCGGCAAAATCGTATGAGTGTTGGTCGACTAAGAACTTCTTTGGTGGAGGACAGCCCTAGATATTATTAGTCATATTTATCTGTTGTAATGGCAAGTTGGTGGTTTCCACTGGTGTCACTGGGTCTCTGTCATTAGAGCCAACATGTTAAACTGTTGCAGAATGTTGAGCATAGTTGATGGTGAACGTGACTCAGTTTGTAACGTACCGGATGATCTCCATTGACCTGAAGTGGAAGCTCGTTCCTCTGGTGAAATATCAAAGTGACAGCGTTCCCGGTTTAGATTCATGATTGAGGTCATTTGTCTGTCTAAAGATTTACCACGAAAAGTGACAAGTCCCCGTGTTTTATTTGGTGGACGCTTGCAAGTACGTTACTGTTTTTTGCAACATAATAGACGCTCACACGCACGCAAACACTTTTCGCCAAAGATCTTCCTCAAATCCCAGCTAGAAACCTAATCCCCATTCAGTGTTTTAAATCCTCAATCTAATGCACAAAAACTGACACATGATGTGATCTCACACACACACACACACACACACACACACACACACACACACACACACACACACACACACACACACACACACACACACACACACACACACACACACACACACACACACACACACACACACACATGCAGAGTGGTGTCAGCCAGAGTTCCCTGCTTTGCTGCTCCTGTGTGTGGGATTCCTGCCGAGGCTGTTACTGAACTCAATCTGTCACTCAGAGAAAGAGAGAGAGAGAGAGAGAGTGTGAGACGGGTAACGGGAAAAAATATAGAGCACATATACATATATATGGAGAGCAAGGGAACAAGAGCACACGTCAACACATTCATCTGTGTGTCAACTTCAAAAGGTGTATTTGCAGACACCAGGGAGAGAGCACGGCAGCGAGGGGGAATTGAATGTCATACTTACTAATATAAATCTCATGTAACATACTGTACGTACATCTACGTTACTTTATATACACTATGACGTGCATTAGTGGCACCCCCGCCACAGTGTTTCCACAGTTTGGCAGGGTGAAGAGGAATGAGTGGAAGAGATGGTGGTTATTGACATTTTAGATACTGTAGCAACCCCATTTTTCTAACCTGTCGTTCTCTGGTGTGACGGCAGAAAGCTGAAAAACAGACCAGAATTTACACGACTAAGGGGTCTGCATATGTTTATCATGTCGTGTTGGTCATGTATTCTCACTCGTATGAAGGGGTGTACAAATATTTTGTAGGTTTTTTGCTTAAAACTCCATCTGAAAAAGTGCAGTTGTTTCATTTTCGCAGATTAGACACAAATGACATTATGCATTCGACGTCATCACTCGTCTGTCACTTTGACCCCGCCGCTGACTGTGTCTCTCTTTGACTGGCGCACCATTTCTCTGCAGGCATCCTCTCGTCTCGCACCCTCCCTCTTTGTCTCTCGCCCTCTTGTTGGTGTAAAGGAGAGTAGTTGTAGCTGCGTGAGTATAGAAAACAACTGATGTAGCTCTCCGCCGGCTGCTTCCGAGAGACTCGACGATGCGTTGGTTAATGCTGATTCTCGTTGTTGAAATTGTAAAAAGGAGATAGAATTACCAGAGGGCTAATAAAATGCAGTCATTTAAATAAAATCCTGGCAATGCGCACCGTCTGAACCTGCCCCAAGCAAACAAACGTGTGTTAAACCACCTGTTCAGCAATGCTTATAGGCTTATAGATTTCCTCTGAGCCAATAATAAAATGAAAAATGTAAATGAAATTATCTTAAAGGAACAGTGTGTAACAATTAGGGGGATGTATTGGCAGAAATGGAATATAATATTAAGTATGTTTTCTTTAATGTATTATCACCTGAAAATAAGAATCGTGTTTTCATTACCTTAGAATTAGCCGTTTACATCTACATAGGGAGCGGGTCCTCTTCATGGAGCCGGCCGCCATGTTTCTACAGTAGCACAGAAGGGACAACCCACTGTGTTAACTTTTCCTGCTTGGGCTTTCAAAGTAATCTTTATTGACAACTGTCAACAGCTAGAACGGTCCTCAGGGGCCGACGGGCCCGTACGGTGGGAGCACTCAGGTCGTGGCTGACGATCGGGCCGTACAGTGTGAGCACATAAATCGTGAGATTTGGCATTAAAATCGCAAACGATTTACTCGTACAGTAGGAGCAGGAATTACACAACATTTCTAAAATCAGTGTATGCCCAGCTTAAAACAAAGCAAGCAACCTGTGTTGTTGTTACCACGTTTTGATTCAGAGAAATATACTATTTTTGAAGGTTCTGCAGCACGATTTAAAATGCAGCCGTGCGAAACTGATGCTCGTGCTCCTCATGAATTATGGCTCCCTATCTCTCGCTGTAGTTTAATCTAATGAGGCAAGCATTAAATTGATACTGATAACTTGATACTTGATAAGGCAGCATTAGCGGACTGTTAGGCCTCCTGCCAGTGATTTCTACTTTAGTGAAGCCCGAGAACAACATGCTACTAATTAAATGGGTTATCTCCTCCGCATCATGTGTAGAAGATGTTTCTGCGTGTGTCTCATTATTCAGTTTGTGTCAACACTGCCAGCGTGTCTCAACGGATCGCTGTGTCTGAACAATAGTAGTTCGCTACCAGGCACAATGTGGTCATTAAAGTTGATTAGTTTATTGTTCATTATGCACTGCAATGCCCGCTAGAAATTAATGTTCTTTTGTGGGGTAAAACAACAAGAATCTCATAGTCTTCTAAATCTTAAAAGTTATATTAACTGAGAGTCTAACACGTTATACAAAAAACATGTCTCTCTTCTCTTTCTCTCTGTCTCCATCTGAATGTAATACTGTTTCAATTTAATGAGCTTTATTGGCAAGAGAGTCTCTCTGTCTCATTCTCTCTCTTCCTCTGTGGCTCACATTACAGTAAGGGCAAAGCTTGCATATATATAGTGCTTTTTAGAAGAGCTGCGTAAGGAGAGGACATTAAAATTTAACTGTGAAAAGATGTCCTGCACACTGCCCCTGCTGCAAAAGCCACCACGTTTGTCCTTATTAAAGTTAAGTCCATGTCAAGTTTAGATTGTCAGAGCGTGAACTGATCATGGAGAAGCTAATGTTTAGATACAGTATGTAAACTAAACCGTATGCACTGATTTCAGCCCTTTACTGTGCAGTATCAGTTGCAGACAACTTCCGTATAGACACAAAACACAAGGGAGAGACAGTAATATGAACACCTGCACAGTGTAATGTAATCCAATACAATAGTCCTGTAACAAATAGATTTAAGGCTATTTGTTCAGATTATTGTCACCCTGTATACAAACAATTGCTTAGGTATTTCTGCTTTATAATATTATGCAATGCACTACAACAGCAACTTGAACGCCACCCCACTGTATATAATACACATTATCTATATACACTCAGTGGCTACTTTATTAGGTACACCTGTAAATCATGCAATCTAATGCAATCCAGTACAGCTCAGCCATAAATCCTACCTACTGTACAAAGATAATAATGTTCACTTTTGATCGACACAGTCAGAGACGTATTCATTTAACTAAAAGTTTATTATTGGGGTTTGTAGTGTGCGTTGTTGTTGAACTGGACTGCCTTATATTGAGAAGTCCGGTTCATGTCCTCAGTAATAAACATTAGAGCTGCAGCAATTAATCGATTAGTTATCAACTATTAAATTAATCAACCAGCCAACTATTTTGATAATCGATTAATCGGTTTGAGTATTTTTTAAGAAAAAAAAAATCTAAATTCTCTGATTCCAGCTTCTTAAATGTAAATATTTTCTGGTTTCTTTACTCCTCTATGACAGTAAACTGAATATCTTTGAGTTGTGGACAAAACAAGACATTTAAGGACGTCATCTTGGGCTTTGGAAAACATTGATCGACATTTTTCACCATTTTCTGATATTTTACATCAGATTAATCAAGAAAGTAATCGACAGATTAATCAGCAATGAAAATAATTGTTAGTTGCAGCCCTAATAAACATAGATGAATTAAAACCGTTCTGACAGTGTCAACAAAAACTGAACATTTCAATCTTCCTAAATGTAGAATGAGATATGTTTTATTGCATTCAATTGTGTGGGTGTACCTACTGTAATAAAGTGGCCAGGGAGTGTACACACTTCATTGTTTGGTGAAGAATGGCGTCCGTCAATAACCCTTTGAAATACAGTGTTCTCTGGTATCATTGGGCAGGAAGTGCAGAATTGCCAGGAGCTAAAATATGACACCTTAGCTTAGGAGGAGAAAACACACTTGCTTGCTTTGCATGGTGCGCTGGTGCAAGAAGGGCAAAAAGCCAAACAGACTCTGCAGAATGCTGAAGGAACATTTTGGCTAGAGAGGAGGGCAACCCAAACAGTCACTGTTTTTTAAAGAGATTACATCCTCCTCCTCCACAAATCAGACCATCTGCATTGTGGCACAAGCTTTTAACTCTGTGTTAGATTGGCAGCATTCAGATCACAGCCACATGCGAATAATGCAGTAGTTAGATTAAAGTACATACTGTTCTTGCTTGAGGAATCTATATCTAAAATAGGTTTACATATTGTGAACAATAAGAATTGCTCAGCTTTTAATTGGGATCTGTTCTGGTAAATCACAGAACAACTTGCGGCATACACCTTTGATGTGGAATGAAAAGGGAGCCCCAATCCTGTTAATCCTCTATCAATACTGTTCTGCGCTGCCTAATGATTGGTGACACACCTCCCACTGTGCCTCTCTTCAAGCTCTTGTGCATTCACGCTCATGGTGAGTCACCAAATTGCCAAATGAACGTCGGCTACAGAAACTTAACGACTCCGATGAGAATAAATTTAGCACGATGACTTGGAATAGACTTTGAACATCTCACGATCCACTAATGGACAATAAAAGATTCAAATCCCCCAGTATTAAATTCAGTGGTGGAAGAAGTACTCGGATCTTCTACTTAAGTAAAAGTAGCAATACCACAGCATAAAAATACTCTGTTACAAGTCCTGCATTCAAAATTTTACTTAAGTAAAAGTACGCAAGTATTAGCATCAAAATATACTTAAAGTACCAAAAGTAAAAAGTACTCATTATGCAGAATAGCTAATTTCAGAACGATGTACAAGTACAAGTACTTACATTTGGGTACTCGTCGATACCGAGTACCGATACGAGTACTTCTCTGTGCCAAAAGACCCTCGTTAACAGCCAGCTGGAAGGTGTGAGCGACACACGGCAGGCTCGGGAGTCCCGCATACGAGGCGGTGCGCCGCGACCGGCTCTAGGTCGGCTTGGAAAGGCTCGGGGCGAAGGTGGCTCGCGGCCGCAGCTTGACGGAGGTCGGGGTGGATGGATGGGTCAAAAAACACCAGACTTTCTGCCAGGAGACCGCTGTTCGTACCCCTGGTGAAACCAGAAGTCAGCGTTGATTAATTTGTCACGTAACCTCCGTACTTACTGTAAGTTATACCAGTTCCGGAGTCATTTTAACCCAAACCACGATCTTTTCCTAAACCTAACGAATTAGTTTTGTTGCCTAAACCTAACCAAGTTTTTTCCTGTGAAGACGGAAGTTTATTTTCAAAAAACTGTATGCATGTAACGAGCGGAAATTGTCACGTCTTGCTGTACATTCGTAGGAAAACGCACGAAAATTAAAAATATTTTTTCGTTGAGATATCATACGAACCGCTGTGTGAGGATTCGTTGGCATCAGTTACCTTATTTTCAAGGAGAGTGGAGCCATTTTTGTACTGACAGGAAAACACAAGCAGCAAACCGCTTTTGTTACGACAGTAAAAATCTGGTATTTTTCACACTCCTTTAAGGCATCTGTTGGTCTACCTGCCTCCGTCTCTCTCTGTCTGTGTCAGGCTGTGGGCTACATGTTATCACCATCTCCCACGCGTCTGCATCTATCATTCCCTTATCAGATTACAGTCTACGCTACACACACACAGACACAGTCACACAGCGCTTCATCTCCTTTCCTTCACAACTATTACTAGTGCCACTGGGATATGTTGATAAAATCCAAATTGTATGCAAATTGAGTCTGTGTGAATGTGTGTGTGTGTGTGTCTTGTGCGGGGGTGAGGCAGTGTGTGGGAGACCAATCCAAACAGTGGTTTTGTAAGAGAACATATTAGATGAGGGGCCCTCGGGTGCAGTCTGCCACTGTTGAAGACAAACTCTACAACCTTATATTATTGCTGTGGGAATAACGAAAGAGTTTACCCCAAAACAACCACCTGTTTATACAGCAAGCACACACACACACACACACACACACACACACACAAATAAAGTCATACACAAATGTATTCACAGATGCGCTCAGGATTGGAAAAAAAAAATCCTCGACACGAGTTACACGTCTATATACATTCTGAGCACATGTACGCACAGCCGGCGCACACACACACACACACACAGACACACACAGCCTCGCTAACATCAATAGAAGGGTGTGTCTGGGAGCTATTTTAAATGAAACCACATGAAAGAGAGGAGGGGGTGCAGAGAGAGAGATGCTCGATACAAAGACATGCGAGCGGTGAAGAACTAGAAAGACGGGGAAAATAAAACAGGTGGATACCACTGTGCCGAATGGAAAATATTCACAGAGAAAATATACTCACCTGCTGTATATTTATCATGTTTAGAGCTGCAACGATGGATCCGTTCAATTAATCGTTTAGTCTATAAAATGTCAGAAAATGGGGGGAAATGCCCAACACAATTTCCCGAAACCCAAAGTGACGTCTTTAAATAGCTTGTTTTGTCCGATTAACGGCCCGAAACACAAAAATATTCAGTTCAACAATTATATAAATTCAGAGAAAAACAGCAAATCTTCACATTTTGAGAAGTTGGAACCATGTAGACTTGATAAATGATGTAAACAGGTTACTTGCGTTTGATTAATTAATTGTTTCAGGCCTAATTATGTTTCATTACATTAAAGATGAAAAAAAATTTACAAATCGTCGAATCAACTTTCTTTAATGAATATAACTCGTCAGTGTGTGTCTCCCTTTTGTGTGCAGCCCACAGTGAAAATGTTGTTTTTGAGGGAGGAGGAAGAATATTTCATTAGATAAAAACATGTTGTGAATTTTGGAAATGATTGCATTTACATTTTTTTAATAAGTTTTGACCTTTGACTCTCTGGAGTGGATATGTTTGGATCGCACGAGTCGGAAACAATCCTACGCAGCCGCCACTGGAATCTGATTCTATAAATAATATAATACCAATAACGTAAAAGTAGCCTCATCTTTACCTGCAACTGTGCACAATTACCGGATTGAAACAGAATGTGGCCTATAAATTAGTGTATAAGTGTGTTATTATGATTTTAGTTATACTGTACAAACTGTACTGAGCAAATCTAATTTTGACAACCTCAGAGCAGACAAATCCTGGTGCACCCCCCTGTGATTTTTGGCGCCTCCTTAAGGATGGCCCGGACCCCAGGTTGGGAACCACTGTAGTACAGGATGAAGAACAATTGCCAGGTCTTATCGATATCTGCCTCATCTTCTCTCAGTTAATTTTGCGATCAGATTTACTACTGGTTGAACCTCTGAGAAACCAGTGCGCAGCCACTGGGAAGCCTCTGTTAGATCTCTTTTGTTTGGATATAATGTGAAGGGTTCTTCATACATAGGGTGAAAACCGAAAAGTGGCTTCTATCCACTTAATGAGAATAAAGACTTATTGAAAACAATGTAAAGGACAACAGGGAACAACATCCAGATGAGAAGAAGTAGGTGTGTTAGTAGGCTGTAGTTCTTCTGTAGGTGTACCAGGGGGCAGCGTAGAGAGGACAAAAGCCAATGCAGGACACTGATTTCTCTGGAGAGTGTTTGATCAGAATAATGCACATGTCAGTTTTAAGTAAAGCTGTGCGTGTGTGTGTGTGTGTGTTTATCCAAGGTCAGAGGAGGACTCTGAAGGCAACAGGGACATCTGCAGTGAGATTCTTCAGATGAAAGCTCTCGAGAGGCTCACGTCTACGGTCAGTGTGTGTCTGAAGATCGATAAACACAGTATCATATTGCTGCTTCTTTACAGTGTGTTTAATTGAACATTTTATATTTTTTTATATATATGATTGCATATCGTCTTGTTTTGACGCCTTTTTTCTCCAACAGGTACAATGTGAGCTTGCGGCTGCTCTCGCTCGAAAGACTCGCAAAGCTTGTACGTATACATGTAGCCCGACTGGGTGTGTGTGTGTGTGCTTTCATGACAAGTTCTCCTGGTGTGTTTTTTCCAACTGCATTATGAGAACATGAGTGACAATGTTACATAATGATGTGAAGATGTGCCATAAATAACTTGATCCTGCTTGTGGTTGGTTGCAGTATCAGAGCAGGACTCTGAGACGACGGAGACGAGCCAACAGGAGCCTCGCACGCCCAGCGAGGAGAGCAGCCCGGTAATACACACAGACACACACACACACACACACACACACTCCTACTTATACTAAATAATGTCCCTATCATGTTATTTTATGTTCCCTCCAATCCTGATCCTCCAGTTAATTTTCAATCCAATATTTATATTTTCCTGGATAATCAGGGCAGAGCACAATCGGCTTAAAGTAGGCCTGCAATAGAGTTAGTAAAGCCAGTCCAATTTGACATCAAAATGTTCCTGATATCTATGCAAGTATTAAATAAAGCTTATAGTTTGGTATAATATCAGTGGGGATTGTAATGTTTGGAACTGTTAAGGCAGGAAGATTTCTCTCTCTTCATACACGATATGAACAAAAAAAAACTTAAAAAGGCGTGGCACGCCTTTAGAACGTTGCTGAAATACATGCAAAGCGGCTGTTGTTTTAACCTATGCCGGTGTTGCACTGAAATCTGTGACCATCGAAATCTGTGACCGCAGAGAGCCAGCAAATCGTCAAGTCACCTTTTCTGACGGCTGTCGTCAGAAAAGGAGACCCCGCTGGACCTATCTTTTGCTTTTCTTTTAGAGTTCTGTGAATATATATTTAAATTGAAAATATTAAAATACATTTACGTTTTTAAACAATTTGTGTGTTTTCCTCTCACGTATTTGGCTCATTTATTGTACAGGTACAATGGGGTCACATTTTCTGACGACAGTAGCCAGAAATGGTGACTTCATGTGTTGCTGGCTCTCGGCGGTCACAGATTCCGATGGTCTCAGATTTTGGTGTAACACCGGCAAACACATGCTGTCATTGTGAATATCATTATTTGACAGAGTGGGATGCTATTTATTTATTCACGCTGCTCCACAGTGTGTGTGCTTGTAGCAGTGCCGTGCGTTCGGAAGAGGTTTTAATGTTTTAATAGGGCGCAGTAAAGCTTTCTGACTGTCGTTGAAACCAGATTGCTGTAAAAACAAAGGACTGGAAATGGACCAGGCTCAATATGACCAATACTGGCCAATTATAATATAACATCTCCAACACAGATCAGCCTGGGACATCCTTAATAACAGATCATAATTGGTCTTGTTCTGACTACCTTGCTCTCTTTCAAAGGTCACTGAGTGCAAGTTATGTGTGCATGTGTGAGGTGGCTGAACATAGAAAATGGGGTCAGAAGAGAGTGCGGAGGAGGAAGGCCTGTGTGCTGTCTGGTCCCATCTCTGTACCGTGAAAACCTCTTTTTCTCCATCAATTATTCATTCTCTGATTACACCAGAGATGAGGAGAAAGGAGATGAACAGGAAAAATGATAAAACACAATTACATATACAGTACGTTAGATCAGTAGTTCACATGTTTTTGGCTTGTGACCCCTTACCACAAAGAAATGGCTTCTTACAACCCCCTTCGCCACAGGTGGCATATGTGATCTTCCCCGTTTTTGTCAATATTATTATTCTTCCTAGGACTTCTGCCTTCCTATGCATGAAAATAAACCATGGGGCAATGTGGGGCAATAGTCCTGACCTGATGGTGGCGCTAAAGCAAACGCCTAAAGTTTAAAACTCTGAAAATTCATAACAAATCAGCCGTACGTGCTTCAACTTTGTAACTTTCACCAAAATGTAGCCCAAGTGAGCAGAAATGTCCACATGCTTCAACGTGGCAGGAATTATGAAGTCCATCACTCTGTTTTTCTCAAAAACTTTAAAACTTATTAAACCTCCCATGTTTTGTGCTCAATTGACACCAAACTTGCTGCCTCTTCAGACTGTCCTCCACAAACCATCCAGCCAGATTTTTGAATTATCAAAAATTGAGCCCACAGTGCATCAATACGTTTTAGTGTAAACACTACTGTACACAAATACTGCACATTCTCGCTAAATAAAGCTCCAATGTTCATGAAATTAATTGACAAAATTTTGAGGTTGTGGTAGATGTAGGGTGGTAAATTTCAGAATTTTATCTCAAAAACTGTACTTTTGACAGTATTTTGAATTCT
The DNA here is from genome assembly GCA_916701645.2 of Sebastolobus alascanus. Classification (NCBI taxonomy): domain Eukaryota; kingdom Metazoa; phylum Chordata; class Actinopteri; order Perciformes; family Sebastidae; genus Sebastolobus; species Sebastolobus alascanus. Next base: position 8,874,441 of record CAKAOJ020000009.1, on the reverse strand, counting down.
ATCCTCATGTGAACCGTTGCAGTCAATGGAAATCGAGCATTTTAAACCTCAGCTTGTCTCTTATGGAGCAATCGATCTTTTATCAAAATAAATTACTGACATCTCTGTGTTGTCTAGATGAAGTACGCAAATTCTCAGAATTTTGTCTCGAAAACTGAATTTCTGACACTAGTTTGAAATTTTCTTTTACATGCAACCCTCGCGAAGTCATAGTGTGAAGTCATAGTGTGAAGTGGTAGTGTCCCCCGGGCAGTAAGCTCACTAAGCTAGTGACTTGCCTTTGGTGTCTGAGGTTGTGAGTCCGAGACCCGATTGCGGCAGATGAGCGTACCAATGCCTTAAAGGATTAATGATGATGGACCGTCCTGTTCTTCTCATTTGTCTTCCTCCTCTTCCTTTTTTCATCTTCCTCCTTCTTCTTCTTCCTCCTCAAAATGCCCGGCCCCGACCCACAGCTTTTTCTTGTTTCCGACCCGTGTTGCCTTATGTGCATCCAGCTGGATTGCACCAGGGTTGTGCTAGTGACAGTCACAGTGCTGCTGTGGTTTCAATGTCCAGCGGAAACGTTTCAGAAGCGGAGCGTCTGTTCTTCAGTCACATTTATAACAGTTTAGAGTCACTCTGCTGACATTTGTTTAATGCTTTATGAGTATTGAAATACGTTTGCAGCTCATTTAGATGTGATAGCAGATGCTTTGTAGCTGTACTTGAACATGACAATGATGATCACTCCTTTTAAATGTCAGTACAGACGATATCACAGCACGGCTGCTGTCATGAACCTGCACTGTTGTTTATTTTGTCTGTCGATGGAAATAGTGGTTTCGTCTGCTATTCAGCAGCTTGGGAACGACTGCTGGTTAACGTAGTAGGCTATTTACGAGCCAAGACCAAATAACATACTCAACAATTTTGTAAATGAGAACAACTGGATTGTGAATTCAGCTGCATTAAAACACAGTATTTGAGATCATGGATAGCAGGAGGAGGAAAGAACGGAGGTCAATTGCCAATAAATATAGGCATTTAAATACATTTGCAAGTGAAGTTCACGCCTCAGAGACAAGCTGCTCCAACAAATGACCTGTAAAGATGGCGGAGGGGAGAAAAGAGCTACACATGAACCATCTAGCGAGACGCTGCGGTCACGAAGGCTGAGGAAATCGCTACACCGGCTTTTTCTGTGGACACGGGCCATAAGATTTATCCTTCAATCCTTCTGAGGGGTTTGGGAGCCGCTGCAGATTGTTTAGTTTATTTGACATAATGGGAGGAGGACAATAAACCACACTACTACTACTACTACTACTACTACTAATTTAGTTTCAGTTATCCATCAGCCTACTGACAGTTTTAGCTTGTAATAGAGACCAAAGAAAAATTAGGATCCAGTCTGAGAGAAAAGGAGATAGACGGAGACAGCCACACAATACAAACACAACACACGCAGACAGGTTTATCAGGACAGGAAGCTGAAAACAGGTTAACAGGAAGCAGCGAGGGACAGGGGGCTTCGGCTCTGATATAATGTCTGTGTCTGTGTGAGTGTGTACGTGGTTATTCTAGCAGATAAGAGTTGTCACTGGGGGGAGATTTCCTTGTAAACAAAATGAAGCGTGGGAGTATGTTATCATTCAGCGTGTGTGTGTGGGTGGGTGTGTGTTACCCTCTGCTAGAGCATGGCACCGTGGGATAGTCGAGCTCACAGGAAGGGTTAACCAGCTCTGAGCCAAATGAAATACCCCTCTCTCTCTCTCTCTCTCTCTCTCTCTCTCTCTCTCTCTCTCTCTCTCTCTCTCTCTCTCTCTCTCTCTCTCTCTCTCTCTCTCTCTCTCTCTCTCTCTCTCTCTCTCTCTCTCTCTCTCTCTCTCTCTCTCTCTCTCTCTTTTCCAAGGAAAATAAACAGACCAGGCTGCCCGCCAACGGTGATAACCATCATACTAGCAGCACCTTAGGGAGCACGCACACACACACAGTCATGTTTTCTGTCGTCAGGTCTGTCCGAGGACAAAACCATTAGTTCATCCGGTGTCCTGCAGCTCTTTATAGAAATCTATTCTGTCTTTTTCTGTTTCTTTTTCTGCTTTTCTTTCTCTTTCTATTCATGTCTTCGGGTCTTGGGCTGCCAGGATGGTTAACACATTCCCAACTATAGAGGGGAGGAGACACACACACACACACCCCAGCACATACTCTTCCCACACGGACACACACACTCCCGCCCACTTCTACTACTAATCACACACACTCACTCTTTTCTCCGCCAGATCGTCTGACACGGAGCAGTCAGACTGGGACAAAGAGAGACGTGCAACAGATAAAGGGAATTACAGAGTGTAATAGATAGAGAGAATAAGAGACGAGGAAGAATTAGAGAGAGAGACACGGGGATTACCTTTTCATCTCATTCTCCTCACATGGACATAAAGGGGGGCGACTGAAAACGTGTCATAGCATGTTTCTGGATTTATGCCCGAACTGCATCCAGTCTCCATTGAAACAAAAACACTGAACTTTCTTGAACTCCATCCCACAATCATTTTTGGACTCTCTCCACCATGTCTTGGGACTGCGGGTTGAGATATGTCTTCATGCCACCTGTGTTTCAGCTGAGCGGGGTGTGCGCACTGCGGGATGGCGGTGGCAGCGGCGGCGGCGGCGGCGGAGGAGGAGGAATGGGGACCGTGTGCGGCCGCGAGGAGCTGACCAGCCGGCTGGGGCTGGAGGCCGTTCAGCGGCTGGCCAAGGACGGATGTCGGCTGCTGCAGAACCACAACTACCGGTTGCCCGACAGGAACCAGGCGGTGAGTAAGAGAGCGTCGTAACGGCACTTGTTTATATTTTAAAGCATCATTGATATCACACAGTATATCTGATGTTGTTCCTGTGAAGTCGTTGGTCTCTCACCGTGTAATCTGCAGAGAGAGTTGCGGCCACACGGTTGAGTGTGAGTAGAGAGTAACGGACGTCATCATGTGGTAAATGTTGTCAGTATTGTCGTCACTTTTAAGCACACGCACTTCAGGTGTGAGTTACTCATGGGTTCAGGGATCTTGTGAGTAAATCCTCATCTGGACCATCCTGATGTGAGTTGCCGTCAATCTAAAGCCGCGTTTCCACCAAGCAGTCTAGTTCAGTTCAGTTCGTTACACATTAGAACGGTTATTTTTTGCGTTTCCGTTAGCAAAAGTTGTGGATGGTACCAATAGAACGACTCCATTTTTGGTACCACCTCGGTCGAGGTTCCAAGCGAGCTGAGCCGATACTAGAAGGAGTTAAAACACTGCAGACCACTGATTGGTCAGAGAGAACCGCCACTAGCGCAACACGGGACATCCTGCACAAACCTGCACAAACCTGCAATTATTAATAGCCAGTTACCATCAATAATGACCGCAATATTTAGTTCACTCGATTTAAAAAAAATGTCCAGCTCGCAAAACTACGACGTACACACTACGTACTAGGGCTGTCCCGAATACCATTGCTTGGGCTTCGAAGCTTCGGTGAGTACAACAGGCTGACATGTTCTTCTGTCTGTCTATCTCCATCTCCCCCGTTTCAGTGCCCGGGGCAGTGTCACTGACAAACTACTGTACACACACGCACCTCTACCCACAACAAACAGCGATATCCGTCTGAGAATAACTAATAATGTTGAATATGAATAATAAATAATGTTGTGGGATTATTCCTTATTTCATGGGCTATTTTGGGATTTATACATTATTATTATTATTATATACTTATATATGAAAGATGAAGAAAAAAAATCAAAAACGAAGCATTCGAATTTGGAGGTCAAATACCATGGCAACGGTCGAAGCTTCGAAGCATTCGGGTCAGCCCTACTACGTACACTACCGCCGTACAATTGACGAAGTGCAGATGGTTCCTCTGTTTGGTTGCTGTTGAAATGATTCAGCGAGTCCTGAGAGTCCCGGTCGTGGCTAGAAGGTAACACGCAAATTGCGAAACTCTCGCGAGATGGTTATGGTTAGGCATTGACCTAGAATGGTTAAGGTTAGGACAGGTTGTTGGGCAGCGAGACTCGCTGGAGTTTTTGAAAGTTTTTGCAGGTTACCTTCTAGACACGACCGAGAATCCCGCCTACACTGAGGGGGTACTACAGTATCTGCAGTGGAAAAACACAGCATAGAGAAAAGGACCTGGCAGAGCCGTGCCATGCAGTGGAATCTCGACTTAAAGGACAGACACACATGTAAACACGTTTACAGTGTGCCTGCTCACTTTTGCACATCATCTTAGTACATGAGGACACATCTGTGAACTGACACGCACCCACACACACACCCAAACTACAATTATCGTTGCATACACACACACATATATCCGTTTCATTCATATCACTTTAGATTAAATAACCACCGGCTCTCTAGCTCGTCTAATGTGGGTGTTAATAATGGCTTAGTGCAATGTGATCTCATGCCCTTTTTACAGTCTGTAAAGTACTAAGTGTGTGTGTCTGTGTTCACTTGTGTGTGTGAGTTTGCTGGTTAGAGCTTATAATCATGTGTGGGAGCGTATGTGTGTGTGTGTGTGTGTGTGTGTGTTCATGCACTGCTGGTGCTGTGGCAGGCTGAGTCAGTGTGTGCACATAATGAGTGGGGTGTTAGAGAAGCGTTGTACTGTATAATCCCGCTCTACAGTGCACCTGAGGGCAGGAAACCAAGCGGACGCCGTCTGATTTCACCCCCTACACCGCGATGCGTGTCTCTCTCAAATCTACCACATATACAGTAACTCATCAGCTTGGTGAGTTTGACCGAAGCCCAGCTTTGGGGATTCTCCAGAGTGCATATGATTTCACTTTCATTCCTTATATACAAAAGTTGAAACATATTATATTTTATCACAGCATTGCTGCTGTATGAAACTACAGAGAAGTGTTTATATAGTGTTGTTGAACCAGGATTGCTCTTTAAACACGACGAACTGAAGCTTCTAATTTGTAAAACAATTTGCCCACTTTCAGGTTGACTTAGGTTGCTATTTTGCAGATCAGACAAAACAGGAACTAACGTCAAATCAAGCTTCTTATATATTTTTTGAATAGAAGCATCAGCAGCTCTTGCAGGAGTCGTCAGGTTATCATCAAATTATCATTTCTGTTTAAGGCTTTGTCAGGATCCAAAAACTCTCTTAAAAAGATTACATGTGCACCTCCATATACTAGTACTAATATGACATTATACTGTAGTATTAGAGGTGGGGGAGGCAAAAACAATTATAGTATATTTACAAATATTGATAAAATAAAAAGCATAGAATAACATCACCAGGTGCTGAGTGGTCGTGACTGTCATGGCTCTACTGTGCGTCACTGCTTCGTCCTTATATAACCAAGAGGAGGAAGAGGAGGAGAATTATTGGCAGGTGTATATCAGCTAAGGGATGGTCGGGAGCAGCACCCATCTAGCCTTCAAAAGAGAATCCTTTTTCTGCCGCTTCATTCTCCCAATCTTATGTATTTATCATCGTCGGGCTGTCTTATAATTAAAAGATCACGTTGCATCAAGCAGCACTTTAATTCCCGGAGGCTGCCAGTGGTTACAATAAAAGTGTAAAAGGAAATGAACCAATCTATTCTCGCAGGTTTATGGGCTCAATAAGAGGCTCTTAGGAAGCACATGTTGGTCTATAATCATTTCTACGAGTGAGCACAGGAACGATGCTCCTCGGTAATGCACCACAAATGTCAGAAGATGTGTAACAGGTGTGATTTCATCGCCCAGCTCAAATTGGAGCTGCAAAATGTGGCAGAAACCAAAAAAACAATCAAGTAGCGCGATTCACCACAAAGACCACTCTCCTTTTACTGGGTTGTCATGGTGATTTTCTTTTTTTTTTTTTTCTTCTTTTTTTTTAGTTTCCTTTTTTTTCCATGACAGACAAGCTCTGACAAACTGGTGTGGGCTGTTTCCATAGTGATATAACTGGTGTGTCAGTGCAGTGCAATGGGTGCATCTCTGCCTTCTAGTCACTTCAGACTTGCGTTCATTTGCTTCAGCCATCAGAGTTTACCGGAGGTCAACCTGCACACGGGATTATACAAGGTCGCAGCATGCGTGACACACACCCACCCACACAGACCCACACACACACACACACACACACACACACACACACACACACACACACACACACACACACACACACACACACACACACACACACATACACAGGCTTGTGTTACTTTCTACTAGTTGTGGAGATTACTCTGCTGCTGACCGAAAAGCATTGTGTTTTCATATTCTTATCAATTATTTCCAGGAATCAGGCCCGGAGCTATCACAACACAGATATGGCTCGGTCACTATCAGCACACACACACACACACACACACACACACACACAGGAACACAAAGGGAACAGAGAGTGCTTCCTTTAGGCTTTCCGTGAGGCCCACCTTTCCTCTGGACAATACGTCATATTGTGTGTGTGTGTGTGTTTGTGTGTGTGTGTGTGTGTGTGTGTGTGTGTGTGTCAGTTTATGACCCGTGAGGAGCACAGTAAGTGCATGTCCTGTCCTCTGGTCTCTCTCTGGTTCCTCTGCCCAAATCCCAAACCTCTAGAGCATAAAGTCTGACCATTCAAAGACAGAGACAGAGAGAGAGAGACTCGGCTCGAGCAGGGTGAGGAGAGGAAACAGAAGAAGTGTTTTCAGAAGTGTAGAGAGGAGACAGAGAGGAGGGAAGGGTGGAGACAAGGTGGAAGCACAGATGGTTGAATTGAAGGAAGGGATGGAAGGAAAGAGACAGACACACCTGTTAGCTGAGAACAAGTGACGATCCCAAGAACTGATTTCACAGAAGCAGTTATGGAGGTTTGTACATACCTGGTTCCAGTTTTGTCATACAGCAGTTTGTAAGTGGGTTTGGAAATCCTGACATTCTGTCTTTAAAGGTTATGTCCACCCAGAAATGTCATACCCAACCTGTAGTTTTAAACCATTATAGGGTGTATTGTAGGGGTGGTGGGAAAATTGATACAGCATAGTATTGCGATATTTCAGAGTTTGTAGTGGGCTCGGCCTTAAAACTAGAGTGAAGATACTGGTATCATATGAAACTATAAAACCTAAGGAATCGATTGGTACCAACCATGTCACGTTAGCTTGTCGGGAAGAACGCTAAATACCGCTCCAAAGTTACGTTAAATTTTGGCGAAGAAAAATTGGCATGGCCATTTTCAAAGAGGTCCCTTGACCTCTGACCTCATGATATGTGAATGAAAACTCTGAGATGAACAAAGTGAAAACTGTATCTGATTAGATAAAACAGATGTTGACAAACTGCATAATTTGCAGATGAAAAAAGGTAAAGGTTCATCAAAATTGATGAAAAAATTCATCCAACTTCCGTTTCACAGGGACTTAAAGTATCGTGATAATATCGTATCGTGGGTCCTCTGTTGATTCCCACCCCTTGTGTATTGCATAATTGCCAATTGCATGTATTTGTTTTGTCTTAATGTCAAAGTCTGACATTTTGTTGGCTGAGACTAAAGAGACTAATCAATCAGTTCTTGCGATATTCTCTTTTTCTTAAAGATAATTAATTGACTTTCCGGCTGATGGATATTATTATTATTGCCCCTCTTGGATAAAACGCATTGGATTCAAACAGCGTCTCTTTCGCACTCAATGCCTCTTGTATTTCTTCTCACTTTTCCCCACACACTCCTCCGTGTCTCTCACTTTCCGGTCTCTTGCCTTTCATCTTGCTTTTCTTTTCTTGTTCTCTCTCTCTCTCTCTCTCTCTCTCTCTCTCTCTCTCTTTCTTTCTGTGTTGCATAACTTTCTGAGCCCCTCCTCTCCTCAGTGTTCCTTCTTTGTATATTTTTACTCTTCTTGGCTTGCATTCTTTCTCAGGCTAGATTAATGTTGTTCTTGGGAGCTGCTGTTTTGCACTTAACTCTTTACAGATTATTTGTGTGTGTGCAGCACATACTGTATAGTTACATTTGCATAGTGGGAATGTTGTACTTTTTGTTTTGGTGCATTTTCTGGAAACCTTTTGATCTCGAGTGTGTGTGCGTGTGCGTGTGTGTGCGTGTGTGTGTGTGCGTGCGCTGCCTTCCTCCACTCTTGGAGTTGTTTTTCTTGGCATACGAGTAAAGAGTGCGTTATCGGTAAGATCAACAGTTTGCTACTGTATCAGCAACACCACAACATATTCTTCTCCTTTGTTTTTATAGCAGTTATAATTAGTTACATAATCTCTATCCTTTTATTTTTTTCACATTATTTCTGCTGCACTTTTCCTTTATTTATATTTAGACTTGGCGTCCCGGTTCATATTTGAACCCTGGATGATGTGTGTCTAATGGCGTGTCCCCTTAAGACCACTTAGCCACCAAACTCTTCTTATCTCGACATCACATCTGGGCCGTTGGGTGCGGTCTGGGTGCCAGCCCAAATTGTAATTAATGGCATGCGGTGTCAGATCTCTTCACATCAGCTGTCACTGCCTTATTTATCGGCCGCATGCATCTCTGTGTTGCTAATCCTCGAGGACATTTCATTTCAGCATGTTGCATTATGAAATGATTCTTAAGTACGCAACGTCTTTTGTATTCTGTACTTGATGACATGGTTAATACAGGAAAGTGGTTTGTCTTAAGTTAATGATAGCGGTCTAGGAGGACTGAGCAATTAATTATAAAGACATTTTAAAATTGCACTTCAAGTTACTGCAGTATGCAACTTAAAAGAAGCTCCAGTTGTCGTATCAAAGTTGAAGATGCTAAATAGAGTCCTGAACAAGACGTTGCGCTGCGTTCAACACCTCCAGTTGTTGTTGTTGCCCCCCCCCCCCCCCCCCGAGTGCTCAGCCAAGATACCGGTAATCAAACCAGAGCCTCTGCAGTAGTGGGCGAATTCTTTTTAACCCATGAACCACCTGAACGCCCCCAACAATGAATCACTAAAAGGTGTGAAAATAAATAAACAATATTCTCTGGTATCTGTGGCTGTCGCAGGACTGTAATAAACCCGTCCAATCATTTCATTCGGCCCGAACGGGCTACCTGCCCACCTGCCTGCGTGCACTCTGCCCGTGCACTCATTGCACATCACCGGAGTCTTCCACAAGCTGCTAGCTTGACAGCTGTGAGTACTAACATTAGCCAAGTTTGTTGTTTATGTTCATAATGATAATTTTGGGGGGAGTGGCTTCAGAGGGAGGCCTGAAGGGACGGACTGTCAGTGTTGCCGACTTGGCGACTTTCTCGCTAGATTTAGGGACTTTTGGAGCTAGTGCTGCTAGCTACTTTCATTGGAAAAGAGTTGGCAACACTGGACTCAGTTTTTCGGTTGGAACATTTTTAAAAATCTAGTGTACTCTTGCTAGTTTCTCAAGATCGCCAACCCTGCCTTTAACATGTTTCATATATGTTGCCCAAAATCCTAAATTTGCCTCAAAGTTGTAAAAAACTTGTAAAAACAAAGTTCCAAAGTACTGTACTTCAAATGATGTTAATATTTATTAAATAAAAGCGTGTGAGCCCAAAGGGTTTTGGCAGAAGAACATGTAAATCATATTGTATTAAATCAGATGAATGTTTTAGGATGTGACACACCAACACACCTGAGGGAGAGGATTCAGTGACCTCAGTGCATTGAACATCTGTATTAGAGGATGTTAGTCATCAGGGCATGTCCACACACACACACACACACACACACACACACAAACACACTCAGCACTTTGGGCAAATTGTTTTGTCTGACCCAAGTCAGACCTCACCTGCTGTCTCTCAGGATCAGACAACTCCTTTCATCAGACGATCACAGGGACGGCGTGCGTGTGTGTGTGTGTGTATGTGTGCATGTGTTTTTGTATGTGTTTGCTTGTTCATGTCGGCCTGTGTATCGACTTGTCTTTGTGTGTTACAGAGGTATCACTGGCCGTGTTTCCATTCACATGTTTTCATTCGCATTTTGAAGTATCGCATTAGAAGAGCTGAGTGGAAACAACAAAATTTGGTAGAACTTCCTCAATTGTGAAAAAAAAGTTTCACGCTCGTTTGAAGTGGTTGTGGTCTTTGTCGGAAAACCGAGTGGGTTATGGAAACGCTTTTGCTGAATTGTTTCCGGTTCACAACCTCTACTTCTTCTAGTTTACTGGCGGATTACAGCCATGCATAGTCTATAGCGCCAACTTCTGACGAAACAACGCCCAACTTTATTCGCTCCAAACCATTTAATGGAAACGGGCTTAATTCGCATTTCTGTTTTTTGCGACATTTCAAAAGGTCGCTTAAAATTTGCTTGACAATTGAATGGAAACACGGTTACTGACTGCATTAGCAGTGCTCTGTCTTGGGGCTCCATGATGTCTAAAATCATAGTTATTGATTACAGTACTGTCTGCACTTTGTATGAACCTAAAAAAGGATTTTTTTAACAAGCTATCATCACTGTGATATTATGTAATTGTGGCATTTAAATGTCGACATACGACTAAACACAACTGTGCAGTCGTCAGTAATGTTTCAGACCCAGTGCAACAGACAGACAGCCCCGCATAGAAAGCTCTCTGTGTCAGTTGCGATTGCTGCTCGATCCCTCCGGCTGCGACAGAGAGTGCAGCGAGCAGCTGGAGGAGAGACGTCGCTCCTTTATCTCTCCTCCTGCTCCTCTCTTCTGCCTTTGATCTTCCTCTCTCCTCTCAATTTTTCTGTCCTCTCCTCAGGCTGTTTCTTATTGTACTCCTTTGTCCATCTGGAGCTCTGTTCCACTGTCAGGTGTGTGTGTGTGTGTGTGTGTGTGTGTGTGTGCGTGCGTGCGTGCGTGCGTGCGTGCGTGCGCCGGAGTCAAAGATCAGGTTGCTGTTCATTTTTGGAGCAGGAGATCATTTCAAGTGTCGGCCCACATTTCTAGTCGTCCCCATTGTTATCTATTACACAATAGAATTTCTTCTGAAGGCAGGAAATGCAATACTTCCCAGTGATGATGCTGAAAATGTGGACTGGTGAGCGAGTGTGGAGGAGAAACTACGGATGCACGATATGCATCATTTTCAGCCGATACTGATAACCGATAATTCCACATTTTTGTATTTAAAAAAAGAAGTTCATAACCTGTAGTTTATGCACACCTGAGGGTAAAGGCTGAGATGTAGTGAGCAAAGATGGATGATTTAATATTCCATATCTAACCAAATCTGACTTCACTACTGTTAACACAACAAAAACAAAGAACAGTTCTGACTCTTCAAATGTTCATTTATTTTTTTCCTAGTAAAGTACATAAAAAAAAATCATCTATTGCAAATTGTGTTGTCTTCCTCTGAAACTGAGAAAAACATCCATACCGGCGACAGCATGTTTGGCTCTCTAGTCAGCGTGCTACTCTTCTTCTTCTTCTTCTTCTTCTTCTTTTTCTTCTCTGAGTTTATTGGTAGATCACAAACCAACTTTAAAGGTGCATACCGCCCCCTACTGTATCGGAGTGTGTAGATGCCGCGCTTGTTAAGTAAACGAAAGCAATTTGGCTTCGTATTATCAGTCGCTGATTTATCGGTTATTAATTTCATTATCGGAATAATAATATAATAATATAAATTTCCCATATGTATCGGCCTCATGTGTATCGTGCATCCCCCTAGGAGAAACCTTTTAGTCTTAAGTAACAGGGTCTGGACACTAGAGTCTGACTGATCCTGGATTTTTGAGGCCCATGACAATATCAATATTATTCAATACAATGTATCAGCTGATATTAGTTATTTTTTTTAACAAACACATTATATAAAAAAACATTTTTCACATTATGATCCCTTAAACTTGGTCAATAAAGAGTTGTGACCAAATAGTACGTACTGAACGAGACATTTTACAGATAAGAATTAAACTTGTCAGTGCTCTTTTGTGGAGTTTGCGAATTGCTTCAAACATATCTTTGGCATTTCGGACATCACATACACAGAAACCAATGCATCTTGTAATAAGCTAAAATAGATTTTGAAAAAATATCCAATTGCGACTATTTTGACTGATATTGCAATTGCGATATGATTTGCTATATTAGAGGGAATGATACTTTTTACATCATTCTTCTCATTTTCATTGAAAAACATATCAAATTGATTACGGTGTGATTTTTGCGACGATCTGAACCAAACAGAGATGTTTTCTTAAGTCTGTAGAATATGATGTGTAGGCCACCAGGAGATCTCTGCAGCAACACAATTTTAAATGGTATTTTGACACAAATTTCGCCGTTAACAAATATTGCGACTCCTGCGATTTGAAAATTACAGAAGGTCATATTGCGAATATTTGTGCAGCGCTATTCTCTTCCTTGGTATGTAAAGCTTAGATGAGGGCTGACTGGGTTTTCAGTGATGAGTGAGAGTCTGCTCTGTCAATGAAGAGTGGCAGTACACAAATAATGTAGACAGAATGCATCACATTTTATTGCTTGTCGAGGCTGAAACTATCTGCCGTTCATCCAACGTCTTCACTCCCTTAAATCGCCTTCCAACAGTTTTGTCCTTGCCTCACTTTGTGACGTCTCTCTCTCTCTCTCTCTCTCTCTGTTTCTCTCTCAGGAGGCGCTGGGGAGGGTTTGTCTGAAGGAGAGAGGACGGGACGTGTTGGTGTTGCGGAGAGTGACATCATCCGTGACGTCGCCGTCCGACCGGCCTTCACCCACGTCGTCAGGGGGCGGATCCAGAGAGGACGACTGCGACAAGAGGTCAGTCCCTCCTACATAATAAGAGCCCTCGAAACCAGCAGTAACAACAAAAACATAATCATAGTACTCCTCCCTTTCTTTTTCATTTTTTTTTTTTTTACTTTGGGATCTCAAGTTGCAACCACACACTCTTGCACGTACATGCAAAATATCAGCAGTGCTGTCAACACTGTGTGTGTCTCTCCAAGATAATGTATGCTTTGGCTTCTGGCGCAGAGCGGGAAGAAGAGAATGGCTTTTTTGTTTTCAGCTGAAAGGGAAACAAAGATGACACCAAGACTGGTTTACTTCCTTCAACAAATCAGTGTATGCATTCAGGATCATTTGTGTGTGTATGTGTGTGTCGATACAAGTGTGTTTTTTTTAGGCCAGTGTGTGCCAAGACCTAAGGCACAATGCAGGGAGTGTCAGTGACAGGCAGGTTAAGTGGGTGTGTGTAAGTCTGTGTGTATGTATACAGTGTTCAGCATCTTCGGTAGAAATCAGAGTGCTACGAGCTGTCAGAGAGAGGGGTTTTAATCTCTGGAGCTCTTAGCTGACAGGGGGCAGACGGCAAGGTAGTTTACCCCACAAGAGAGCACCCTTCCTGGGTATGCAAAGCTTAGATGAGGGCCGATCATCCGGAAGTGTTTAGATATGAAGATGACCACCGAGCCGGCCACGCTCGCCGTGGCAGAGGAGGACATAGATGACGAAGATGAGGATGATGATGATGATGATGATAGCAATCGTGATGAAGATGGTAGCGGTTCAGAAATCTGCACGTTTGACGTTCCCCATTTTCGCTACATCGATGACGACGATGTGGAGGAGAATAAGGAGGAAGAGCGGGAGGGTGGATGGAGGGATGGAAGTGGTCGCTCTTGGCGCTCTACTGAGGAAGATTGTCGCGACTCTTCGTCCTACAGGTACGTGGTGGTGTCGGGGACGCCGCTCAAGATCCTGGAGCATCTGCTAAGTGACCTGCGGTTGGACGACCAAAGAGGGGCGCCAGAGAGCAGGGAGAGCGGTGAGTCTGTCGACACACACACACACACACACACACACACACACACACACGTGTGAACACACGCGTTTCGTAAACACGTCTGCGAGAGGGCATCCGTACACACAATGTGGCTATAGCTGTATAAAGTATCTCCATAAAAAGATTGAAAGAACTGCAGTAAAACAGAAGTTAGTGGAAAATTAGACAGTCTGTCATATAAATAAAGAAGTTGTGATGTTTGTCTCTGCTGTTTGACCAACGGTATGTTTCAAACAAAACGACTCCCCGCCCTCTCATTCCTAGGAATTTCATTTTCAGTGCCACACAACAAGTTACAACACAGCCCAACCTGGACTTTTCTCTTTCTTTCATTTTCCACACAGTGGGTTCAAACCCGGGAGGTATGCACTTACCCTCGATTACGCCGTGTGTGTGTGTGTGTGTGTGTGTGTGTGTGTGTGTGTGTGTGTGTGTGTGGCTGCGTGAGTCAGTCAACCCTCACACCACATCCAGGTGTGTGTGTGTGTGCATTCATTCAACCAAGTCATTGCCTGTAAATGTGTAGATATGAGGAGCATTCAAGAGGTTAAATGCTCTAATGAGTTTGTGAAACGATTGCCTCGGGGTGCTGTCGGCATTTTCTGCTGCAAACTATTTCAACGGGCTGTTAACTGCTGGGTTCTCTGACAGTGCAGCAGCTAGTACTACTACAGTACAGTATTACTACACCGTTTTACCTCTGGAAATGTTTTTGTCATTTTGTTTTATAGCTGCGAGTTACTGTAGCACATAGACCAAACTGAAAGTAGGGCTGCAGCTAATTATTTTCATTTTGATTAATTCGGACTATTTTTTGCACATAATCAGTTAATCGTTTAGTATGTAAAATGTTAGAAAGTAGGGAAAAAGACATAAAAAGTTAACATTGTTTTGTCAAATCCAAACAGTCTGTTATCTTTCAGTTGATTAGTTGATTAATCAACTAATCGTTTTAGGATTATTTGAAAGTAATTGTGATGAGAGTAAAGGTTGTTGTCCTTTTCATGCTGTTAAAGTAAGATAATCATTCCTGCACAGTTAAAGGTACAGTGTGTAGGATTTTGCGGCATCTAGTGGTGTAACTGAGTACCCCTCCGCTCACTCACTTTCAAAGACTGCGGTAACGTGAGCCGCCAAGTGCAAAACCGTGTTAACGCCGTTCACCTCACTCAGAGCTCATCCTGGCCATAATAACACTACTTTAGGAACAACGGAAGTCAGACGGCGGCTGGCGGTACCACGGTTTTGCACTCTGAGGGTCACGTTACCGTAGTTTCACAAGCATGTCGGAGAACTACGGTGGCCATCAGGTAACGTAAACACGCGAAAGGCTCTCTGTAGAGCCAGAGTTTGGTTTGTCCGTTCTGGGCTACTGTAGAAACATGACGGAGCAACATGGCGGACTCCGTGAAGAGGACCCGCTCCCTATGTAGATATAAAGGGCTCATTCTAAGCCAACGAAAACACAACGATTCTTAGTTTCAGGTGATTATAAACTAATGAAAACATAGTTATGAATATTATATTTCAGCTAAAAGATCCACCGAAATGTTACACACTGAAAAAAAAAATACAAACTAATTTCTTGTCACAGTTGATGGATCTCGTCACTCGTCCACTGGATTAAAATAAATAATATTCAGCATCATCATGGAGCCCAGCTCCAGCAAAGTAATACTTTTATCACACAGTGACATCTGGGTCCCAACCTGTATTTTATAAAACGCTGCTCTTGCGCGTTTTAAGACAAGGCGTCTTTATGTATCAACTCCTCAGCACCACCAGTTCCCAGCAGTCCACAGGGAGCCATCTCACTGAATTGCAGGAAGCAAAGGAAGAAAGAGGGAGAGCGATGAATGTAGGAGAGAACTGAGATGGTCTTTGTGCATGAGGACCGCCTGATATTTATTCACCGAAGAGGGAAAAGACACACTGTTTTATTTATTTATTTATTTTTTTTGTACGGAGGCAGAATCAGGGATGCAGATCAAGAGTGTATGTGCATGTTTGGCTGTCTTTGTCTCTCTATCTGTGTGTCTATCTTTCGGTCTGTGTGCGCTGAATACGCATGAGGGTGTGTGTGTGTGTGTGTGTGTGTGTGTGTGTGTGTGTGTGTGTGTGTGTAGGCCCTCTGGGGTGGTGCTGAGCATCAGTGTGCCGTTTTAGTGGGCTTAGCTGTGCAGCATGTTGAACAGGCTCGAACACGCTTCCACACAGAGAGAGAGCGATTACCCCGACCACCCCCCCCCCTCCTCCCCACGTACACGTAAAAAAAAAAAACACACAACAAAAAACACAGCAGCAGATTACTGCGATTAGTTCAGCACACACACATTTTCTCTCTTTTTCCTTTCTCTCTCACAAGAGATAAAGACCCCAAGGTCACAACTGAATGAGTTATTCATCAGGGTGCTGTTTGTGTGTGTGTCTGTGTGTGTGTGTGTGTGTGTGTGTGCTGCTGTGTCTACGAGTGCATGTGTTTGACTTTGTGCGTGCCAGCGGGCAAACGCAGAGGGCATATGTTGAAGATAAAAATGGATATTTATCATCACAGAGGGCTGAGAGAGGGGGCGAGCGTGGGAGGGGAGTAGTAGCGGGAGGAAATGTAACCGCCGAGAAGGAGAAAATGAAAAATGGGGGTGTGGGGAAGGGGGGGCGGACGAGGAGAGTTTGATGGAGAGAGTGAGAAATAGAGAAAAAAAAAAAGAAAGACTGATAGCTGGTCAAGAAGGAGCTCTACAGAAAGTCAACAGGGTTTTGAAAAAGTGATGAGCTCAGTCAGACCTGCCTAAAAATATGTCTTGAGAAAAGTTGTATTTTTATTTCTAAAGAGAAGATAGTTGATCAAATATTAATGCCGCAGCCTTTGCTCGGTCTTCTATAATTGATTTCTTTGCTCTCTGCCCGACAGAGCCATATTTGGGTCACACATTTTCCCAGGGAAAGAGTTTGACACTGCACACAGACACACACACACACACACACACGCACACACACACACATACACACACACACACACACACACACATCACAGCTCCCTCACACCACCAACAACGGCTCATTACCCATCTGCCACGAGGGCTGTTTATATTCGGTTCTTACCCATTGAACACCTGCTGAGTCTCACACACACACACACACACACACACACAAACACACACACTCTTGCCGTCTCACTTTTGCTTGCTCTCCACTGATGTAATTCTTTAGTTTTTGAAATTGTTTTGAATATGAGCCAAGAGAAAGAAATGTTTGCTTAGCTTCTTCTTAAAGCCTGGTTTCAAATCTGAAGTATTTCTCTGTTAAATATTCTTGACCAAATAAGCAACAATCAAAGCTAAAAATTGGGGGTTGGGGGGGAGCATCTTAGGTCTAATTTATTAAACTCAGTTATTACACGGCCGTGTTGAATACTCGATTCTGATTGGTCAATCACGGCGTGTGACTAATGATTATTTATCAAAAATGTCATTGTCTAAATAATTTGTAAAAGCTCCAATAGTCAACCCTACAATATCGTCACAATACTGATATCGAGTTATTTCGTAAAAAAATATCATATTTGATATTTTCCGTATCGCCCCGCCCTAATCATGATGCGTATCATGTCACCAGATTCTTGCCAATACACAGCCCTAGTTATTTGATCCACTGTTGATATACAATGATTTATCATCACTAATTTAAAGCTGCTTTATTAAAAAATTAAAAGGGGAAAACTGGGAAGGATCACTCTTAAATTTGAGGATCTATTTGTAATGTGGCTGACGCACAGAGGAAACCGTTCATTAGTACGTAGTGCAGACTGAGGGAATCAGAGGTGAAGAGAGGGACAAGGGGAGAAACTAAAAAGAGACTTTCGTGTGACTTTTCACATCTCAATTCCGCAAATAAGTTGAAAACTTGGACCTCTTTGCCAGTGAAGGCCTTGGAAGTGACTGATGATCTGTTTCCTGTGTTTCAGAAATGCTGCTGGATGACTTCCTGTTGACCTACCTGGTGTTCATGTCCACCAATGACCTCTGTCAGGCTCTGCTGGGACAATATCCTTACTGGCACACCACACAACACTCACATAATCACACACACACACATTAATCCTTTCAGCCTCCACACTGCTCTTCGTTGTCTCCTTGACCCGCTCTCACCTATAGCAGCGCCCGCTGCAGGGGCCAGGAGGAGGGCAAAGACGCCCTCTTCAGGAAGCGCAAGGTGCTGCAGCTGGTCTCCCACTGGAGCAGACTCTACAAAGACTTCCTGAAAGAAGAGGACCACGTCAGGAGCTTCATGAAGGTACTCGCCTTCATCACCACATTTAATCTTTCTTCTAACTCTCTCTCTCTCTCTCTTGTATTTCAACGATTTAATGAGTTTGATCCTCCGGTGTCCTCTCTCACATGTCACTGAAGAACATAAGACGCCTCGGTCGTCTTCATTTGTCTCTCTGTCTTGTTCTAAAATGGGGTCGTCCTTCCTCAAGCTCTGCACAGAGAGAACGGGACATCAAGCGTTTTGTGGAGAGAGCTGAAAAGTGTGTGTGTGTCTGATCTTTTTATTTGCTGCATCTCCTGTTAAACTGAACTGTGTTTCGGCTTTCTCCCACAGGGGAACCTTGTTGATGTTTTTATCTCATCCCTCTGACAAAGCAAACTATAAAGAAAGAGAAAGAATACAGGCACTTTCATGGTGTATCATATGAGAAATGGGGGCTATAATCATAATATGTGGCTGTATGTTTTTCTTTCAGAGACTAATACAAGATAACCAGTAGAATTATTAACATCTAATTACAAGTAACACATAAAATTAGCAAAAAAAAATAATTATTGTACCACTTATTTCATGTACAAAACACAGTATCTACACAGGACATCATGGGCATTGAAAACACACACATACGGATACTTAGTGTCACGTTTCCCACGACAAATGCTGCTTGTATCCACTGCGTTCCTGCTATATTTTTTACACGCTCGTCTGAATCCGATTTGAATCCCTTTTAACAACCGTGACACTGAAAGAGAAACAAACGCACACGTGTGCTCGTCCGCACGCTCACCTGCAACAAGCCAGCGCACACACAGCGCACACACTCCCCAATCACTTGTCCCTGCGTAACCCGGCTGGTTTGCCACGGAAAACAAAAGTGCGAGGGTTGGCATGGGTATAATAATCTCATACGGAGTGCGTAACCCAGGTGATGGTTGCCTAGTAACAGAGGAATGAGAGGGGGAATTGGGATGGGAGGCTACGGTGGGTCAATGACAGCGATAAGCAGGTGTTTGGAGACGTGTGTGTGCGTGTGTGTGTGCGTGTGTGTGTGTGTGTGTGTGTGTGTATATCCTTGCAAGTTGTTAGTGTTGCTGCCTCCTGAGCTTTCATGCTACTTACTTATTCTCTGCCATGCACACACACACACACACACACACACAGAGCGTGCCTAGTCACCCATTTAAGTACAAGCTACAGAATTAGTCTGATGTTTCTTTAATGTAATCTACCTACGCAGCATCATTGACACAGTAAATGAGCCGCACAGACTGTAATGTTAATGCCACGTTGTCGTATGTTACACCTTATCTTTGCCTCTTTGTCCTTCTTGTCATTGTTTCACTATCAAACAGAAGTGTTTATGGGAAGTAGTTTTTATTGACAGTGTATGAAACTAAGCTTTTTGGCTTACCTTCCATAAGCACTGGTAGGGTTAAAAGGTTGCTCCACCTAAATGATGTTATCAATACACATTTTGAAATGTGCCAACCGACTTATTCTTTCTCTCCACTACTAAGAATTCTGATGAAAGGAATTTAATTTACGATGCTCAAAGCATTGGAAAATGATTTGGGTGAACTAACCCTTTAAGGCGAGACACCTCCAGGCAAAAAACATTGTTTTTCATGCACTGGTCAATTTTGATTTTTTGGTCTATTTAGCTTCTGTCTTCTTCCAGACTAGTGGAAAGAAAACATCCAAAATACACATTCAGGTGTTTATTTTACTACACTTTGTCCTAAATTCACCAAAAGTTAGCATTAGATAATGCCTCATTTGCTTTTTTAAACATAACATTTCAGAAAACTTGTAATACAAAAATAATTGTCTTAATGTAAGTAATCAGCTGGGGACGTATCATGGTGATATAAGCTATTAGTTAAAATGTTACACCCTATTCACCTGTAGTGTCTTGTATGTGTCAATTCACAATACATCATCGAAATGAGTTTTTTCTCAGAAATCTCTACTTCAGTAGCACTTACATCCATTTTTAACCATAATAATAATTCTGATATATTAAGTTGTATGTGTTATCCTACAGCTGTGTTGTAACAGGCAGCTAGTCAGACATCTGTTTGCTGTGGAGCCAGTGTAATATGATGGTTAGAGACTGAACCTGGTGGATAGCAGAGCCAAGTCTGAGAACATCCAAAGACCAAAGACTTGAGGCATTCAGATGTTATTACCAGCCTTCCTGATGGACCAAACACACATATTTAACCATCAATCAACAAATGTTAACATGATTGTTTTCCTCTCTCTCTTTCTGTTAGACCCTGTACAGGTGTGTTTTAGAAGATCTGTATGAGTTCCCCACGCTGGAGAAAGACCTGAAGGAGTTCCAGAAACTTCTGCGTCGCAGACAGTAAGTGTTTGTCTCTGCTGCAGAAGGACTTTGTTCTCTGTGTTAAATATCTGTCACTGTGTGTGTGTGTATATTGTCGTTGTTTCCTGCCTGCCTGCATCCCTCCTCACCGTTGTGCTCGATTCTTTCTTGTAGCACCGTCGATGACTGCCCTCCAAACCAAAAGGTAAGCCAGAGATAGGGGGGATGGTGGATGATAGGGAATATTTACTACACCCATGCTGCTTGACACTGTCAGCTACACTTTACTGATGTGCCCTCAAATCTGTAGCTCTAGCTTTCAAATGGTATACTTAAAAAAATAATTTTGTAAATTTTAAAGGTGCTGTGATATGATTTTTTTCAAAACCAGTCAAAGTACCAAATTCCTGATTATGTCAGCAAATGTTAAGTACCAATACCAGTACTTAAATTAGTCACTCGTGCCAATAATTTATCATGAATTTAGACAATTACAGGAAAAAGTAAAATAATTACATTCAATCATACAATGAACTGTGCTTTACATTGTAAAATAAGTTAAGCCCATAGAGGTTCATTTGTAATAATTAGATCTGAGCTGTATTTGTGCAGATGTTATCAGTGCATCACCACATTCAGTGAATATACTGTACATACAGTATTCTGCATCTCATCATGTTTCTTCTGCTCTCTCTCCATCAGAGTAAACAAATGTATCAGCAGTTGAGTTTGAAGGAAAACTGTTTGCAACTCCGAAGTCCACCGACTGATTCTAGAGAGGGTGAGTAACAGACACAGACACATGCACACACACGCACACACACACACACACACACACACGTACACAACACAAAACCCACTGCCCATGACTGTACACAATTATGCATAATGACAGTCTGTGAGTTTTTAATTTCAATGCGCCCATGCAAATTGCTTAAATACAGCGTGTTTAGTTTTTTTTGTCTGCTTGAGTACTTGACAAAAATTAACTCGAGTCTGTTTCTGTAAATACTTTCTGCATCTGCTTCATTGTGATTTTACAGTATTTCAGCGTTTTTGTTTTAGCTATTTACCGTGTTACATAAACACATTTACAGTATTTGTACACTGACCTATGAACGTTTTCTGTATCTCTTCCAGTCATTTGTTGCGTGCATGTGAGCGCTGACTCCTATCTGAGTGTCCACACACACCCCTCACTGGAAACCCATGAGCTGCTAAGAATTGTGGGTCAGAAGATGGACAGAGCAGAGGAAGACATGGTGCTTGCTGTGGCGTCGCAAACTGGAGGTACGTACACACACACACACACACACACACACACACACACACACACACACACACACACACACACACACACACACACACACACACACAAAGAAATGCATGACAATGTTCAGGTGGGTTTGATCAAGTTTACATTCGTACCTGGGAGTGGCATAAACTGCATCTTACAACCATTTATCAATTTACTTTAGGCTAACTATTTTAACCATTTATCTATTTCCTATAGCTATTTTCTACATTACTTTTAGCTATTTCAACCATTACAATTAGCTTTCTATATTAACCATTTATCCTTTTAACTATTTCAACAATTTATCCGTTACTTTTAGTTAACTTTAACTATTTCAACCGTTTTTCCATTACTTTTAGCTAACTATTTTTTACTTTTAGCTATCTATATTCACCAATTATCCAATACTTTTAACTATTTCAACCGTTTATTTGCTACTTTTAGTTAATGTTAACTATTTCAACTGTTTATTCATTACTTTTAGCTAACTATTTTTTACTTAGCTATCTTTTTTAATCATTTATGGATTAAAATAGAGCTACTCAACGATCCTTCCACGAAGGCAACTTTGTTGCCTTCGTGGAAGGCAACAAACCCTGTATTGGCAACTGCAAAAGTACACCCTGGGGTACAAGTACCCCTGGTTGGGAATCACTGTTCTACGGTCTTGACTCTGAATTGTTATCATCATCTCTCTCTCTCTCTCTCTCTCTCTCTCTTTCCTTTGTGTCTGCAGAGCGGAGGGTGTTACAGCCCAGCGACTGTGTGTATTCAGAGTCTATGACCCCACAGGGAAAGCTTGTGGCCTGTCGCAGGGATCTCACTGAGATTCTGGTACGTAAATGCTCTGTTGTTCGTGCTCCTGTCATTCTGTAGCACTCAATCTCAGTTTTTCATAAGCATTTATAGAGGCTAAAGATGCAGCTTGCAGGATTAAAGCAAACCACGACCTCTCAAAGATGTTATCATTTGCTGCCTCTGATATTGTTCCTTCCCTCTCTATCATCTTCTGGCTAAATCAGGCATGAAAATGAATATTTTAAATCCCCAACTGACATATTTTCACAGTGTTACGGTGAGTCATGAATTATAAGCAAGCCTGAAAGAGTAAAGGCCAGGTGATTGTTATTAACTGTGACTCAATAGGAGAGAAAAGGTGTGAGCCACAATTATTTTGTTTTGTTGCCCAACATGTGAAAGCAGGATTGAAAAGTGCTGTATCAGGGCAAAGTGTTGCTCTGTAATGGCATGTTTTTAACAGCGGAGCTTCAGCTGTGAATCCTTAAATCATTTTTGCAATATCGGGCATTTTACAAACTGCAGTTCTAGGGATTCTGGTTTCTCGTTGGATCGGTATATTTAGCAGCCTGTCATTAACAAACCAGTTGATGCTCTACATTAGACCAATTTGATTGAATCTAGTGTCCTGCTAGTAGGCTGGTAGACATGCTGTATTTAGCAGGGGTGAAAGTAGATTAAAGTTCTTGCCGGTACTACCAGCCTACCCCAACCTTCATCGCTTGATATTGTTCTCCTCCCACCCCCAGCGTCATGCATCCCTAAACACACGATTCAATGCCTGTATGGTGCAGAAAGAAATTAGAAACACTTGACATCATGTATAGCAAATTATTTATTTAAATGGTGAAAGTGCTGCAGAATAATTTGTAAATGTTGACAAAACTTTTCAAGTGTTGAGTTGTTGTTCCGACTGGGGACAATCACGCAAATTTTACCAGTGGGGAACTCGTATTTCCAATTATTCCGACACCGCTTGAATGCAGCGCAAATGCCCTATCTGGCAATGCAAATGCAGAATTTTAGTTAATACTGTGACCTGTAACCATAGCTGTATAGAGCAATTGTGTTGTAGGAATCACCGCTCCCCTCTCAGCTTTCAGCTCTGCTTGTATGCAGGCAGGAGGCTCTAATGGCTCTGTGCTGTATTGTTTCTTTCCCCCACAGCCTCATTGTTCTGTAGGTTATTGTGAAGGTGAGATATTGTTGCTATTGCTTATTTAGAGGTAGCCCTATTCCTGTAGATAGACAGCACCTGTGTGTACGTACAGTATGTACTGCTTTTTTTGTGTCTTTCTACATAGTTTCCTTTGTGTGTGCAGCCTCCTTTAACAGACAGTGCTGAGCTAAGCAAGAGGCCGGTGCGACTCTTGGGTATTAACACCTGGGATGTGGCAGCTGCTCTCACACACCTGGACTGGAGCCTCTTCAAATCCATCCACGAGGTACACACACACACACACACAAATATATGCATGTGGTGTGTGCACATTGTTTATAATAAATTCATATTCATGGCAGAGAGCGCTGGAACATAAACACTAAAGGTGCAAATGCTCTACAAGACTTGCTGGATCATGAGTACAGAAAGTGTTCTTGCAGCTGAGCGGCTGTCAGGAAGAGCTGAATGCTGCATGTGTGGTGACAATGCTGAAGCATAGCACAGACGAGGAGACACAGGCTGCATCTTACACTGTTATGTGGATGTCACTGTGTCTTTAGGATATCTAGACAATGTTTTCCCATTCTCAAATGTGAGCATTTGCTGCTTTTGTCGGTTGGACAAAACGAGCAATATCAAGATGTCACCTTGGGCTCTGAAAATGCAACCCTGTCTTCTAGAAAATGACGTTCCCGTACAGCTAAACTGCATTCTCAAATACGTTTTGAGGGATACGTATTTTCTCCCGGATTACGATCACAGTTTTAAACAGTTTTAATCATGTGGTTGAATTGAAACAAAACACAACACAAACGTAACAAAACTACTTGGTTAGGTTTAGGCAACAAAACTACTTTGTTAGGTTTAGACAAAAAAACTGCTTTAGAAAAAAAAAAATCATGATTAAAATAAGTGTACATTGACTTTTAGAAAAAGTCTCCTGGGCGAAAGTCTGGTGTTCGTTGACCCATCCACCTCCCCGACCTCCTCCTTACGCAGACTTCTGCGGACTATCGTTACAGATGTTTTCACTTAACCTTTATTTACCTTTATATACTTAACATATAGTTTTACAAACTGTTACACCTCTGTGTGTATATATATACACATTCATTACTTCTCTACATACTACATACATACTACATTCCTGTTTACACCTCTGTATACATATATTACTTCTCATCATGCATATACTGTATATACTACATCCTGTTAAAATTCAGTTTTCCCATCTGAAATACTGTCTTCCACAAAATTTTTAATGTTTATATTTAAGCCCTATATTTTAACTGCACTATTTTATGCCTTAGATTATCATTTTGCTTTTACATTTACTTGTGTGATTTCCCCTTCTATATATATATATATATATATATATATATATATATACATATTTTATGAGCAAATGACAGATAAAGAACCTTGAACCTTGAAATGTATTTCTGATATGTCAAAAACAAACGTAATCCGCGACAAAATACCAATAGTTTCCCTGAAAAAGTAATTCACAATGCAGATTTTGTTGTATGAGAAAATAATGTTTAGGCAGATAGATATATTTTGGGTAAAAATTTTCCAAAAAGCTTGATGTCTCTCGCTCACACTCTCCGTCGCCTCCACATGCAGCAGGAGCTGGCGTACTACACCCTCAGCCGTGTTCCTGGCACCGGCCACACGGCGGCGCTCTCAGTCCTGCTGCAGCGCTGTAACGAGGTCCAGCAGTGGGTCATGTCCGAGGTACTCATGTGTGTATCGCTCAACAAGAGAGTACAGCTGCTCAAGAAGTTCATCAAGATCGCTGCTCAGTAAGAACACACAAGCGAATAAACGTTCACGTTTCAAACGCATCAAGATTTCTATGCACGCTGATATATGTATCATTTTTTATACATTTTTGTGTGTTTGTAGTTGTAAAGCCCAAAGAAATTTGAACTCTGCATTTGCCATCATCATGGGTCTCAACACCGCAGCTGTCAGCCGACTCAACCAAACCTGGGAGGTACGTGCGCGTGTGTTGTTGCACATTTAGTGTATTTAAACACACGTTTTAAATCTGATTCTGACCAAACATCCTTCCTTTCAGAAATGTCCGGGGAAGTTCAAGAAGATTTTCTCAGAGTTGGAGCTCATCACGGTGAGTCTTACTCAACAGAGAAGGAGATAGATGCAGAGCTTGAAATATATTCCTGATTTGGTAATCAAATCTTTAAATCTCTTCTCCTTTTGCAACCCTTTCCTTTCACTCTGTTTTCTCTCTTTCTTCATCTTTCTTCAGGATCCATCTCTGAACCACAAAGCCTACAGGGAAGCCTTCAAGAAGATGAAGCCTCCCAAGATCCCTTTCATGCCTCTTCTCCTGAAAGGTATCATCTGTACCCCTCCACACACACACACACACACACACACACACACACACACACACACACACACACACACACACACACACTTAATTGCTTTTGGTGAGTGAACCAATAATAATACACTTGCTCTCTGCTCTTAGATATCACATTTATCCACGAGGGAAATAAGACCTTCCACGACAACCTGGTCAACTTTGAGAAGCTGGTGAGTTGAGTTTTGTGACGTCTGCCAGTGTTTTGGGTTTCAAAATGTCACACAGCAAAGGCCACGTGTGAAACGAGTGAGGCGACTGTTTAATTTGACATCTAGTGGCTACATTCGTAACGAGACGAGACGCATCAACAGGCGATCGGTTGATCACACAAATCGTAAATGCAGTAATTTATATGGCGCCATTTTACAATTTGCCCCTAATTCACACACACGGATGGCCTAACCAGTGGGGGCAATTTGGGGTCAGTGTCCTGCCCAAGGGCACCTCGACGTGTGGACAGGAGGAGCCGGGGATCCAACTGCCAACCCAGCGATTAGGGGTCGAACAGCTCAACCTGCTGAGCCACAGCTGCTCCCGTCACACGTTTGCTTCACAGTCATTAATCAGAGCAGCATGTCGCCAAAGAGAAGGAAAAAACTTTCAGATTCTTTTTTTTAACTAGTCGGGAGAGGAAAAAACAAACGGCCTCATCGGTCACAATCAGGTGCTGATGTGTGAGGGGTTAAAAACTCACCGCTGCACTGCACCTTCATTCCTACAGAGCCCAGTAATGAAATTGGCAAATCATATTTTAGTTGCTTTTTTTGAATTGATATAAATGTAACTGATTGTGTTAAATAGATATCGTCTCATGTCAATCGTAGGCCACTGAATCGAATCAAAATCGTATCGTGGCAGACTTTGTGATATCAGCAAACACTGTATGTCGTCCAAAGAATCAATATAATATCATATTGCGATGACTGGTTTGGTATTGCGCTGATGCAACATGTCTTCTCCTAAAACCAACAGCACATGATCGCAGACACAGTGAGAAATATTCGTCACTGCCAAAGCGACCAGCCAGGTGAGTCTTCTCCCTTCTGTGAGTGAATCCTGTTGTTTGCAACGATCCTAACATCACAAATTATAAAGACTGGCGCACTTACAGAGGCCCTTCAGGCTCATTGTCTCCCCTCTTGTGACCATTCATTGTTAGGAATCTACCGCCATCTGCAGCCGAGTCGGTGCACTTGCACCTGCACCACTCAAGTTTTCTCTTACAGTTTCTAAGCAACCGTTTTCCAGACAGTCTTTTACTCTCTTTATAAGGCCATAATACAGTCTGTGTTTGTACCAAATGTGTGTGTGTTCTCCAGCGTAGAGAAAAGAAAAAAAAAACCTCTTCTGTGTGACTAATGTGCGCGCTTTCTGTTGGTCCCTCAGGCAACGAGGTGATCGGGGTCGACAGTGCGGAGGTGAGGGCGAGCGTTCATTACCTGCACATTATCGACAATCAACAGACGCTTTTCGAGCTGTCGCACAAGCTCGAGCCACGTGCTTAAAAACAGACACACACACACACAGCGCAGTGGAAATGCCAGCAACGAGTGTTTGTGACATGGAGGACGCTTTGTACAGCAACGAAAATCACACTACCAGCAGTGGTGCCAAGTGGACAATAAGGTGCCATGTTTTCTGACACAGAGCTGTATGCTCTGTGTCGGCTTTATAACACCGAACATGTGTTTATAAAGGATTTATGGTTAAACGGGAAGAGATCCTGCGCTGCCAAACGGAGACGAAGAGGAGAGGAGGCTGTAATTAGTTTGTACAGTATCTATTGGACTGAATATGCCCGTGTTTTTGTTCTCGTGATGAGCTTTTTAGTTATTTATGAGCCTGTTTAGCAGGCGGAATGTTCCTTTATTTCTGTCTTTCGAGTCTCGTCCACCCCCCCCCACGGAGGTCAACGAGGACTCGATGGCCTCTCCGTCAGTTGCAAACGCAAAAGTAGAGACGTGTTTATAACGTGACGGCCACAATCTGCCCCATCAATGGTCTCACATGATTTCATCTCGCATATCACATACCTGCCTCGTGACGCATGTACATCCAGGATACATGCCATATAGTTATTTCGGTGTTGATGATGTGGAGCTTTTTCTGGTTATTGTGTGGTAGCATATTATGTAACGCAAGCAGCAACCAGGGCTGAAACAGTACAACACTTTAACTTTACTTTTTACCTTTTTTGAGTGACAAAAGGTTCATTGTCTGGCGTGTGAAGGGAGCATTGCGAGAGGTTTTTTATAATTGACTGACTGCGACGTTTTAAATAAAACTCGAGCTCTCCCGAACGCGCCAGAGTTCAAAAACTGTCGATGAATAGTGAATATTTTTTTGGTTCTCCGTTAACCTTTTTAGAGTCCTGGTTGACTTTAGCCAAACACTCCTCATGCACTCTTCTCTATGATGTTTTTTGTGTGAATAGATAATGATAATTTTACGTTGTGTATATAATATGGACCTACTATACATTTTTCAGTGCCAAATGTCACCTTTGAGTCCTGCAGCGTAGACGTACTGTAGCTCTCTTGGTTTGTTTTAGGAAGCAGTGTGTATTTTTTTCACCACAGAATTTGGAGTCTGATCAAGTCAAGCAGATCAGACTCCTCGCAGCGATGCTTTCTGACATTATGATGACTGATTTCAGGGTGTGTGTGTCTGTGATGGTATCCCACTCTCCCTGGGTTGCTATGGAAACACAGCCACATCTTAGAGCTATTTTTCTGTTGTATTATGTCAACAGATAAAGTCAAGCACCGCAGACCTTTGTTAAAGAAATAGCTTTATTCAACAAAATCATGTTCATGAGGAGATTTTGACATTCATTCTTACTGACTGAAAATATCACTTCATTCAGGAGTGGTCTCGTGTAAACTGTCTGTGAAAACCATAGACTGTATGTAAGGATGGACGACGCGTCTCCACTTCCTCCCGCTGTACAGAAGTGAAGCCACCCGACGTTAAAGATCAAAGTAAGCGCTCTATATATGTTGAGCGCCATCTTTTCTTGTAAAATGTCCGGTGTAATCGGTAACACCGGTGTTGCCACGAGTTTATTAACCTGTGGGAAAATTTCCCCACCGTCACATCCCTAATACGGGAGCTGCCATTTTTTAGATTTTGTTGCATTTGGAGCCAGAGTCTGCGCAGTAGCGATCGGGCGGTGGAGCCGCGGTATCGAGGTCACCCGCCAGAACCAATCGCGAGCCGAGCACGGCCGCAGCTGATCAGCGAGAGAGACTCCCAGCTGTCAATCATGACGTGTCACCCCCCTTTTTATGGCATCAAATAACTCATTGAAACCAAACTTGAACACTAGAACATACATCAGTGTGATTAGAACTACCTAAAATGACAGAAACCATCTTTGGGAAAAATGTATTTGACGTGTACTGATTTTTTTATTTTGGCCCATCCGCTAACATGGAGGAGGCGGCATTTATGACCTATACTGCAGCCAGCCACCAGGGGGCGATCGAGATGTTTTGACTTCACTTTTGGGGAGCTGTCATGTCGTCCATCTTTACAGTCTATGGTGAAAACCAGCACAGGGTGTGGACACAATAATGGAAGCACAAGAGCACAGAGCGTTATAATTAGACTGTCTAGAAGGAGCTTTACAGCTTTGATTCACCCATTAATGACATTTATCACTCTTAATATCGGTTGTCATTATTTTGGCCCTCCAACTTCCTGTTGACACGGCCATGACGTGAAAAAATATCTATTTGTCATTCAAATCACTGAGTCACCAGTCTGTTTTGTTGCTAATCTCAGTCTGCGGTCACCGGGAAGGAAATGCAGCACGAGATGAGAGGAATCAATCATAAAATTATATGAGTGATGATGATACATAGAAATGAAAACAAGACCTTTGAACCATAACATCATATCTGGCAGACCTTATTAGTGTTATTGTGTTATTTTGTCCTCGCCCTGTGTCTGTTCACTGCGGTGCTACATTTCTGCTGAGTAGGAGGAAACGTCCAAAGGAGAGATTGCTAGATGTTATGTAGCGATGCACGTCTTTGCATTGTTTGGATAGTTCTAAAACACGGGGGGGGGGGGTAAAGTGCAATACAGTAGAAATGTTGTTGCCACAAGTGTTCATCATCATTTCAACACCAAGCCTTTCAGAGCACAGAGCTGCTTTCTCCTCCAGATCATAATGAATCAAAAGGACAAGGGAGGACTGGGATTTCAGTGCCAAAAATACATCTTTGGTTCATTACAAGTTAAAGATCAATATGATCTCAAGACTCACTTTTAAATCTCAGTTGTGTGTTATGAGCAGCTTAGTCACTGTGTGTTAAAAAACAGAGACTCTAACCTGTTGTTGTCATCAACACAACTTGTAGAAGCTCTGACACTGAATGTTTTCGTGGACACTCTTATGGTCACCCAAATTCAAATTGAAAGCTTTCTTGCGCCAGTTAAGTATTTGCTATTATGTGAATGTGAAATCTAAACAAATACTCAAGAAGTCGATTTATTTTCAAGGAAGTGTTACATGTGAGTCTTGAGATTGTTCCTCTCCAGGAGTTACTCATATCCACAAATATTTCATCAGCCATTTAAGATTATAAGAATAACATTCATAGATTCTGAGAGTGTATTTCCCCTTCAAAGGAAGACTATGTAACGTTTGCTGAACGGCAGCCACTGCAGCTTCTATCGGATAATGTTAAACTACTGTTTATCAGTTTAGCATTTAGCTAAAAGCTACTGTAACAGTAGCACAAGTGGAGAAGAGTCATAAAGGCAGTGACCTGACTGTCTGTTAAACAGCTATATTTGGTAACACTTCATTTTACAGGTCCGCAAATTTCATGGTAATTAGCTGATAATTAGCAAGTAACCTATTTGGAATTACTGCCAAATTACCACAATATTTACCTCAAAATTTATAGAAAATTACTTTATTATAAACATTATTTAATGATTATGTTCCGCTATTTCCCAATAGCCGGTAATTTATTTAATACATTTCCAGGAAAAGAACACAAAGTTAATTGATATGCTTTATTTCCATTTCTGCTTAAAAATAGATAATAATAAGCAAATAACTTATTTGAAATATCTGTAAAAAAAACCCTCCCTGAATCATTACATTAGCTACCAGGTTACATTTGTGTAGACAATAAGTCGCACAATGGTGAGATTTGTGCCTGATCAGAAGTGTCTTCTATTGGTGTTGGTTTTCCACCTCCGATGAAGAGCAGCACACAGCCGCTTCTCAAGCCCAAGGGCCCTATTTTAACCATTATATGCTATTTCAGCATATAATTATTAAACAATGTTTATAATAACTTAATTTTCGATCAATTTTGAGGTAAATATTGGGGTAATTTGGCAGTAATTCCAAAGAAATTTCAAATAGGTCTCTTGCTAATTATCACCTAATTACCATGAATTTTGCGGACCTGTAAAATGAAGTGTTACCCTATATTTACCTAAAAGTTGCTAACATTAGCCACCATGAGCTACATGGTCATACCAGACCATGTAGCAGCAAAACTCCTGAGTGTATTGACTTCAGCAACAAATTTTTCCATTACTTTTTCAAGTTTGGCTTTTCATTTGTAGGAGGAACACTGTTGTTTCCTCTCTTCAAAGTTACATAGTCTCGTTTTAAAGATGCTTTTTGTGAAACCAAGTCAGTGACTGCTAGAGCTGATAAATCAGAGCCATGGTCTGTTCGTATCCAGTGTCATAGAAAGGCCTTGTGGTAGTCATTTTTTTACTATTAACCTGTACATGACGCACACGTGCACAAACACACCTCTGCTCATTGTGTTCAAAGAGCAGAATAATTGTGCTATATTACTTATTTATTGTAAGATATTGTTTATTTATGTATTTTTGAGGTGCCATGTTCAGAGGTTTGACAATTTGGAAGTGCATTCTTGAGAAGAAAACGAGTTTGTGGTTTGGAGCTGCAATGCTGGAGCGAAACAGTACTTGTTGTTATGTTTTGTGGCCACTTGAGGGCAGCAGAAGAGCGAAGTCAGCATGGCGACGCTCATCTCTGTCCTCTGGTGTCAAATGCTGTGACGGACGGGAAACCAACAGGAAGGTGTATTTACTGTTTTATCGGCCGTCGTCATGACTGTGTAGAGTTACGTCTTTTTTAAAGCAATGTTGTTTAAAACCTGTTTGCATGTTAAAACAAAAAAAAAACACAAAGAGATGACACATTGAAGGCTTTGTACTATTGTAATATTGTTGATGTGTAAATATATGCCCATGTTTGGTATGTTGTTATTATTTATTAGTTGTAAATGAAAAAAAAAAATTGTCAACCACAGAGCAATACGTCTCCCCTCGTGTCCCCTCAACCCTCTGACAGCTGAAGCCACATGTCTTTTCTAAAGCAGCGTTTTACTATGTCAACATTTGACTGAAATTAATAAATTATAGGTTTTATGTGACATCTCCGGGTGAGTTTGTTGTCTTTTTTTTTAGCTTATGTTCAGATACTGTGTAGTTGTGTACGAGTGAAAGTGTTTGTCAAGTGCATTTGACCAATGATATCACGCCAACAGTGCAGACACCCTCTCTGAAGCATATAAAAGAAAGTGGCCTTTCAACCGTCCCTGCAAGATTCTTGATAACATACGACGGTACAGATTACGTACTCCGAAGACTTAGAGACTCAGACGCCAACATGCTCTTGTTCCTCTTCTTGTTTGGTCTGGCTCTGGGTGCCGTGTCTCCTTCTGAGGAGCATCAAGTGCAGCTACAGCGTGCCAGCTGTCCCATGTTCTGGTACAGCTTCAACGGCCGCTGCTACAAGTACGTCGCCACACGTATGACCTGGGCTGACGCAGAGCTCCACTGTGTCTCGGATGGAGCCAACCTGGTGTCTATCCACAGTCTGGATGAAGACAATTTCGTCAAATCCCTGATTGAGAACTTTGACCCCGCTCGGGGATATACCTGGATCGGACTCAGCGACACCCAGAAGGAAGGGGGATGGATGTGGTCTGATGGTTCTGCAATCAACTTTGTCTTGTGGGATGCAGGACAGCCAGACAACGCTGGAGGAATTGAACACTGTGTTCACACAAACTTTCGCATAGATTTTAAATGGAACGATTATCCGTGCTCCAATTTATTAACTTTTGTTTGTGTATCTCGCACAATCTGTCCTTAGCAACCAAGAAGATTATGTCTGATTGAACTTTCCACCTGTTGCTCTGTAGTAATATATTAAGCCTGAACAATAAAGATACGTGGGCAAGTGTGTGTACAGAAAAAAAATCATTAATTTACATTTTCATGAATGTTGGACACTAAAATTTCTATGGTGGGTCAAATGAAATATTTCCAAACTTTTTGAATAATGTAATATTTTTATTCTTTCCTCCTCATAGAAAAAAAAGTAATTTAACTGTTAACAATGATATGGGTACTTTCTCATCTACGTATGACTCTACTCATGAATAAAAGGGGTTGTTTGATGATGATAATTTTGTTATCAAGTATAATTACATGGCTCGATTCTGATTGGTCGATCACGTGGGCGATGTTGTACTCTGGCAGACCGTTTTTGTGTCAAATTATTGATTTCTTCAGTAAGTAGCCGTGTAATAAGCAGGATAATGTACAGCTAGCGGGTCATTGTTGTGAAAGAAACCCCTTCAGGGCGATGAGAGACCCCGACGCGAAGCATCGCCATGACCGGCTCGCTGTACGTTATCTCTTACTTTGTGTATCAAAAGTGTCTTAGGGCTTTTCCAATGAAAATGTCGGCCAAAATAAAAGGAAATGACAACTGCTTTATGGATCTATGTGACCTCTGATAAATCACTTGACTTGGTCCAAAGGGCGAAGGGCACATTGGATAAAAAGCTTCCTGGTTGTTCCTGTATCGTAATAGTCACTGAGGGATACACTTTCTGTCTTTCTCCTCTCTGTTATAGCTCTGCTTATAGCTCCTATTTGTTTGATACTGTGATAATGTTGATAAGCATTTTTTATAATGCAATAAAAACAGAGTTCAACGACTGTCGATGAATAGTGAATATTTATTGCTTGTCTTTTATTTCCTTGTTTTCATTTTAGAGTCCTGGTTAATTTTTACCCAAACACTCCTCATTCCCGTAACTCATTGGACTGTTTTCGTTCCAATAGATAATAATTTTACATTGTACTTTAAATAATATATATATATATTTCAGTGCCAAATATCACACTGAGTCCTGCAGCATAGATGTACTGTAGATCTCTTGGTTTGTTTAGGAATCAGTCTTTTTTTCACCACAGAATTTCCTTGAATCAGCCTTGGATTGTCGATGATTGTGTAAAGCAGATCAGACTCCATCGTAGAGATGCTTTCTGACATTATGATGACTGATTTCAGGGTGTGTGATGGTATCCCACTCACCTCGGGTTGCATTCAACATACAAACATTCATAAAGGGCAAGTTCTAGTCATATCACTCGAGGCTGAGAAGACCTTTGATCAAATAAAGTACTTGTTTAGCGTCATGGAAAAGTTTGGCCGTGGGGTGGGTTTTATTACCTTGATTAAGGTGATATGTTATTAACCCAGGGCCAGTTTACTGATTACTGGCAAACGAAAGTGTTTGTCAAGTGCATTTGACCAATGATATCACACCTACAGTGTAAACACCCTCTCTGAAGCATATAAAAGAAAGTGGCCTTTCAACTGTCTCTGCAAGATTCTTGATAACATACGACAGTACAGATCACGTACTCCGAAGACTTCGAGACTCAGACGCCAACATGCTCTTGTTCCTCTTCTTGTTTGGTCTGGCTCTGGCTGCCGTGTCTCCTTCTGAGGAGCATCAAGTGCAGCTACAGCGTGCCAACTGTCCAATGTTCTGGTACAGCTTCAACGGCCGCTGCTACAAGTACGTCGCCACAGACATGACCTGGGCTGATGCAGAGCTCTACTGTGTGTCGCAGGGAGCCAACCTGGTGTCTATCTACAGTCTGGATGAAGAGAACTTCGTCAAATCCCTGATCGAGAACTTTGACCACGCTGAGGGACACACCTGGATCGGACTCAGCGACATCCACAAAGAAGGCACATGGATGTGGTCTGATGGGTCTGCAGTGGACTTTGTCTTCTGGAATACAGGACAGCCAAACAACAATGGAGGACACGAACACTGCGTTCACAACAACTGGGATAACGCTCAGAAATGGAATGACGGCCCATGTTCTGCAATGATACCCTCTGTTTGTGCATCTCGTATAACCTGTCCATAGCACCTGAGATAGTTACATATGTCTCATCAACCCCCGTCATTCCCATACAACTAAACTGCATTCTCAATTACGTTTCGAGGGAAACATATTTTCTCCTGGATTACGGCTGCAGTTTTAAATACGTGGCTAACATTCTAAATTGAAACAAGATTACTTGGTTATGTTCAGTAAAACGTCATGGTGTGGCTTACAATAAGAACGTTTGATGCTGATTTGATTCTGATGCTCGTCTTGAGTCGATGACATTTAAAAGCAGCGCCCTCTTTAGCACTATTAACTATTACGCTGTGCAACGGTTGTTGGTAGCCAGCTACATAGCACCATATCTGCTATGGCTGGCAATAGCAGTGGAGGCTTTTTAAACATGACGCTGAATCGTCACTGAATGGTGACGAAGCCCATCTAACTTCACCGCAATTAGCCTGCTGGGAGGCGGTCGGGCGCGCTTTGATCCAACTCCGGATATGGTCCATCTCGGGTACGACTTGGCACAACTCAACGTGCTAAAACTGGTAATGGAACCGGAAGTTGACGCGGCATGGTTCGAATCTGCGCGGCCAGAAGTGACGATGGAAAAGCTGCTTAGAAACGTATTTCTGATACGTCAGAAACAAACGTAATCCGGGAGACAAAACGTTTCCCTCGAAACGAAATTGACAATGCAGTTTTATTGTATGGGAACGATGGTAGTTTTTAGGAGACCAGGCTGATCTGATTGAACCGGTCACTGACCACTGACCCTGACTATTTTTTTTTATAATAATAAATGTATTTTCCCCTTCATTGTGCAAAATAGAAATGTAATATTAACAGAATTAGTTTTGCAGTAAACAGTAATGACATGAAGGCTTTTAATTCTACAGCTTGTTTGTGTTGCTTTCAATTATTAGTTTTTCCATGTCTTTTCCAGTCTCTGTGTATTAGATAAATTTGGGAACAGCACAGGTGTAACAGCTGCTGTAATCACAGGTACACTACCTATCCAGCATGTGAATATCTAATTATGTACACAAAACTCAACATTTACCAGACACGCTCACTAATGATACTGAAATCACACTGTTGTGAGTTAGAGCAGCATAAAGTTTATATTAAGCGTGTGTAGCAGAGGCAGCAGGCAGGAATGGAGAAGTAAAACAGTCAAACAAACATATATGTACTTTTTAAATATTATTTAACAAGGCTCTGTGGGGGGGAAGTGCAAAAAAAGTAGAAATGTTTGTCTCACAAGTGTTCATTTCATTTTAAAAACCACACAAAGCTTTTTAGCTCAGAGGGTCATTATTGGGGAGGAAATTAAAAACAACTTAAAAACTTTATAAAAGATTGGAATAAATTCTAGGTTTTATGTGACATCTCCAGGTGAGCTGGTGGTCTATTTTTGTCTTATGCTCAGATACTGTGTGAGCAACTTGAAAGTGTTTGCCAAGTTGATTTGACGAATAATATTATGCCAACAGTGCAAACACCCCCTCTGAAGCATATAAATGCAGATCAACACCAACCAACACAACAACATCCTCATCCTGCTCCTGTGACAGAGAGACACCAACATGCTCTTGTTCCTCTTCTTGTTTGGTCTGGCTCTGGGTGCCGTGTCTCCTTCTGAGGAACATGAAGTGAAGCTACAGCGTGCCAACTGTCCCATGTTCTGGTACAGCTTCAACAACCGCTGCTACAAGTACGTCGCCACACGTATGACCTGGGCTGATGCAGAGATCCACTGTGTCTCACAGGGAGCCAACCTGGTGTCTATCCACAGTCTGGCTGAAGAGAACTTCGTCAAAACCCTGATCAAGAACTATGACCCTGTTGAGGGATGGAACTGGATCGGACTCAGCGACATCCACAAAGAAGGCACATGGATGTGGTCTGATGGGTCTGCAGTCAACTTTGTCTTTTGGAATGCAGGAGAACCAAACAACTACAGAGGAAATGAACAATGTGTTCACAACAACTACGATAAATGGAATGATGACAATTGTTCTGTTACTTATCCCTCTGTTTGTGCATCTTGTATCACCTGTCCTTAGCACCTGAGATAGTTACGTGCTGTTCTGTTGACCTGCATTTGGCCTCCACAATAAAGACACAAATGTACATCTATATTTGTCTGTACAGAAGTCATTTCATTTTCATGAATGCTGGACATTCACACAGGTATCAGTGGTTGATCAAAGGGAATATTTCCACACCTTTTTAATAATCTCTAAATTAGTGTTAATAATATAATATCCGTTCATTATGCACAATAAACATGTACATGCATCTATTAAGAGAATTAGGGCGTTTTCATGTTAGGTACGCTTGTATGTACAATTGCGGCCCCTCTCCACCACCCCGCCGCTCAGCTTTCACATTAGTAAGGGTGCTTTCACATCAGGGACCCGGGACCGGATCCGAGTACACTTGCCCGCAAAGTCCACTTCGTTTGATTATTGTGAACGCTCCGTACCGTACTCGGGCACGGTTCGTCGATCGGTTCCCGAGTCAGTAACATGATGACATTTCAATGCACAGATTTCTACGCCCTGTGGTTTTTGTGTAGATTTACATTTCTTTGTGTTTTCACTTGTCTGCTCCAGCTGTCCATCATCCACTGTGTGTATGTGAGTGTGTGTTAAATCGGGGAAAAACACAGGTTTAATGGTTCAACATAATCACCAGGACACTATCCATTATTCATACATTTTGAGAGTGGATTTTCAATTTAAGTAACTTTTGCTGCAGCCACCGCAGTCTCTAGGCAGTTATAACTGTAAATGTCAAACAACTGTTTAGCCTATGTCACAGCCGTGGCCCTGCTCCAGCTTGCTCCCCACTCTTCCATGTCCCCGGCTTGTCTGTGTGTGTGTGTGTGTGTGTGTGTGTGTGTGTGTGTGTGTGTGTGTGTGTGTGCGTGTGCGTGCGTGCGTGTGTGTGTGTGTGTGCGTGTCTCTTCCTGTCCTGCCATCAACCTGGGCCCAGTCTACCTGCACACCTGCCATCAATCTGCTCATCACCTCTCCCTGCTCTGCACACACCTGTCAGCAATCTACTCTTCTACTCCACAGTATATCGACCTTCTGGTTTTCCACCCACTCCTGAGATCGTTCTGTCTACTTCAGTGATTGTTAAATGTTCCAGGCTTTTCCTTGTGTTCAAGTTTTTGCATTATCTCCTTGTGTATTTTTGCTGTCCGGTGTTGTGTCGAGTACTGTTTCCCGTCTATATGTGTTTCCCCCTACCTAAACTGAACCAACCCTTATCCCTAACCCCAACTACCGAGGGGGGCACTATCACAGAGATATATATATATATATAAAGTCAGCAAACTGACTGTCTGTTATACAGCTATATTTACCTAAAGGTTGCTAACATTAGCCACCCAGTGTTGCCAGATTGGGCTGGTTTTCTGCCCAACTGGGCTACTTTTGATTAAGTTGGGCTGGGAAAAATAGTGTTGGGCTGGAATTTTGGGCTGCTTGTCAACATTTGGCGGGGATTTGAAAATATTGTGAAAACAACCAAACAAGCTGTCATTTTATGGTGAAAAACACAGATGCAAAATTCAGTAAACTTTGTTGTGTTCACTCACTGATATTATTGACTCATTTAATTTGAATGACATGAGTTGTATTCAATCGTAGTTTGGGATAATGGAGGACCTACTTACCCCGACGCCATCATCATAGACATGGGAAGTTGTGTATTTGGTTGTCTGACTGCACTCGTTGTGGGTTGTGACAGTATTTATCTAACATTTTATCTTTGGTTATTTGATGCAGATATGAAGCTTTGTACACTTACAGGTATGGTGTGTTTTCTATTGCATATGTAATGGTTTTACAGTTTTACATGGGTTTCTGGCAAAGTCGTGATTTGGGCGGATTTTTATTGAATTGGCCGGCAGCAAAACTCCCGTGTTGACTTCATGAGTTATGAGTTTGGCTTTTCATTTGTAAGAGGAACTCTGTTATTTCCTCTCTTCAAAGTTACATAGTCTCGTTATAAAGATGCTTTTTGTGAAACCAATTCAATGAATCTTTGCCTTCTAGTGCTGATAAATCAGAGCCATGGTCTGTTCATATTCAGTGTCATAGAAGAGTGGTTTTCAAATTGAAGTCTGGGGACTCCAGGGGTCCTTGAAGGGGTTCCAGGGGGTCCCCAGCAAAAGGGGCATCATTTATTTTCACTATAATTCATCCATAAGTAGTACGATGGCAGAATGTATAAGTTTTTGGATTTCATACATTTTTTGTAATAAAACATCTAAAGCAAAAATTCTATCAGATGGGGGATTCTGGGACAAAATCTTATCAAACGGGAGTCCATGGTCTAATTTGTGTCAGTTTGGGGGTCCTCAACATGAAAAAGTTTGGGAACCACTGTCATAAAAAGTCATTTTTACTATT
Organism: Sebastolobus alascanus; assembly: GCA_916701645.2. Classification (NCBI taxonomy): domain Eukaryota; kingdom Metazoa; phylum Chordata; class Actinopteri; order Perciformes; family Sebastidae; genus Sebastolobus; species Sebastolobus alascanus. Next base: position 8,834,794 of record CAKAOJ020000009.1, on the reverse strand, counting down.
AACCTGTACATGACGCACACATGCACAAACACACCTCTGCCCATTGTGTTCTATAAGAGCAGAATAATTGTGCTATATTACTTATTTATTGTCAGATATTGTTTATTTATGTATTTTTGAGGTGCCATGTTCAGAGGTTTGACAATGTGGAAGTGCATTCTTGAGAAGAAAACAAGTTTGTGGTTTGGAGCTGCAATGCTGGAACGTAAAAGTACTTGTTGTTATGTTTTGTGGCCACTTGAGGGCAGCAGAAGAGCCAAGTCAGCGTGACGACGCTCATCTCTGTCCTCCGGTGTCAAATGCTGTAATGGAGGGAAACCAACAGGAAGGTGTATTTAGTGTTTTATCGGCATTTCTCACCCTGTACAGGTTACATTGTTGTTTACTCTGTGTAAATGCATTGGACCTCCAAAATAAAGACATACATGTGCAAGTTCATATGTGTACACAGAGGTCATTTTATTCACATTAATTTAGCTAATGTTGGGCATTCACTCATTTTTTAATAATACATTTGTTTTCCCTTTGTGCAAAATACAAATCTAACAGAATTAGCATTGCAGTGAACAGTAATGACATGAAGATATATAACTGTACAGATTTTTCACCTGCTTTTTTGTGTTGATTTCAATTATTAAAGTGTTTTTCCATGTCTGTTCCAGTCTCTGTGTATTAGATAAATATGGGAACAGCGCAGGTGTAACAGCTGTTGTAATCACAGGTACACTACCTATCCAGCATGTGAATATCTAATTATGTACACAAAACTCAACATTTACTACACATTTACTGATGATAATGAAATGTCACTGTTGTGAGTTAGAGCAGCATAAAGTTTATATTAAGTGTGTGTAACAGAGGCAGCAGGCAGGACTGGAGCAGAAAACAGTCAAACAAACATACATACTTTTTAAATATTATTTAACAAGGCTCTGTGGGGGTAAATTGCAAAAAAAAAATTAGAAATGTTTGTCTCACAAGTGTTCATTTCATTTTAAAAACCACAAAGCTTTTTAGCTCAGAGGGTCTTTATTGGGGAGGAAATTAAAAACCCAAACTTTATAAAAGATTTGGATAAATTCTAGGTTTTATGTGAAATCTCCAGGTGAGCTGGTGGTCTATTTTTGTCTTATGCTCAGATACTGTGTGAGCAACTTGAAAGTGTTTGCCAAGTTGATTTGACCAATAATATTATGCCAACAGTGCAAACGCCTCCTCTGAAGCATATAAAAGCAGATCAACTCCAACCAACCCAACAACATCTTCATCCTGCTCCTGTGACAGAGAGACACCAACATGCTCTTGTTCCTCTTCTTGTTTGGTCTGGCTCTGGGTGCCGTGTCTCCTTCTGAGGAACATGAAGTGAAGCTACAGCGTGCCAACTGTCCCATGTTCTGGTACAGCTTCAACAACCGCTGCTACAAGTACGTCGCCTCAGACATGACCTGGGCTGATGCAGAGATCCACTGTGTCTCAGAGGGAGCCAACCTGGTGTCTATCCACAGTCTGGTTGAAGACAACTTCGTCAAAACCCTGATCAAGAACTTTGACCCTGCTGAGGGATTGACCTGGTTTGGCCTCAGCGACCTTCACAAAGAAGGCGCATGGATGTGGTCTGACGGCTGCCCAGTGAAGTTTATCAACTGGGAATCAGGTCAGCCAGGCGGTGCAGCCGTTCAAAACTGTGGTCAACTCAACTATTATCCAGGATGGAATGACTTCCAATGTCATACAACTTCTCCCTTTGTTTGTGCATCTCGTATAACCTGTGCTTAGCAACTGAGATGTTACACTTGTCTGATTGAACCTGGTCACTGCTCACCTGTTGCTCTGTTAACATGCATTTGGCCTACTCAATAAAGACACAAATGTACACTTATATGTATCTGTACACAAGTCATTTCACTAACCTTCATTTTCATGAATGTTGGACATTCATACAGGTAACTCTGGTTGTTGACCATCATTTTTTTTGGTGTTTGGCATGTCTGCTCCAGCAGTCCATCATCCACTCTGTGTGTGTTTGTAATGTGTGTGTGTGTGTGTGTGTGTGTGTGTGTGTGTGTGTGTGTGTGTGTGTGTGTGTGTGTGTGTGTGTGTGTGTGTGTGTGTGTGTGTGTGTGTGTTAAATCTGGGAACAACAGCTTGAATACTTCCAGTCTCTCTTCAACACAAGAGGAATAATGTCCAAATATCTCCAAGTTACTAACATGTTGAGACAGGGCCAGTTTAAGGCATATAGGCAGTCGCCTAGGGCGCCACCTTCTGGGGGGCGCTGGTCACCCTCTTAAAAATAAATAAATAAAAATAATTTAACAAATGCCAGTGTGCGCCCTTCCTCATTTTCTGTATTGAGGTAACAAATGAACAAAGAAAGAAAGAAAGAAAGAAGAAATACACTTTTCACCCCTGTAACTCTCGTTGTAGTGAAACTGACAAAACACTTTTAAGCCAACAATATCAGGGGCCAATTGTTTAATTATATAATACTAAATACAGTTATTTATGAAAATTAAAATCTTAATTTTTGTCTCAAAACTATTGTGATGTTTGATGTGTGTTACGGTTTACGGGGCGAGGGTTGGAGGGTTGAACCCTAACCCTAGAGCGGCGCCTCGGGCACCAAAAGGGCTAGAGCCCTGTGTTGAGATGAACACCATCATTTCTGAACAAACACTATCAAATCACATGCAACCACCTACACTCAAAAATTGACAGACATGACAGGACAGTGAAATGACCACAGTTTCAGTCTACAACACCAGAAGTGACAAGTCGAGAAACCAAACCACATCTCTGCTCAACAGTCTGCTCTGAACACCACAAAATACTCTGATAAGATGATGTAAGGGGTCATTTTCCTCTGAAAAATAGTCTGGGTTGATTTCGATGATTGATTCATTTAATAGTGGTATATTCCTTGGAGAAGTCGACATTACCAAGAATAAATGCTCCAATTAGGAATTGCATACAAGCTGTAACTCTGTAATTGTCTTAGTAATAATGTTAAAGAGGTTTCCTTTAAAGTTTTACATTGTATTTATCCAGCAAAAAAGACATTCGAAAGATTTAGAATTGATAAAGAGTATTCTTGCACTTTCTGTGAACTAGAAGAAGACACAATCTGTCATTTGTTTTATCAATGTGTTCATACCAGAATATTTTTGGTGGATGTTCAACATTATTTAAGAAAGAAAACATCTAACAGGATAAAGACATTTTTATATATTTTGAAGTTAATGGAAAATCATATTATTTTCTTTATACAGTTAATTATATTTTGGGGGAAATTCCACATTCACAAGAAGAGATGGGCGGTTTTATCAAGAACTGCCTCAATATGGCACCATGACAAGAAACAGTAATAATAAGAAGGCAATTATCACTAATTATGCGTTTGATAAATTTCTTGTGGACAAATGAGTATTTATTCTGAATTTGTATTACTTTTTCTTTATGTATATACTGTATTTTATTGGTATTATTATTTTATTTTGTTTTTTAACTTTATAAATGTACTTCTGACATGAGCAGTTTTTGTATGTATATATTGTTAATGTACTTATATTTTCTTAAATAATAAAATAAAATAAAATAGGAATAGTCTGGGTGAGCAGTCATGGGGACAGAAGAAGAAGGGGAGCAGCAGGAGGGACTGAGAGAAGGAGGAAGAAGAGATGAAGAGGAGACCATTTCAGTTTGAAAGGACTTAAGGCCAAAGAGCTTGTAGTTGCAGTGGAGGGGAAGGCAGAATAATTTTGCAATGTGTAAACAGCTGCCTCTGTCTCATCTCCGCTGATTCCAGCTGGCATGAACTGTGACGAGAAGCGGTAAGCCCTCCATGTGCTGTGTGTGTGTGTATTATGGCTTCCTGACCCCTAACCCCTATCATTTTGCAGTCATCCTGACGGGTAGGCCTATTTTACCCAGCAGGCCTCTGACAACTAAACAACAGTGGTGGATGAAATAGTAATGAGGGAGGTGAGACAAACAGAACAGACAATGATGCAGGTGCTGTGTAATTGTCAATCTGGCGCAGTGTCCTTGGAAATTGATATATTAGCAATGTCATAGCCAGGCTTTTAAAACATACTCAGGTCATAGCCCAAGTCTACCAAATCTACTATAATTTTATTTCCAATATGAAGGTCAAAATGCTCTCAAAGCCCTCTGCAAACTGCCAGTCATACTATTCTGCTAGGGAAATCCTTTATTTGTTGGTCTAAAAGTAGGCTGCAGCCAACAATTAGCTTAGCTTAGCATAAAGACTTGGAACAGGGGGAAGCAGCTAGCCTGGCTCTGTCCAACAGTAACAAAATCCACCTGTGCCTCTAAAGCTCACTTATTATCACATATATCCTAAATTAATTGCAAATTAATCACAACATTTTTTTATCTGTTCAAAATGTATCTTAAAGGGAGATTTGTCAAGTTTTTAATACTCTTATCAACATGGGAGTGGGCAAATAGGCTTGCTTTATGCAAATGTATGTATATATTTATTATTGGAAATCAATTAACAACACAAAACAATGACAAATATTGTCCAGAAACCCTCACGGGTACTGCATTTAGCATAATGAGAGAAGAAGAGAACACATTTGAATGTGAATTTTTCTCTGATAAACTGAACTAAAACTATAATACATTCATCCATGAGTTGGCCTGTACAGTAGGGTTAATACATCCATGGTTAGGGGATGGTTCCATTAGCCATTACCACCATGGATGTAAAGAGAACGATGACCACGCCCATAAGCCGTTTTCGCGCGAAAGGACGGACTGCACCATTATGAGTGCGGGGGGAGGGGGGGCTCAGAAGAAAGTCTACTCTTAAACATAAAGAAAAACTTCTTTATTGAAAAGTTCAAGTAAGCGGAGGCTATTTTAACGTATTTGGTCGTTGATGGAGTCTCGAAATTACACTTATTGCACTTAACTACACATTTAGCTACACCCCCACTAACAACAAACTCCTACATTTGCAATTACCGGACTTCTCTAGCGGTTGATTTTTAAACACCAACCTCTCTACTCATTGATTTTCTTTTTTTACACGACACAAAAGTTTCTGTTAAACGGAAATTTACCGATAAACGGAGATAAAAAAAATGACCCTGAAATCAAAGGTAAGCGGCAGAGCACTGCATGTAAACGTAGCTCTATTTTCCACCTTGGTTTTGTGGTGAATTAAAGACACAGTGAGTCAAAATTAACACCTTTGTTAACAGCTAACGTTGTGCGGCCTGAATCTGCTCCACTGTAAAAGGATGCGTTCACATATTACTCCACCGAAAAAAGGAGCTTTATCGGCTGTATTTACTTCAGTCCTGTAACCCAGGGTTACAGTCCTGTAACCCAGACATCCTGTCGTCATGTTATGTCTTGAACGCCCAAGTGTTTGGTTTTTGACCAGCTAGCTTTTTACACGTGAGCAGTGAGCTGGTCGTGTACATCTTGGCTAAATGCCAGAACAGTAATCTGATTACTGTTAGTAAAGGAGTAAAGCATGTTCAGTGTTTTTGTCTAGGAGCTGGTAGGTGTTTCTCCTCTTTTCTTGGAAGGTCAGAGGTCAACACGCCTGAGTTCAGCAAATATCAACAAATGGATCAGACACAGCTTGACTCTTTTTTACTGCAATGAAAATGTATATAATTTAAATTAAAAAAAAGTCTCACATGCACATATTTGTCAAAGACACCCACAAATTCACTCTTGCCCCTAGATAAAGGCTTGCACACACTGTGTTTTCATAAGCGTTTGAGGTCCTGGAGACCCTTCGCCCTCTTTTAACAGCTCAAAAAAATGTACTTTACATTGTTTTATCAGCTTGATACGCCACTACTTTCCCTAATTTCATGGGAATTGCTTATAAAGATGATTTTTGAACCAATCACATGTTCATTAAGCCTGCTTACAGAAAATTAAACAATTGTTGGATTTTTATATGGTCTACGTCTGTGATGGTGTGGACAGGATCCATCCGTTATCTGTACCCGCTTATCCTATTCAGGGTCGTGGAGGGGATGGAGCCGATCCCAGCTGACATTGGGCGAAGGCGGGGTACGCCCTGGACAGGTCGCCAGACTATCACAGGGCTGATGCATAGAGACAGACAACCATTCACGCTCACATTCACACCTACGGGTAATTAAGAGTCAACTGTTAACCTAACCTGCATGTCCTTTGGACTGTAGGAGGAAGCCAAAGATAGCTAACACGAGGAGAACATGCAAACTCCACACAGAAGGGCCCCAAGCCGGTTTTGAAGCTGTGAGACGACAATGCTAACCACTGCACCGCTGTGCAGCCCCAGACAGTATCTTAAATAGATATTTATATATTCATGCATAGCATAAAACACAAGATATTTTCTAATTTTGTGAAATAACTATGCTGTGATCCCACTGAGCAATAGACGCCTTTTCAACACAGCCTCTATGCCTCAGCTCTGAAATAGACCAGGATTTATTGGCCACATATAGCCCGGTTTTAGAACATATTTTAACATCAACATTACATATTTCAAAAATGCATAACAACCTTTAAATATAAAAAATATATAAACATAAGCACTGACACACCCCCGTGTTTACAGTATAATTGTTTATTTTTTTTAAATATAGACTGATTCACAGATTGAAACAACGCCTAGGCTAAGACTAGACGTCTACTGAACTTTCACTTTTCAATCTAGAATAACCATAATCTAAACTAAACGTCTACAGACAAACAGACGTATAATATACATCTATTAAACATATTTTCAACGTCAAATTGCTCAGTGGGATGTCATTTCCGTATTTGATCACCTTCATCATCAAGTGTGCGTGCCCAAATTCAAAACTTTTTTACATAGGCTGTTTGGTTTTAATTAGGTTAGGTCAGAAGAAAAGAAAAACAAATATGTGACAAAAATGGTTAAATTAATATTTATTTAGTTATTCATTACACACAGCACTGGGGACTGTGGGACCCAAACAATGAGGAAGTAAAGCCAATGTCAACAAAGTACAAGGGTTAAGTGTCTGTTCCTTTTCCACTCCACTTTGTCATTGGTCTTAAATTTCCCTGTTGTGCCATGGCTGAGAAGTTGCACAGGCATGTACTGATAAGAACGTCCTTGGCTTCAGTTTGATATCTGCCAGTGTAAACTCAAGAAGACAAGTTTACTTCAGTGAAAGCCGGCCTCATCGCTGGTGTTCCTGGCAGTGGCGTGGCAACTGACACAGCTGAACTAAATTCATTGTTCCCACAGCATTCGCTTAGTGATGATCAAGGATGTCCACTGACAGAGTGGTGCTCCCTCTGGTGTAAAGTCTGAATATTGATCTAGGAAATCTTCCTGTGGAGTTTTCCTGTAAAGAACAACAAGTTCTGGTTACAGTCAGTGTTACTCACCAAAATGCATTGTGATAGCAAATGTGTTGAGTGCATTTCCTTCCCAATAAAATTCTTAAATCAGATTTTTTTTTTTTCTTTATTAGCCAGCATTGTTTACATCCATGTTTACTGGCTTGCAGTCTTGTTCTTTGCTGGTGCATTGCAGCATATATCAGTGGGATGGTGTGACACCAGTGGCAGGACTGTGTACCGTATCACCTGTGTGCGTGTGCACGAGAAACACAAAACGGGCACCCACTCGTAGAAAAACAGGTCAAAAGCACATAGTTTAATGTGATGCTTGATATGTCTGCCAACAGGCTCCGTGTTTCAAATCCAAGTTCATCACCGCTGAGCTGGCTCGTCTGTTCAGCCAGTCGGACAGCGAGGAGGAGTTTGAAGGTTTCAGCGAGGATGAGGAAGAAGAGGACAGAAGATCTGTTAACAAACGGCTAAAGACCAAGGTACTACTACTATTTAATGAAAATGTGTGCGATACCGCAGCCAAAGAAGCACCGGACTAAATGCTTCTTTTCTCGTTTTTTTTCTCCCGAGATGGTGGATTCAGAGGAGGACAGCGAGGTGGACACAGGCTTCTACTCTGATGGCGAGGAAGCCCCCCGACCAAAGAGGAAGAGTCTTTTAGTTGCCCTGAGGTGCGTGTGTGTGTGTCAGTTGGTAAATAAGCTAACGGATAGTTGCTGCACCTTTTGTTTTTTACGTAGAGATGATCACTGTGTGTCTATGTTTAAATATCCCTTAGTGCTGCTAGCATGAACAAAAAATCTGAAGTATTTGCATGGGTGGTGGGGGTGTATCCTGTCTACAGGACTGTAGTATACACTGGATTACAAAGCCTTTAAATGCGACATAAACATACATGATATATCTTGAACAGGCAAAGGCTATGAGTGAATGGAGCCTCTTATTTCCGGTACCACTGGAACTACTCATGAGTAGAGATGAAACAATATGACAATTTCATATCATGATTATAGTGACCAAATTTATCACGGTTATCAGTATTATCGCGGTATCGTTAAAATGTGTTGAAAATGTTCAAAAAATACTGATGTACACAGTTACATTATTTTTATTATTTTTATTACTTTTATTATTATTCTCACACACACACAGTCTATCCTCTGTGTTGCATTTGGGTAACTGCAATGAGCCCAACAATTGACATAAATACAGAGGAGTCTTGTATAGGAGTCAACCCACGTTGCAGAATAGCTGGTCCACCTTAACAGCCCACATTAAGTGAGTCTGAGCCAAGGTTGTCGCTAACTTCGGGGCTAACCCCCTTCACTTTTATCAGCAGGTGGCTGGCAAGACACGTGAACTTGGCTTGGGTCCTGAGGAGTTGTAGCATTTATTCACCGATAACTTCACATTCCCCGTCGGCCTCGCACACTCCCTAACGTTACCGGCCGCCAATCTTGGAATACACTGGCTGGTGGAAAACCCATCTCATCTCGTCACCCCTAAAACACATTAACTTTCTAGTAAACAAACACAACGTGCGCTTTGCGGTTACACAAACGGTCACTCTCTCTCCCCATCTCGACCGCACACTCGCTAACGTTACGCCGGGCTTGCAGACCACTGGCGGCGATCAAACACAGTTTTAATGATAATTCAAATTTGAAACGGTAACACTAACCGCCGCAATTTTTACCGCGGTTTATCGTGACACCGCTAACTGTTACATCGCTACTCATGAAGTTAATCATTTGTGTCACATTTGACAGCTTGAATCTTGATCAGGCAGAAACATAAAGGCAATAATAATTGTAATTAAAAAAAAAAGTGAATTGGTCATAGATTCATCTTAATGCTGTTTCCCACGGTATTCATCCTAGTTGCCCAACTATACAAGGGGCCGTCGGAAACACTGTTTCATGACAGCTGTGTTGATTCTCCAGTGATTGAACAATGATCTTATTTTAATCTTCATCCTCAGGTTTCCCGTCAAAAGGCTGTCGACCCCCAAACAGGAACTACAAGAGAAAAAAGCCAAAAAGCCGGTCAAAGAACCTCCTCCTTCACAGAGAGCCAGTGGAAGGCAGAGGATGAAGCGGCAGCAGCAGCAGCAGCAGCAGGATGAGGAAGAGGAGGAGGAAGAGGACAAAGAGGAGGTTCTGTCCCAGAGCCTACGGAAACGAGACAAAAACATCCAGGAAAACAAGGCCATGGTAATGAACCCTTTCAGCCTTTTGTGTTTGACAAACTGTGTGATCTGTGTCCTAAAATGATATCTGTCCCTCCTTTTGTTACATGAACTTTGAACTCTGGTCTTCTCTGCTGTTGTCTTTCAGCTGGCTAAGCTGTTTGCTGATCTGAGCAGCATGGCTGACCTGACTCCTCCCACCACTCCTCAAGTGAGTATACGCACTAGCACCAGTTTCTCACAACCATATAATAGAACAATTAACATGTAAATGAACCATTCATTTAAAGAGAATTGATCACCAGCAACATTACATTTATTTGGCAGACTGTTTTGTCCAAAGCGAATTACAGTAAGTGCATTTAAACTCCATAGGAACAAGAGTTATATGTCATCCAAAATGTGTAAGTAATAATCTGGGTGTCAATGTTCACTTGGGACCACAAGTTTACTTTGGTTGCCATGTGTTCAAGTAAAAGAGTGGTTGTTTATTCAGTGTTTATTTGTATCAGGTCCTGTGTATAGCAGGAACCAATGCCACATACCATAGTGTTTGTAGCCTAAGTTAGTTCGCAATTCCCTTCCCTACAGGGGCTCCAAAAAAAATACATACAAAACAATGCAAGACACAAACAATGCTACAATAGAATAAAAATAGTTTTGGTTTTATTTTCCGTGTCGCTTAATAGGATTTCTTCTTTTAACTCAGATATTATGAAAAGTTTATGCAACAACTCTAATTATATTTGTGATCAAGGAGAGCTAATTGCATAGCTGTAATTATTAGACATTAGTTTTCTAGTAACTCCTTTTTTTTACCTTTTCATATCAAATTTGATGAGTGTCAGACGCATGTTAAACAGTAGTTGATAGAGGGCTGTGGTTGCGGGTGAGATAACCATAGCCAGGTTTCCACCAAGATGTTCCTGATAATTTTAGTCCCAGGGCTACTTTTCAAGGAACTAAAAGGTTCCTTCAGCCAGTGTGTGTGTGTGTTTGACCAATCAGCGACGGTCATCCCTGCAAACTCCACCCCGGAAATTCCTGTACTTTCAGAGAGTACTACCCCCCGACCAGGGCCTTTTTGGGGGGGTAAAAATGTTCCCGGAACTTAATATTAGACCTTGGTTCTTGCGGTCGAAACGCAATGAGTTCCTCAAAAGATTCTTATTTCCGAGGGAAAATTCCTGCGGTGGAAACGGGGCTTTAGTAATAAAGATGCATGATACAAACTTCAAGTTTCACTTAATTCCTCAAATGGATTTTAGGTTAATAAAGTAGATTTTAGGTAAGATGTTTTTGTAATAAGATTAGCTGTTTTTGTGTATTATAGAGACAGATTTTTTTACTGTTCTGATTTGTAAACACCGTCTTTGTTTTATTTCTGCAGAAGAAGAGGCGGGCGCCAGAGAAACGCAAGTTTGAACCAGAGAACGGGTCAGAAAGGAGGAACCCGTCCCGTAAGGCTCGTCCTCCTGAGAACTTTGCAGTGGAGGAAAAGAGCGAGCCGCTCCCCCTCAGAAGCCCCCGGAGTGTAGACATCAGGAGACTGTTGGAGGTACGATGAGTAACACACACTTCACACTGTGGGCTGACATCTACAGCACACACACACAGTCATTTACAGCTCTCATGTATTATGTGATGTAATGAAGTTCAAAGGAAAAGGGAACTTGCTTGATAAGGGAGGTTTTTATGGAGAAGTTCTTAATTATCTGTCATCTATACTGTGAATCCACTGTATACTGTGGTGGCAGGGAAGTTTGGTTTGGTTGTATATTGATAAACAGGTAGTCACGTACTTAAATTTTGTGTTGATTTTCTATTTCAGACACTCTTTTTAGCCAGATTTTGTTCAATTTTGAGAGTTTTAACATCTTCAGTGAGGTAATTTGTTATGCCTAGTTCACACTACACAACTTTAGCCCTGATTTTCCACTCGCCAACAGTTTTTGGAGCTCCTCGACAGAAGCCTCAGATCAGAGGCAAATCTGCGTTGGCTTGGCGCTCGCTCGCTATCTAGCATGCTAAATATCTGGACCTGTCGGGGAGCCGTTCAGGGAACTACAGCCAATGAAAACGCGAGACACGGGTTGAGGGGAAAACGAAACCTGGTGGAGTGGTCGCCTGTAAGAAATAGGAACTTTACTGTATGTGTTGCATTTGCAACACGGACCAAAGTAGTTGTTTCTACCTAGGGTGTTAACGCATAACACGACAACTGATCCACACAGGGAATAGTAAAGACGTGTGGTGGAAACAGGCTTTTAGTAGCATACACGTGTGCCAACGACAACCTCAACAAGCACGACTGCGTCCGTGCCATTTTGTCGCCGCTCAGTCATGTAGTGTGAAAACCACAACGACTTAAAGACTCACGATTACAAGACAAGTTGTGTTGGTGTGAACATAGCAGCGATCTGACGATTTTGAAAGTCGTGCAATGTGAACTCGGCTTTAGTTATCCCGTCAACTTTAATCTCAGCAGCCTTTCTACAAATTAAATGTCTCAAAAACGAATTAAACTTAGAAGAAAATGCAGTAATTATTCATCCTAAATCTGTCGGTTGCGATTGGGCAGGTGGACGAGGAAGCCGGCGAGAACGGTCTTAAGAAAAAGAGGAAAAGGAAGAGCTACTATGAGGTGAGGTCAGTCGACGATATCACCAAAGAAGACCTTGACAACATAGCGTACCGAAGCAAAGACAAGATCTGGGACAAAGAGAATGTGAGTCACATTTACCCATTTAGTGCTCTACTGTATTATACTGTCAGGTTTCCTGGATTAGTGCGGTTCTTCACTGTGTATATGTGTGTGTGTGTTGTTTTTTCAGGGCAGCTCGTGTCACCAGTGCAGACAGAAGACTCTGGACACCAAGACGGTGTGTCGCAGCGGTTTCTGTGTAAAGGGCAAAGGTCAGTTCTGTGGGCCGTGCCTGAAGAACCGCTACGGAGAGGACGTACGCGATGTGCTGCTCGACCCGGTCAGTGCTGATACACACGACACGTTAAACATTTAATTCTTCATTTCTCTCACAAAGAGATTAAAAACCCCATTTGTCTTCTTTTTGTATTTTGTCACTTTTATATAAAAAGAAGAGTAATGTCATTGACAGCTGGAGGTAATGAAGTAGTCAGGGACAATATTAACAAGCTTCAATAAGCTGTCATGTTTACATGTGAATACAATGAGGTTTTGATTTTATTTTTCATTTTTTACCACACTGTTATGCTGTCTTATTGTGTCTGGTGTTTCAAAGATTTTCCCTAAAATGTATATTAACCTTTTTATTAAGATAATATTCTATAATGTTTGAGTTGTTTTTGTGTTGCTGACACAATTTTTAAAATAACCAACATGCTTAAAGGGAGAATCAGAAGGGATTTTGGAAAAATATATTTTCTGTTATGCTGATTGATACATAGTTATTGAAAGCTTTTATACTTTCTTTTCAAACATCTGGTTGGAAAATGTGGGATTCAGTTAAATTTAAAGCGACAGCCATGCCGTTTTTTGTTTGTTTGTTTAAGTAAAAGCTGAACAGAAGAGTTGGGGACCAACATATCTGAACAAAGCAAAGAACACCACCTACAGAAACTTTAACTTAATTACGGGAAAATCTGAGCTAAAGAGATGCAGAATGTAAGGTCAAAATACAGACGAAGATACTGTGTCCAGGCCAGAACTAGACTAAAATGTAAAGTATGATAAGAATCAAATGATTATAGTTATGAAAAAAAAGAGATAGCTTTGTCAATCCGCCGTGGCCGGAGGCATTAAGTTTATGGATGGACCCACGTGATATCTCAGGAACACCTGGAGGGAATTTCTTCAAACTTGGCACAAACGACCAGTCAAGGATGAGCTGATTATTTTGGTGGTCAAAGGTCAAGGTCTTTTCAGTTCAGAGTATTCAGTTAATAAGTGAAACTAGACGACAGTCGGCGCTGCCGTGCTAACAGAAGCTTACACATGCATCACAAAACATATTAGCTATATTTATACATTGTGCTTATCACAGTCTCGGTAGTCATCGTTTGCCTTTAGGCACCTGTTTGAATTGTGTCCTTGTCTTTTTGCAGTTGGGAGCTGCTGTCTTTAAATCAGTAAATACTAGTAGTCTAGTACTAGGGACAATGTGGGAAAGTCATCACAGGGAAATGCTGTGCAAAGCACCAAGTCAGTGACCGCTTCCCAGCAAAGATCCTGCCTAAAGAGGAATCAGAAAACAGATGCATTGAACATCTGTCAGTGTATTTACAGTGTGTGGCTTATTATGAATGCGTGCCTGTTTGTACAAATTTTAGTAGGACAAAATCACAAGTATATGTTGAATGTTGTGTAGCAGAGTAACAATGCGGCAGGTCACCCACATTAAATCTGTACCTTTTTCTTTGTAGACGTGGTCGTGCCCCATCTGCCGAGACATGTGTAACTGCAGTCTGTGTCGTAAGAAGGAGGGCCGCTGTGCTACCGGCAACCTGGTGGGATTGGCCCGCTACAACGGCCACGACAACGTCCACGAGTATCTGGAGCGGTACGTCGCCTCATTCTCACTGTACAGTTCAATGTTTCAGACCTGGATGGGATCTCCCTAAAACTGCCATGATTTGAACATTTTAGGAATTTAATTAAGAATGGTCAGTGTAAAACCACTGTTGGAAAATGTCTGTGCTGATGCATTGAGCATGGAATTAGGAGAATCTGCTAGAATTGCTGCTTTTCTCTTTTTTCATATAATTGAAAATTTTATATTTTTGGGGGTTTTGGAGAGCAAGTTGGACAAAACAAGCTCTTTTAAGACGTTACCTTGAGCTCTGTGTAGTGATGGGCAAAAATGAACAAACAAATCTATTGAACAACTCTTTTCAGTGTCCGGTATTTACCGGGTCAACCTGTCGAACGTACCGAGTGCTCATGAATCACCGAGTTTTCCCACTTGCTGTTATCGTATTGTACCGCTCGCGCTGCCTGCTACGATGGTGCAGTCGCTCAAAACGTAGGAAGCGGCGTACACGGATCCAGTGGCAACTGAATGAACGAGCGAGGACCGATTGAATTGGACTCGCGGCAGGTTAATGGTGCATCCTAGTGGGCAACTCCAGGTTCTGAAAAGTGAAGCCAATGCAGAAGTGCCTTAAACTTGCATTCTTTCAAATAGCGAACAGGGGGCGACTCCTCTGGTTGAAGTCTGATTGTATAGAAGTCTATGAGAAAATGACCCTACTTCTCACTTGATTTATTACCTCAGTAAACATTGTAAACATGAGTTTATGGTCTCAATTGCTAGTATCAAGTCTTCTTCAATACAGCATGATGTTCATTTAGTAAATTATGGTCCCATTTAGAGTCAAAGAGGCCGTAAAGCTGGGTATGCTTTAGGGCGTGGCTACCTTTTGATTTACAGGTCACTACCAAGGCGTTGTCCGTGTTTTTTGTCTTACAACGTTAACCCTTTCACAGTGTGTTTTAAAGTTAATTATGAAATAAAAATAAAAACGTCTTATTCAGCCTGCGGTTGTACTTAGCTCCACCCTCTCGTGTCACCTATGGTTGCGAAAAAACCAAGATGGCGACTCCAAAATGCCGAACTTGAGGCTTCAAAACGGCAATCCACAAACAAATGAGTTACGTCACGGTGACTACGACCGCTTCTTATATACAGTCTATGGTGCATTCATGCTCCCCGGATTGCCCCCCATTTCCAGAGTTGGGATGTTGGACGCTACAAAGAAGATGCCTTGTATTTTATTGCTCAAAGCGTTTAAACAACACGTTGATAGCTGTTTCCGGTATTTGTGTGACAACGAAGAGCAAAGGAAACTGATCAGGTGAGCCATGAAAAATGATCGGGACCTTATTTTTCTGATTATTCTGACACAACATGAATGCAGCACAAATGCCCTGTAGATCGTTGCTCACTGACATTCTGTAACATCGTACTGAGCTTACATAGCCTACCTACATAGAAGTAGGATGCTGAATCAATGTATTAAATTGAATATTGTATATATGTAAGCCTGTACACAATGACTGGTAATGACTGAAGAGAAGTTTTGTGGTGAGGGCAACATGTACTCTAATGTGGTGTCACGGAGAAACTGATGAGTCGGTCTGCACATCTTCAGCTCTGGGAAGTTGCGACGTGTATTTGTCATTGTTTCCTGATATTTTCAAGACAGAAGTGTTTTATTGATTAGTTGGAAAAATTACTTGCAGATGATGAATGACAATAATGATTGGTTGTAGCCCTACTGAGGACTGTTGTGACAGCAGATGGAGCTCATGTCTTGTTTTGTCTCCATCGCAGCATTCAGAAGGATGTGCAGTGAAGTCCAGCGAGATGACCAGAGAGGAGAAACCGCAGCTAGTACCCGGAGCGCACAGTACCGTAGAACTCATTTTAATGTACACTTTTAGGTTTAGATCAACCTTTTTATCCAACTACAGAAACAAAAACAAAAAGATGTTTTTTTTTTTATATCACCTTATTAACACAAGGCACATACACTGTTAATATGTTCTATATAGCCTGATGTAAGCCTGCATAAGATGCATGGATTCTTTGTTGTTTACAAGTCAGTTCTCAGCTTTGAGTTGTATATTTTCATTTTCTTCTCTTGATGTTAGAACAAATGTAAGCTATGGTCATTTTTCTGTGTTACGGATGCAAAAGGAGCCTTTTTATATACCTTCTACTTTTCTTAAAGTGAGCATTGTTGTCAGTCCACTGAAAATTCAAATAAAATGGCATTATCTAAATAATTTGCCATGTTTTATATGTATATATATAATTATGCAGGCTTTTATCTGTTGGATTCCCCACACACTACACCACAGTGTCTTTTAAAGGAGGAAAATCAAGCCTAACTTTATTGTACATTTAGGGGAGGTGCACACACCTTTTTTTTATGCTGCACCAAAGTTGTCTGAAAGGTTGCTGCAGGCAAGTGTGTGTGTGGCTGCTGTGTACCTGGTGTCATTCCCCAAGGTGAGTGGGGTCTGGTCCAGGTCAACTGTTGTTCTTGAGCCAGTCAGCTGACATCAGCTAATGACCAGGTAGCAATGCTGCAGGGCATGGGTCACGGCACAGTCAGAGGTCAACCTAAGGTCACTGGGTCGTCATGAGGCGGGCAATAAAGTGGTGCAGGGATGACGTATTTTTGTAGGCCAAACCCGGAAGTCTGAATTGCACGCTTTCCCTCGACAAAAGCCAATGGGATTTTTCCATTGGGTTTTGGATTATTGCGGAAAATAAACTCTGTGGCAAACAAACGTTCAGCAAGATAATCTCCACAGATGAACACCACTTCTATGATTTTTTGAAGTGCTAAAATGCTAACTCATTTCTCGGTTTTAGGGCTCATTCCTGCAGCGCTCTATAGAAAGGTTTATTACAACGTTTATCTACTTATTGGTGTCTTCATCATCTATCTATAGTGTCAGTGTTACAGTGCACGCTCTAGATTAATGTTACAGATTGAATTTTCAGACCGGTCCTGAAGAAGGATTCAGCCCACTGTTTACATTTTGGGGTTGATTGTCTGAGTCCAAATCTAACCCAATGTGTCAATTTACATTTACAAAATCATAACAAATAATGGAATTAAAACATCAAAAATCGGTCCTTCTGATACTTTGAGAGTTCATTACATTAAACTCCTTTTTACCTTCAAAACTCCACAAAAACACCCGAGGGTGCAGAGAGATGTTGTAGATTTGGGTGTTTTTTTGAAGTGCTTCAAAGGAGTGACATGTCAAAGGTAAGCGTGAGCTGCCTGCTACATGATTCTTTTTGTATACTGGCTGTCAGACTGACCTGCCGGTGAACTCCCACAAGTCGCACTTTGATCGTAGCTCAGTTACACTCGGGGGTGTTTTGTAGATCATGTTTTCTGAAGTAGAACGTTTAATGGCTCATTATCCGTCCAAGCTAACTCAATCAGTCAAAGCAGCTGTGTGTTTTTGAGTGGTAACTGTATAGTCACAGGTTCGATCCTCGCAGCATCAATTTGGAGTCCATCAACAGCAGAAAACGGTAACTGGGAACAGTAATTGTTCCCAAAGGAAGCACAGATATCATCACTGCTGTCACAACACCGCTGAGATTACCCAGTAATAAGGAGGTGGAGTTATAGAAGTGTACCATGAGTAGATACTGTTAGGGCTCCACTGTGTTTCTTTGGGACTTTCCATCTGATTAATGCAGACAAACACCAGAGCATCAGAGTGGAATTTAAGACAGTTTTAATCACTTTATTGTCGAGTGTTATGCAGGCAAAGCATCTTTTCTGCTTGAATTTGTCCTTTTTTTTTTTTTCTTTTTTATTGACATAACACGTTTGTACAAACCAGTTTTAAAAATATCAATAAACTGGGGCCTTTGAGGCTAACCTGGCAAAAAACCCATTATCAAATGTCATGGAGACGGACAAACATCTTTTTAGAAAAAGATATACAAATGAGATGTCACTACAAAATATCAAAGAAACAAAAAGGTCGGTTGTCACACAAAATATTACCAAAAACATCTAAATTCGTTTGGTATTTTCAACTTTTAAACAATAGTAACTTTTTTGCTTTCTTCTTCTTTTGTTATTTATTTTTCTCCAAAAAAAACAAACACATTATGGCGCAAAGAGAAGAAGAAGAAGAAGAAATGAACAGCAATGGTCAGACGTAGAAAAAAGAAAAGCACAGAGATTAAAGAAGAGAGAAGCAGCACTACGGCAAAAAACTCAAACATGCTGTACACAACCTCAGAATCACACAAATACAACTCCAGCAAAAGGCAAATAGTACAACTCAAGGATAAATAATAAATTAGCCGTACACAGTGGGGTCCTGTGTGTTAACATACTGGGGGGGGGGGGGGGGGTTTTAAAACAACTGATAAAATAAAAGTATCTTTTTAATTTCAAAATAATGTACGCACTGAACTAACACAGAGCAACACCACCAGAAAACATCTCAAAAATATCCACATAGCTAAATAGCCCGACCCGCTCCCAACCACCGCTCTTATCAATCTCGCTTTACCTCTCTGTGCTGTGGCGTGCTCTCCCTAATAATGCAGGAGAGCGCCCCCTCTTCCTCCACCCAGCTAACCCTGAGCTTCCCTCTGTACGACAGCTTGTGTTAAGGCAATTGTGATACATCGGTCAAAGGGTTAGAGGTGGAGAGGGGTCGCCCGCCAGAGCACAGAGAGCAATCGGTGACGGCGCCGCTGTCCGACGAAACTGCCGTTACATCTACCAGGTACCATCTGATGGTGATCGATCATATAAAAATTACAAACAGGCGCTGGATAGACTGCAGCTGTGATGTTAAAGCCACCCTGTGGTATCTGCAAAGCGACGGGCTTTGTTCAGACGACAGCTTTCAGGTGTTCTCACTAATCGTAGAGCGAACAGGCTTGTCTTATTAACAGAGAAAACTTCCCCTGACAATGTAAACATGGTTTCACTAGGATTGTCGTTATAGTATTGCTTTCACTACACAAACAAAGTTGTAGAAAGCTAGATTGTTTTTCTCTATAGAAACCTTTTTTTTTTTCTAATGGCCACTGCGCCTCAATAGGAATGCATTATTTATAAATCTTTTTATATGTGCTTTTTTCTACTTTTTTTTTTTCCTTTTAGAATTCCCCTCTCTTCTTCTTCATTAACAGTTTATCCGTTGACTGGTCTCGAAGGAATCAACAACCTGAATCTGATCTGAGGACTAAACCTGAACCATGAATAAAACTCAAATTAGGTAGATCCTCTCGGCGACGGCGTGGGAATACAAACGCGCTCATTCATACAGGTCACATGTACACACACGCGCACACACACACACACCTTCCCGAGGCCGCCCCTGCTCTATCGCTGCTCTGCAACAGTCCTGTACCATGATTGACCCTCAGCACTGTCTGGACAGGTGTGAAACAGGAACACAACTTTGTGCATAGAGTTAGATTCTGTTGCGATTAAGAAAATGTCTCTCGATGGTTTTAGATTCAGCAGGTCCCCCTGTCTTGTGCTAATCTAGACACGACTTACATTCCTTTCCCCGCCGCGAATGGAATTATTATAGATTCATTTCATAAATGCCAAACTAATCTTTCATGTGTTTAGGCTAAATTCATGTTATTATATGTGTTAGTTATTTTTAGATTGTGTTGTTTATATTTTTCTGTGTCTGTTCCTCGCATGATTCCGTCTCTTTTGAGTCCCTTTTCATGAGAGAACAACATTTTTTTAAAATTATGTAAAAGTAAAAAAAGAACGAAAAAGTAGCCACCCCTACAGTCCCTGCAAAGACTCCCAAAAAAACAGGAAGTCAGCCTTCAGTAAAGAAACGGGAGTGCCTATTGAAACGCCTCCTCTTCCTCCTGCTCTTCCTCCAGGTGATTAGAGGTGGTGGGTGTAGCGGGGTCAGAGTCACGCGAGAGGGTCGCCACAGCGACGATCTGAGGGGAGGCGTCCAGTTCTTCGGGGACGTCTTCCTCCATGTCATCGGTGGTGATGATTGCCACCGCAGCGCCGACCTTCTTGTTCTGGTGCGTCTTGATGTGCTTGGAGAGGTGGTCGCTCCGCATGAAGCGCTTGGAGCATTCGGGACACTCGAAACGCTTTTCTCCTAGAGGGGAGAAGACAAAGAATTAGAGAAAAAGAAATCGGAGAAAGAAAAAGAACCCCCAGTTTTCTACACACACTTCCCAACTGTGACAAAAGAAAATCTGCGTTGGTTGGTGCCTTCTTGGAGCTCTGTTTAGGGCCGTCCTCCACCACAAAAATTCATTGTCGACTAATCGATTAGTTGATTTAATCGACAGATCTGTAAAACTGAGTTTCTCCACAAAGAATCACACAAAAGCACCACTTTAAATCTTGTGTTTACCAGAGATGTGCTCATAGGTTTCTTGGAAATAAGTCATTCAGCATGAAATAAGCATAAAAGATGACTAATAGACTAAAGAAATCTTAGTCGACTAAGACCAAACGACCGATAAGTCTTCTAATTGACTAAGAGGGGGCAGCCCTAGCTTTGTTAGAGAACGGCCTCGCTAATTCATACAACTACATACATGTGTAGCTGTTGGGCAAGAAATTGAATTGAAAGGGTTTGAAAGGAGTTTGGATTAGACCTGAATAATTATCTGCAACTATTTTGATAATTGATTCATTGTTTAAAGGTGTAATATGCAAGAATTTCCTAAAAAGAACAATGTATAGACTAATACAAAAATAATCCCTCTCAATCATCACTTATGACCCACTAGAAGTGTGTGGTGGTGTCTGTTTCTGCAGAGACCCTGCAGCCCTCTGCCCGTATTTTCTCCTTATTTTGCTTTACTCGCGACACTTCTGGGCGTCTGCAAACAGCCTTTCGGCTCCACGTGGGGGTGTAACCCCCAGCCAATAACAGCGCACAGGGTCGTCAAATACCGCCGCTTAGTCACGCCCCCGGCGTCTGATACCGAGGAAGTCCCCCTTTAGCTCTGTCAGATACAAAGTGGCCGTATTTGACAGATGAGAACGGGTTTGTTCCATCGCTGTGAGTTTCCCATGCTCCCCCCTCTCTCTCTCTCTCTCTCTCTCTCCTCTGCTGTGTGCCATCGGTGTGTCAGTTTGAGCCTGACCAAGAGCAGCGCTGAGCCACAGCAGATAGGATGAAGCCTGCCCTCCAGCTGCATTCATTCAAAATCCGGCAGCGCGGCACCTTCCCGCAGGGTTGTGCAGTGTTGTGCGGCTTTAGTTGAGTGTTTATTTGTGCTTTAGAACGGCTTAACCGCCGCAAAACAATCAGAAAATAACATTTTATTTCTCTGATTCGCTGCTTTGTTCTCACTAACGCCGCTCCCTCTCTTCATTCACTATATAGCTTGCTCTACCATCGCTGCTCTGTCTCTCCCTCTCTCGCCAACTTTCAATGCTGTGTGTTTACCAACAGCAACTGACAACTGTTACATATTATACCTTTTAAGTAATTTTTCAAGTAAAAATTGTGAAAAAGTGAGATGATTTGCTGCTTTTCTTTGGGTTTCCGACTGTTGGGCTAACAAAACATTTGAAGTTGGGTTCTGGGAAGTTGCATTTTTTTTTCTCTATTCTTTACATTTCATACACTAAGATTAACTGGTGATGAATATAATCATCAGTTGCAGCCCTAGTTTGTATTCACTACTGGACTCAAAGTCGCTTAGTTGCTATCACCCCCAACGTGACCAGGGTGGATATGTGACCAGGCTGACCCACATCACCAGTCTACATCCCTGTATGTGCGTTTCCTACCCGTGTGTGTTCTCCGGTGTCTCTGTAGCTCGTCGCTCCTGGTGAACCTCTTGCCACAGAAGATCCAGTTACAGACGAACGGCCTCTCGCCGGTGTGCCAGCGCAGGTGGGCCCTCAGGTGGGATGTTTTGCCGTACACCTTCCCACAGCCCTCCATGTGGCAGATGTGCTGCTTCTTCTTTGTGGGGTCCCCGCTGTTCCTACAACACACACTCGAGTTAGGAGGGAGCTGGAGGTGGTGTGCGTTTCAGGACTTGAAACAAATGGGATCGCAGCTGGTCTGCCCCGTGTCTAGAAGTTTTTATTTTTTTTATTACACAGAAATAATTTCCATGCCCAAAGTTAAAATAAATGTACAGTAAACAAGCTCTGTTTTCTAAAGTTAACTTCTCTGAGTGAATTAGTCAGACTTTGAGCAACATGGATTCACTGATTATTCTAGCAAAGCTGAATACATTTGACTGGCCTCTAAATATTCCCAGTGTATATTCTTGGTGCCAGCTCCTCATTACAAAGTGAAGTACTGGGTGGTGAGAGGTCGGATCTCTCACTTTAGGATACAAGCTACACTGTGTTCGGACCATCTGTCAAACCAGTTGTCCCACCGTGACGTGACACTCATAAGTCATTTTGGAATAATCATAACAAATGTAAAGTTCGTAAATCATGAACTTGGGTGCACATAGCTGTAGAGTTCTGACTGTCCAAAAGCCAGTTTCCTTGTGAATTACTGTATAATGCACTACATTTGTATATTTGCATGTGACTACCTGTTTAACACCAGTTTTTAATACAACACCCTATGCATGGTGCTCTGTGTTTCTAATGTACCTTCCCTCTCCATCCCTGCAGTTCGGACAAGAGCAGGCGACCCGGCGAAGCCTCTTGCTGGGCGGTCCCTCCTGGTCCGAAGAACTTTGTACGGAGCCCAGCTGGTCTGGACTCATCGACGTGCCCGATGCCACGTTGCCGACGGTGACCGTCACTGGAGACGACTGAACTTTGACCCCATCCTGACCCTGTGGTTGACCTGAAAGGTGATTGAAAATGACAAAATGTGTAAACGTATTAATCAAAAACAAGTTGCATCATCTGTGGGGTAGTCTGAAGAAAATATGACAATAGAGAAAGCTGAAAAAGCAAAAACGGCCTTGAGTACAGTGACACACAATTTGACTGGGCCAGCAGGACATCCTGGTGTAGCTCGACTGTGAATGGTAAATGTACGAAGTGGTGTACCACAGAACTGGAGATTAGAGTCATTAGAACTTCTTATATTCTCGATAACTAATGCGTAACAAACCACATTGCTTTAACCACATTTTTGTAATGAATGGATCAGTGATGGATAACTACACATTCACACTCGTAGTGCGGCCTTACCCTGTAGACCAGTAATGGTGAGGGGGACACCCTGCACCTGAACCCCAGCAGTGCCCAGCCCTGCGATGCTGACCGTCTGGACCCCGGACCCCGGGTTGATCTGGGCTGCGCTCAGCGTCAGGGGAGCTCCGCTCAGGGAGACCAGCCCTCCGCCGCCCACTGTCGTCCCACCGGCCACCGGGGCCAGCGTCAGCTGCTGTGGCAGGGCCGTCCCGAGGCCGCCCTGCAGGGAGACTCCGCCGGGCAGCTGCACCGTCTGCCAGGTGATCTGCCCGGAGGGGGACAGGGTCGGAGTGCGGATAAGGACCTGGGTTTGGTTCTGGAACGCCTGGATGGGCTGCAGGGTTTGACCTGGGGCCAGCTGGAGGGTCTGAATGTGCTGTGGTTGATGCTGCCCCTGGGCCTGACCCTGACTCTGGGGCTGCAGCTGGAACTGCTGCAAAAACTGATGCCCCACCTGGCCCACGATCACTTGCTGAATGGTTGCTGCTGTGTCCGTCTGGTTCTGCAGTCCGTTGGCCTGGTTCTGGCTCTGAGAGTCTGCCTCACTGCCCTGCACCTGGAGGTCAGCTGGTCCACCCTCCGATCCAGCAGAAACCACTTGTGTCACATCGGACACGCCGTCACCTTCGGCTACTACCGTCGAGCCGGTCGATGCTGTCGCAGGAGCTGCCCCAGGCATTGCTGTTGTCAACAGCTGGTTGCCGTTGGCAATGGAGAATGTGCCATCTGCTGATTGGATAAGCTGCACGGCCCCGCCCCCTCCAACACTATTTATCATAGGTAAAGCCAGGGTCATGCCGCCGAGGTTTATGGGTACTGTGGTCATAACAGGAGTCTGGGAGCCCTGCAGAGTCTGCAGCTGCAGTGGGAAAGACTGCGCGGGGCGGATCTGCAGCGGGACCGTCTGATTGGCTGTAGTTGTCAGGATGGCTTGCTGGTTGGCTGACTGGAGGATAGCCTGGGTCTGGCCTGGACTCTGGGTCTGGATGAGCTGGACCTGCTCCTGTAGACCCCCGATGGAGGCTGTCTGAGCTGGGCTGATATGGATCTGCTGCCCGTCTGCAGTCTGCAGGTGAGGGATGACCTGATACTGGACCCCGCCCCCGGCATTGGGCAGGTTCTGGACCTGGATGATCTGGAACTGCTGCTGTTGCTGATTGGCTGCAATGCTGTTGGTCCCACCCACTGACTTCACCTGCCCAACAGGAAAGGAGCAGGGATACAGTTAAGAGCACAAACATTGACAGACGACAACAAAACATTTGCTCAGACCCACTGCGTTCGTCACCTTGCGTCCGCCCGGCGAGCTGTCATTGGCCAAGGTGGTGGCCACCGTCACAGCGACAGGCTGATTGGTGTTCTCTTTGGCCATAGTCGGCGCCGCTGTGATGATCTGCCAGCCGTTCCCCGTGAACTGAGCGGGGACCAGTTCCAGCTGCTGGGGCAGCAGGGTCTGACCTCCAGCTGTGTCCAACACTATCTGACCCTGGAGCTGACCCGCCTGCAGCTGGATCTGACCAGACTGGATCTGGAACTGCTGGGCCCCCACCTGGGCCTGGGCCCCCTCCGTTCCCCCCTGCCCTCCGATCTTACTGCAGGTGGCCGCTAGCAGAGCCAACGGAGAGGGCTGCGAGGAATCCTGGAGGAGACACGGGTAGGAGGAAGGAGGGATGGAAGGAAGGGAGGGGCAGAGAGAGGAACGGTTAAAAACAGGAGTGACGAGGGAAAGGAGGAGAAGCCGGAGCTCACACACAGTACATACGCAAACAAGATGTAAGTTTAAAAAAAAAAAAAAAAGCCAAAGGGAAAGGATGGGCAGGTATCATTACGCTCTCACACAATGAACAAATTTAAACAAAGATGAGACAGAGTAAAAGAGCGAGGGGTGGGGGAAACATGGTGCAGAAAAAAAGACTGAAAAAAGCTGAGAGAAAGAGAGAGAGCTGTCAGTGGAAGTGGGCGGTATTACAGGAAGTGAGTGGGTGGGCGTGTGAGAACCACATTTCTCTTTTTCTCAGAACACTGGAAGAAAATGCCGCCTTCTCTCTCTCTCTCTCTCCTCCCTTTCAAAGGAACTAGGTCGCAGGCAAATTTCTTATGCTATACACCTCGGCAACAGCCTAGATTCTGTAACAAACACAGTATAACATAGCATAACGACAAAAGATGCACTTCAGAATAACTCCAATTAATCTCAAAGATGCATAAAAAGCAGAAGTTCGCACAGTTGTAGATTCACATACCAACGCTGCAGGTCTTTAAAATAAAATCCACATGCAGAATTAAATTGACCCTAATTCAAAGGGACAATTAAAAAAAAAAAAAAAAGTACAGTGGCAGAAGTGTGACAGCCGTATAAGCCTATTCAAGAGGCTCTGGTCTGGTACTCAGCAGGGCTGCACAGAAGCAGGAAGTGAAATTCACCAGAGAAACGCCCCCAGAGGTGTCTGGCTGGCTGGGAGGGAAGGGGAGGGGAAGGGAAGGGGAGCACATATTTGGCAAAAAGTAATAAAAAAGTATGATAAACTTATTTCTTTTTACCTGCGATCCAGAACTTCTCCCCTTTTTGGATGCTTTCCCTCCTTCAGTTCCAGATGATTCCTTCTTGGAGTCTGTGAAGAAAGAGAGTGAAATGTCATCACGTGTCTTAAAAAATACCACAAACAAATCTGATAATAATGCACAACAATGATGATCAATAAATGTAAAGGAAGAAACCAGTAACCTCATCATCACTATCAAAGCCTCCTATCTGTCAGACACAGAGAGAGAGAGAGAGAGAGAGAGAGAGAGAGATAGGGGTGGAGTAGACGGAGAAGGGGGGAGGGTACCTACCACTCATAACGCATTAATATACCGAGAGGGAGAAGAGGGGTGTAGTTCACGGTAGAAGGCCGGCCGGGTACAGAGGGCGGAGGACGGGCCTATATGCTCGGATGCTGGGGGGCCGTGGCGGATCTAGCCCGTTTTCACGAAAAACCACCCACCGGCCAGGAAGGGCGGTGCCAAGCGCAGGGCAACACACAAATCCAAGCAAGCCACCGAATAACGGGGAGACGGAGTGAACGTCACCGGGCTCCCTCGCAAGCCCCGTCGTGTGCCTTTTACCGGATAGCCAGTCCATAAACGATGAAATTACCGCTTGTCAGAACGATATCCAACAGAGAAGTTGTCGGTGTGTGTGTGTGTGTGACCGCGGAGGCCCACCCACTTCCATTTAAGCATCAGGACAACACCCTCCTCCTCCTCCGCCGCTCCCGCTGCCTGTCGCCGCCGCTTCTCTCTCGTCGCTGCTCGCCGAAAAACGAGCCGTCACCGGTGTTTCTATTAAACGCGTATTCCCCCCTTTTTTTTTCGTGCACAATTTGTGTTTTTTTTTTTAGAATGGGGGAGATACGGGGAGATAGCTGTGGCTTTTTGTGGGCGGACGCGCTCCTCCCACATATTCAGATTCAGACGTACGGGGCTCGGCGTGCGAGGGGTCGAGATGGGAGTTGTATTTTGTCGAGGCCTCGCCTTCTCGAGCTCTATTGGGCGGCCGGGACTACAACTCCCATGATGCTACGCGGCGCGTCGGGTTCTTTGGTGTTAGTCACGTTGGTGTGAGAGAGAGGGGAAGGAAGGGGAAGGGCGGTGACTTCAGTGTTGTGGGGGGGGTTGGGCGAACGGGGAAAGGGAGGCGTGTCGGTGGTGCGTTTGTTTCCACTGGTGGTGTCACAAGATGACAGCTCTGGTTTAACAGCTAGAAGATAAAGCAGTGGAATTTAAGTGTCATAATAATAATAATAATTTTATTTGTAGAGCACTTTTCAAGCACAAAGCACAAAGTGCTTTCCAAAGAAGTTCACATCATAGACAGCAGAATACAATGAACCATAAATAATGAAATAAAAACAGTAAAAATAGGTAAATAAAGAAATAAGCATATACATATTCATACAATTACATGTGCACGTTCATACACATCAGCACACAAGCATACAAAGGACTCAGCTGATTGGAAAAGCCATTTATAAAAGTGAGTTTTATAAACGTTTTAATTACTATGGGAAGCAATTTGGAAGCAGTAAATAATGTCACAATCTCGCCTATCGATGCTGAAATACTTTTATTTTCCCTCCTCGGTTCCACTTGTTCCCATTTCTTTAGTCTTTTTGAAGCCTATATGGGAGAAAACAGTAGGCTAAACTGACACAAATTAGACCACAGCCCCCCCCAGCTAGCTGATAGGAGTTTTATTACAGAAAAAATATTCACAAGAGTGATAAGATAAGACAGAGCTTTATTAATGCTGAAGGAAATTCTTTTGCCAGAGATAGCTCAAAAATTACAACAACATAACAATAAAAAACACGACAGAGTAATAAATATAAATAGTAATTGGGGGCGTTACAGTTGCTCTTACATTAACATAAAGAAATGACAGAAAATAGAAATAAAGGAATTAAATTGAAGTAAATTATGTACATAATGCTGCAATATACAGTATAAAACAATATGTAGAGCAATATAAGTAAAAAAAAACTAGAATAAGAATATAAGAAATATGTACAAATATTTGCAGTAAGACATGGAATATATGACATAACCACAGTGCGAATAAGTAAATATAAAAATACATAAATAAATATATATTTAGTTGAATAAATAAACTAAAAGAGAAAAGTAATATATTCTGCATGATATTGACAGTAATATTGCACATAATGACATTCTGTCATTGTGTTACTCATAGATGGAATTATGTAAGCGATAATGTACAGCGAGCCGGTCATTGTTGCTCTGGTATAATAGAAATGAAGTGTCATAAAGTTTTAATTACTATGGGAAGCAATTTGTAAGTAGTAAATAATGTCACAATGTTGCCTCAATGCTGAAATACTTTTATTTATTTGCCTCTTTTCCCTCCTCAGTTCCACGTGTTCCTATTTTTTTAGTCTTTGAAGCCTGTATGGGAGAAAACAGTAGGCTAAACCGACTGATTTGATAAGATGTTGTCCCAGGGTCCCCCATCTGATAGGATTTTTATACAGAAAGTGTATGAAACTCATGACCAAAAATAGTCATAAGATCGACCGAACGTTAATCCTTAGGGAAATTCTTTTGCCAGAGATTTCTCAAAAGTAACAACATAAGAATAAAAACCACAACAGCGTCATAAATATTAAGTGTATAAGAAGTAATATTAACAACAGTGCCTGATTATTAGTGCCTAATAGAATAATCTGAATCAGAAATACTTTATCGATCACCGGGGAGGGAAATTGGGGCAGTTGCTCTTATATTAACATAAAGAAATGACAGAAAATAGAAATAAAGGAATATTCATTTGAAAGTTGACAACTAATCGATTAATCGTTGTAGTTCTAGCGTGACCCCCCCCCCCCTCCCACTGTCTTGTAGGCTGTCCTCCACAACCTCAGCGGGCAACATTGGAGGGTCGTCAGCTGATTATTGGCTCACGTGGGCCCTTATAGGCTATAAAAGCTGGGCCATGTGTGTTCGCAAGTCATGCGCTGCTTTCATTGCTGACATCGCTGATCGACCCACTCCATTGTTGGTTTTGTGTTGACCTTAGTTTAATAACTAAATCCCCTCCTTGTCACAATCCCTGAGCCAGTTTGTGACAAACGGGGGCTCAGCTATTTTAATAATAGACTCATAATTTAAGTCATTTATCAAGCACACATGTTCCCAGCCTCTCACATGTGAGGATGTGCTGCATTGTAAACTGAATATATAAAAAGTACAATAATATTTGGCTTTAAAAAAGGACTTTTATTGTTCAACAAATGCGTGTGGAGAGAGGTTGAATCATGGGTATTTAGTCAGAGAGGAGCAAGCAGAGGACAGAGCTGCTGTTATTTGTTGCAGTAGCAGCAATCAAACAGAAGTTTGTGTGCCAGACTGGAACAAAAGTCATGTCTCCCACCCACGCGGCAAAACCTCTTTCAAACTCCCAGAGGGAAATGTATATGCTAAATTCATCCCAGCAAACCGAGCTATACATGTGGACGTACAGCAGGCCTATACGGTGCTTCTCCTGCCCAGTTTAGAGAGACCCTCCCCTGAGCGAGGAGGAGTGACTTTAGCCAAGTGGAGTCACAGCCCCGGTTCACCGAGCAGAAAAAACATCATTAGCGGGCAGCCAACTGAGGATATGCCCCTGGCACACAAGGGAAATATTTAGGCTCATAGGCTGTCAGCCAGAGCAAGACTGCCACAGTCTCTCTAGGAGGCACCCAGTCACATTAAAACACTAAGTCAGAATTATACTGAAAGATGTTCATCGATAGAGATTTTGTCGTGATGCCTCAAAATATTTGAAAAAGGGACATCTGAGTTCCAAGTTTATGATTTCAACATTTTGAGGCTCTTTAATATCCAACTTGATACTAAAATTATAGGATTTCAACATGTATGGGGGGTTTTCTATGATTGTTATCGTGCTGCAACATTTCTTATCAAGACTTCATGAGTTGACTTTTCCTCATCAGAGGCCAAAAGAGAAATAACTGTATTGAACATGGCTGCTAACACACGACTTCTGTGGTTTCTCTTTGGTCATGAGACTGCTAGTAGTCTAATAAGCATGTTTTCACAGCCAAACTACACACACACACACACACACACCTGGGGTGGCCCAGAAACATAGGCTACATACATACACACACACTCACCCTCACACACATGCACTGTAATTACTGCGGAAGCCAAGTGCCTTGTTCCCGCCCCCTGGGCCACTCGGCAGGGCGTTGCTAGGCAACGAGGTCTGGTCTGAAGAAGGGTTGTTGTGTGATTGTATGGTGGTGGCGGTGATGGGAGGGGGGTGTGGTGAGAGAGAGAGAGAGGAAGCTGTTATAGATAACTATGCCACACATAAGGAAGCAGCCCATTTCCAATATTTAGAGCTATAATACTGTATGTTGGAAATGAGGGATTTATTCACAACATCCTCATTAAAGTTACATTTAACTTAGTGATCATATTGATAACAAAAGTCCTTAAAGGGTTCAACAAATTAGAGATCAGTGTAGGATCAGCAAAAGCTGAAATATAAAAGGCCACTAAATTGATATTCGTCCTATGTGAAGAAAGTGAAACTTGTTTTCCAGCTGCTGCCACTAGATGGCGCCATATACCAGATATGGGGACTTCATTATTATTACCACAATATAATATAAGATAAACCTTTATTGATCCCCAGAGGTGGAATTCAGCAATAGTACAGATAAATAGAGAAAGTAAAATAAACAAATAACTGTGGTGTATAAAAAAAAAAACAGAACAAAAAAATTGAAAACTAGACTGTATAGGCTTCTATACCTCCACTTTTCTCAGTGGTACAGTAGAAGAAGTATTCAGAGGTTTGATTAGATTAGCTTATATTCAACTTCATTGTCATTGCACAAAGTACAAGTACAAGTACAACGAAATGAAGTTTTGCATCTAACCAGAGTGCAAACTAGTAAATTGCTGATTAAGACAATATATACAAATGAGGATATAGTATATGGTGTATGTACATAGACATATACATATATACAGATTGTAGTGGTGCAAAAGATCGACATGTGTTGTGTCATATTTTGATGAATAAGAGCTTAACTATAAATTGCGTTTTGATGAGATATTGTATAAAAAATGTTTGTATAAGAGTATTATAAACAATAAATGATATATACAGATGGAGTTATATTTATATATATATACACAGAGAGATTATGTACATAGAGCTATATGCATATGGCACTAAGTGAAAATATATAAGAGAATAGATTAGATTAGATTAATTTAATAGATTTTCAATAGATTAGATTTTGTATATACAGGTGGAATCATAAGTTATATAAAGCATATATACATGTAAAAGTAGAAATACTACAATGTAAAAAAACTCTGTAAAAGTTCTGAGCAACAAAATGTGCTTAAAGTTTCGAAGTAAACGTACTCTTTTAATATGTATTTTGTTCCCTATTGCATTTTTATTACTAATTAATATGTAAGCAGCATGTCAATGTCGAAGCTCATCTAGGTGGAGCCAATTTTTACTGTTAGGTAGACTTTTACTGGTAGTGGAGTATTTTCACGGTATGTATTAGTAATTTTACTGCAGTAAAGGATCTGAGTACTTCTTCCACCTCTGATCTTTTACTATTATGTATTAAGGTGATTAAAAACTGACATCTGTAAAATAAAAAGTACAAATCTATAACAATACATCATATTTTATAGGTTTTGACTGTTAAAGTGTTAAAGTTTTCAGTCCTGGTTGATTTAGAATTTCAACTTGAAATTGAAAACAATGATTGTGCTCAAAGTTTAGCAGTCTGGAGTCTTTTTGTTGATGCATGAACATAGAAAAAGACTAGAAAAATTATATTTCTATGTACATGAGCTTCAAGTTTTCAAAATTGTGTGCATAGTTCCATTTTTTGTGTGTATACAATGGAGAAAAACTTACATTTTTCCCCGGGAATGATACCACAGACACCCGTTTCATAATACTGCAAATAAATACATTTCATCAGTGGGCCATAGGCTCAATCACCATTGCGGTACCTCATTTTTTTTTATTTTTTTTTATTTATTTTTATTTAAAAGGGACCATGTATAGTTTAAACATAAATGTCACCATTTGATGCACTGTACCAGATTATAGCTTTAAGCTAATTCACATCTGTAGTCCCTTGGCAGGTCAAGACAAAGAAACATATTAAAGTCATACAAGAAAGAACATACAAAACGCACAATACACAGCTACACACAATAGCACATCACAAAGTATGCTTGTCAAGTAAAAGCAAGTCATGAAGACCATGGAGTTGGAATAGAGATCAGTGAGTACAGAGCTGAGCAGCTTTTAACAGACGTTTTAAGTTGGTTTTAAAAGTGCTGATAGAGCTGCAGCTCCTCACGTCGTCAGGCAGGGAGTTCCATTGATTTGTGGCCTTTACAGAAAAAGCTGATTGCCCAAATGCAGTGCGGCGAAATGGCACGGTACAATCTTGCATAGAAGATCTTCTTAAGGATCTAGTAGAATCTACTGAGCGAGAATGCACAAAATCACGCAGTGGAGGAGGGGCCAAACCATTTAGGATTTTATAAACAAGGCACAAATCTGAAAATAATCTAAAATTCTCAAAGCTCAGTAAATTGAATCTCTCCAGTATTGTACAGTGATGAAAATGCAGTGGCTTTTTGTCCAGAGTTTTTAGAGTTTGTTTGTATAAGGACTGAAGTGGTCTTATAGCGGTTACCCCAGCCTGCCCCCAAGACGTAATGCAATAAGACATATGGGAAAGGATCATAGCATGCATAAATATCTTGGCTGCATCCAGAGAGAGAGAGCTTCTAATATGTCTAAAATTTGCCAAGTTGTACTTGATGGTTTTAACCATTTTTTTTACATGTTTCTTAAAATTCAAATTTGAATCCAGTATCACACCAAGATATTTAAAATCAGTGACTATGTCAATCTTTTCACCTTTAATGAGAATATCAGCATTAAGATGTTGTACCGTGGTTTTAGAAAAAAACATACCTTGTGTCTTGTTAACATTAAGACTCAGACATGATTGATCAAGCCAATGTGAGATCCTTTCCAGCGCAATTGTTAGCTTGGCAGCTGCTAACTCAGCTGATTTTGCGTGTGTGTATACAACAGTGTCATCTGCATACATTTGCAGTTCTACATCATGACACTGTTGAGGAAGATCATTAATATAAAGACTAAATAATAAGGGACCTAACACTGACCCTTGTGGAACACCCATAGTGCACTTCAGGTTACTGGACAGTGCATCACAAACTTTAACAAATTGCATCCTATTAGATAAATATGAAGACATCCATGCCAGTGCTCTGGATGAAAAGTTAAATTTAGAGAGTTTAGATATTAGAACATCCTGATTGACTGTATCGAATGCTTTACGCAGATCTAAAAATACAGCACCAACTACTCCTCCTTTATCGAGCCTTGATTTGATTTGCTCTGTTAAGTGCAAGGTAGCAGTTTCGGTGGAATGATTAACTCTAAAGCCAAACTGCATATGATGTAAACCAAAATTGCTTGTGCTAAGAAATGTTGTCAGTTGCTCAATGACAACCTTCTCAGCAACCTTTGAGAGTACTGGCAGTATACTTATTGGTCTATAGTTACTGGCTTTGTGGCGGTCTCCAGACTTAAAAATAGGTGTAACAATAGCACGTTTCCAGTCATCAGGGAAAGAGCTGTGTTTGAAAGACAAGTTAATTAAATGAACATTGAGGGGAGTTAAAATATCTTTGTGTAATTTAACAAACATGGTATCGAACTGGAAAGCATCTCTACATCTGGAGCTTTTTAAGGAGCTGATGATTTTGTTCACTTGTGACTCATTAGTCTGTACCAGCTCAAAAACCTGGCCTGTAGCATTTATGGGAACAATATCCAGTTTCCTTTTTGTAAATTTTTTTCCTAGCTCACATACAGAGTCAAGAAAAAAATTATTAAAGGCAGAAGCAACTGCAAGAGGGTAGTTAGAGACTTAACAGACATTTATTTAAAGAAAATCTTCGGGATTGCCACTTTTAGTCTTAAGTTAGAAAATAACTAGTAACTACACCAATAGTTACTTTACAACTTAAGACTTAACAGTCAAAATTTCAAAATATGATGCATTGTTAGAGATAGATTTAACTACCTAACAATATTTCCCTCTGAAATGTGATGAAAACTCCAATAACTGCCATAACTTCCATGTTGAAGCTGCTTCTTTATGAGAAGTTGCCTCCTTCTTCCTTCTATTGTTCAAAGTCATACTTCTTTGACATGTGTGTTTTTTTAATTAACCTAACGTTGCGTTGACATTAGAATAAAGGACTAGGTACATAGCTTGTGTTCATAAAAGCAGAAATAAATGTACGGTATGTGTTTCCTTTGACTTCAGTACAGCCTGTTACAGTGTTTGGAAAAATACTGATCAAGCAAAAAAACAGATGAGTACAGATCAAATGGAGAGAGAGCAAATGAAGCCAGAATTGTGACAGTTTTAGATGTTTTGAGCCCACAAGAAAAATTGTGTGACTAGATTTTTAGCAAGCAGTATAGGGTTTACTTTCTATCCTTTAAAGCTGTGCATTCTCGGTTTTGGCAGTTGCATGCAAACTCTAACTGAGAGCAGAGCGAAATACCTTTGATTTGACTGTGAAAGTTAAGTGTCATCCTGATACGTTAAGCGCCCAGAATCAGCTGAAACAGATTTCATACTGAACTTGTAAATGAGCTGATGCATGTGTTTTTGCATGTTCTACAGTCCTGACATGGAGACTGATCAAAGCTGCAATTTGTTTTGAGCGCAGTCAGTAGTTTATTTTAGGGCTGTCAAAGTTAACGCGATAATAACGCGTTAACGCAAATTTGTTTTAGCGACGCTCGTTTCTTTAACGTATTAACGCAACTTGCGATTTTGAGGTTGTAGCGGGCTCAGTTCTATCATACTAGCTTGTCAGGAAGGAGGTTAAATAACGCTCCAAACTTGAGCTAAATTTTGTCGAGGAAAAACTGGATATGGCTATTTTCAAAGGGGTCCCTTGACCTCTGACCTCAAGATATGTGAATGAAAATGGGTTCTATGGGTACCCACGAGTCTCCCCTTTACAGATATGCCCGCTTTATGACAATCACATGCAGTTTTGGGGCAAGTCATAGTCAAGTCAGCACACTGACATACTGACAGCTGTTGTTGCCTGTTGGGCTGCAGTTTGCCATGTTATGATTTGAGCATATTTTTTTATGCTAATTGCAGTACCTGTGAGGGATTCTGGACAATATTTGTCATTGTTTTGTGTTGTTAATTGACTTCCATTAATAAATATATACATACATTTGCATAAAGCAAGCGTATTTGTCCACTCCCATGTTGATAAGAGTATTAAATACTTGACAAATCTCCCTTTTTAAGGTACATTTTGAACAGATAAAAAATGTGCGATTAATTTGCGATTAATCGCGATTAAATACTTTAATCGATTGACAGCCCTAGTTAATTATTGATAATCTCCTAAACTAAATCAAAGTGAAAAATAAAACAGATTTCAGAGTAATTATCCAGTCATTATCAACATAATGTTGCTCCTCTAAGTGACAGAGCATCACTTCAAACACCTCTTATGGATTTGATCTTGGAGGTGATTGCATTGTCCACCTCCTCACTTCCACATGTCTCGTGAGTATCAGACACGAGTGCGTGCGCAGGAATGTAAATTTGAAATGATGCACCTATGCATAAGCTTGTTGGCATGTGTGAATCAGTGCACGCTTGCGTGCAGATATGGTTGTCTTTGTGTAGTCGTATGCGTAGGTGTTCGTTTGTCACACGGGGCCTCGGCGTCTGAATGTCTCCCTTTCCTAAAGGTTAAGCTAAGACGGAGAGATTTATGACTTCTACTATGAGTTAGGCTTCTGGCAGATGCCTCTGTTGTTCATACCGTGTGTGTGTGTGTGTGTGCACACACCTGGAGAACTTGTTGACAGGTGATAACAGACGTGTTTCACATAACTTTCCTCTAACAAGCTACAAGCTGTAATTAGATGGATAGATATTTAGTGCCAGTAAATGTGAATGACAACAGGTGATGTCACTGCTTTGCCACCATCATCATCATCATACAGAATTTGCACACGCACACACACACACACTGTTGGATGATTGGGAAACTGTAGTTGTAAATTTCAATTGTTTCTCTCCGTGAAGTTTGAGCGCATTAACCTGCCTGGCGTGATATAAGTTTGATTTTTTTTATTCCTGGAAAACGTGACACATCACATTACACTGAACAGGATAGGCATGCAGCTCTGAGAAAGTTGGCAGCGTCTCGCTTTAATGATAGTTGACTGATTGACGCTTCCTGGTGTCTGGTTCGAGTGGAAAACAACCGGTGTGTCTCAGTGGGCCCGGTGCCAGTTCAGGCTGTGGGTGGGGCATGTGTCTAACCCACACCTTTTGTTAAGCTGATTTATTTCTCTCTCTGGCTGGATGTTTTACCTATTTATTTAGCACACATGCCACAGATTGAGTTCAAAGAGTACATCAGTTGTTTATGTTTTGAAAAGCCAGCTGAAGAGTGATAGCGTGCTTTCCAATCTTATTGGCTTGTGATGCCTTGAAAGAACGGCACAACTACCTGTGAGCACATTTTATATTCAATGCATTTCTCCTTCACTTGTGTTCCTATAGGCCCTCAAAAACAAATAGATAACTCAAAAGCTACGCTAATACGTTCCTATCTAATATCAATATTAAAGGGCCAGCGCGCAGTATTTCGGGGGATCTACTAGCAGAACTGGAATGTAATAATAGGGCTGTCAAAGTTAACGCGATAATAACGCATTGACACAAATTCGTTAGTTTGTAGCGGGCTCAGTTTTAAAGCTAGCGTGAAGATACTGGCATCATATGAAACTACTAAACCTAATGAATCCATTGGTACCAATGGAGGCTAAATAATGCTCCAAATTTACTCTTAAAAACGGTCATGGCCATTTTCAAAGGGGTCCCTTGACCTCTGACCTCAAGATATGTGAATGAAAATGGGTTCTATGGGTACCCACGAGTCTCCCTTTTATAGACATGCCCAATTTATGATAATCATATGCAGTTTGGGGCAAGTCATAGTCAAGACAGCACACTGACACACTAACAGCTGTTGTTGCCTGTTGGGCTTGAGTTTGCCATGTTATGATTTGAGCATATTTTTCATGCTAAATGTAGTACATGTGATGGTTTCTGGACAATATTTGTTATTGTTTGTGTTGTTAATTGATTTGCAATAATAAATATATACATACATTTGCATAAAGCAAGTATATGTGCCCACTCCAATATTGATAAGAGTATTAAATACTGGACAAATCTCCCTTTAAGGTACATTTTGAACAGATTAAAAATTAACTGTAGACAATCATGAGATTAACCGCGATTAAATATTTTATCGATTGACAGCCCTAATAATAGTCATAACTTTGTTTTCATTAGTGTATAATCATCTGAAACTAAGAATCGTTGTGTTTTCGTTAGCTTAGAATGAGCCCTTCATATCTACATAGGGAGCGGATCCTCTTTATGGAGTCCGCCATGTTTCTACAGTAGCCCAGAACGGAAAAACCAAACACTGGCTCTAGAGAGAGACTTTCGCATTTTTATGTTACCTGAAGGCCACCGTAGTTCTCGACATGCTTGTGAAACTGCGGTAACGTGAGTTGCAAAGTGCTAAACCGTGGTACCGCCAGCCGCCGTCTGACTTCCGTTGCTCCTAAAGTAGTGTTATTATGGTAAGGATGGCCTCTGAGCAAGGCGAACAGCGTTACCACGGTTTTGCAGCTCACGTTACCGCAGTCTTTGAAAGGGAGGAGTGAGCGGAGGGGTATTCAGTTGGTTGCAATCTGCAACCACACAACTAGAAGGTGTCAAATCCTACACACAGTCATTGATGACAGTTGTTTGAAGGAATCTTACACTTATAGGGCTTGTACCAAAAAAAAGAGAAAATAATCACTTAAAGTCAAATGAGCATACTATACAAAAAGCTGCCTCAACCCCGATGCTTTAATGTTAAATGTTAAATCTAGTCACACAATTTTTGATAGCTTTAGCAAGTGATATTTGATTGAATTTATTGCCTGTTGATTGATGAGCATCTACACTTCCCCTCAAAACAGGTCAAATCTACCATCATCTTTAAACAACAACACATACAAATTTAAACAGGGTGTCGGGTGGAAATGAGGAAGTGTTACTATAATTAACAGAAAATGCTGGTTGTCACACCCTCCATAGTTTGATGTCTCTTTTGGAAATGTTACAAGACTCTGATAAGGCTGACAGGAGCGATTGTGTCTGTGAAAGTACATAACAATGAGTTTCTGTGAGTGTGTGTGGGTGTCATCGGGATACAAATTAGACAGATTCTGTCAGTGCTCGAAATATTTGTCAAATGTGGTTTAATTGTCCGGAATAATAATCGTAAATGAATGTTTCTGGTCCAGTGTGTGTGTGTGTGTGTGTGTGTGTGTGTGTGTGTGTGTGTGTGTGTGTGTGTGAGGGGCGTGCCAGTCTAAACTCAGCAATCACAGCTCGCAATTACCCAGAACAGCGCAGTGCAGAGCAGAATGATAACCGCCGTTGTCATCGTAGCCAACAGAGAAACGGCCAGAAAAACTCCTCTTTCCTTCCAACAAATCTTACAACTTGTTGTATTTGAACACTCAAAAGATCCCGTTCAACGGATCAAAATCCACGCAGCAGGGACAATCTGAAGGCATGTGTGCTTTTAGTACGTCTCTGTGTATATTGTATTCGGATAAGAAGTTATTTTTCTGCCTCTAACTCTAATGTAGTGAGATAATTAATGAGTGAATCGGGGCTCCCTGCAGGGGAGGATAGTTTTAATTGGAAATGACAGTTTGTACAAAATTCTAAATGCTGCACAACGGGAAACAGGGATATCATACATGGTGCTGATCATAAATATAAACACAGGCAGGCATTTTAATGAAATTATAAAATATCACAATTATACAGTACATTGATTGAGAAGACAACCAAGAGATGTTTTGTTCGACTACCATC
The DNA here is from genome assembly GCA_916701645.2 of Sebastolobus alascanus. Taxonomy (NCBI): domain Eukaryota; kingdom Metazoa; phylum Chordata; class Actinopteri; order Perciformes; family Sebastidae; genus Sebastolobus; species Sebastolobus alascanus. The sequence goes on along the minus strand of CAKAOJ020000009.1, from coordinate 8,795,962 downwards.
CATACTTACATGTAAGACACTTCACATGTTTTTGCATTCAAGGTACAAATATGACTCACAACTCTTTTAGTATACAGTCAGTTATGAGTGTGAAATATTGACTACCAACAGATAATATCTTTAGGTCACTTACATATTGAACTGCTGCATTTCCTGAGTGTGCGTGCAAACACGACTCAAAGCACTTCAAGTACTAACAAAGTGTTTACTGCTCTGTCTGCAGCTTTGTTCCAACAACAACGGCGAGGCCGAGAGCTGAACCTAATTACAAGTCCTGCGACTCAGAAGACGTCTTCAAAGACGGAGTCTGAACGACCAGAATGTGCAGAATGTGCACGTCGGCGACAACTGCAGGTATTTACTATGTGCATTCATCCGCGCCGCCGTGTGCGTGCTGCGCTTATGCATTTTGCAACATCTGTGTGTTCATACAGCAGGTCAGGTACCTTTTAGTTCCCTTCTCATCAACCCATACATGCAGAGATGACACTGGAGACATTACATGTGCACTAAGAGAGGGGAAAAGTCAACCTGCGGTCAGCCCGCAGAGGTATATGACCCCAGAGGGTCAAAAGGTCACGACAAAGAGGACAGGAGATGCTCTCAGATGTAACATCATTCCTGGAGAGATAGGAGCAAAACCTTGAACTGAGACTGAACTCTGAGTTGAACCGTGACTCCGTAAATCATGCTGAAGTTTTAAATGTAGTGGAAAATGTATAACGAGATTGCTGTTGGCAAACAAGGCTGTAAAATGCATATTGAAATGATTCAAATTCACGGTCGCAAAAACAAATTTCCAGTTGGCTGCAAAAATAACAAGATTCCTGGTGATGTATTGTGTAGTTCCAAGTCACTGAAAACTCTCCCCGTTAATGAGGGGCGGGTGTTATTGAGAAATGCGTTGAAAAGGACATGTGCTCGCCATTATCTCAGTTGTTTCACAGTTATAACTTCGCTCCCCCCGAATGCCGCTGAACTCAAAAGACGCAGAATTAAGCTGAATCGAAAGACTATTAAAGAGGACGGGACCCATGCTGTGCTTTCAGACAGTGAGCAAGCATGTGTTTAAGCAGTCTCTTTGAAGCCAAATGTGAAATGATTAAGTCCGCTTAGAAGTCCGTGTGGCTCTTCGGTGTGTGCGTTTGTGCGTTGCGTGCGTGGACCTCTTTGAAGATGCTTCTCTTGTACGAGTTCAGGAAGACCTTTACAGCAGTGCTGTAAGTGGAGGGTGCAGCACTCCATAAAGATCCAAGATAAGTGTGTAAATGTGTGTGTGTGTGTGTGTGTGTAGTGCAGGACCTGACATGACTTGCGGGCCCGGTAGAGCTGACGCCAACCCCTTGTTCCTGGCTGTCTGTGTATGTCCTGAATGACAGCCCAGAGGCAGTGCATGTGTGTGCGGTTAGGTGGGAAAAAGAAGCGTTTCATGTTTGACGGGAACCATCAATAAAACAGCAACCATGAAATCACCTCAAAAACCACCTGAACCTGGTCCGAGAGAGTGTGTGTAGGAATGTGTGCAAGAGTGTGTGTGTGTATATGTGAGAGAGAAGGAGTGAGAGCACTAAAGGATGTGTATTGACCTGCGTTATTTTCTCTAATCTCTTTCACGCCTCCGTCCACCCAATTGATGATGACCACGTAAAGTAGAATGTGTGTGTGTGTGCAAAGTTTGATTCAAGCGTCGCCTTATAGTGCACGCACATTTTCAGCCAAATCTGGGAGTGTTTTGCATTTCTTTGTGGAATAAATTAACAATTTGTTGAACGGCAATTAGCATGAAAAAGCGAGCAGCTTTTTTCCAGTCAATTTAACATCAAGCCATCTCCCACTGCTTTTCTTAACCCCCTCTCTTCTTCTGCTCCCCTCAGCCCCCGAATTTTATGGCGGGCATTGTGGCGAGGTGAAGCGCAATGAGTGGGAGGAGCGCTAGTTAACCAGGGACATAGCATGAATAGTGTGTGTGCGTGTGTGTGCGTGTGTGCGTGTGTGTGTGTGTGTGTGTGTATCTATCTGCATGCATATGTATGTGCATGGCTGGCTGTTAGTGCATGGGTCGGGGCTGAAAAATGGCTTCGGTCCACATAGAATAAGTCATGGTTACCCGAATCACGCACCACACATTAAAAAGCAAGTACACATAGCTAAGTAGAAAAGGCTTCATTTTGTGAAGACTCTTCTCATTTCAAAGAGCCCGCATAAACTGGAAACCCCCTCAAATGTCTGAAGATCATGATTCTTTCGAGCGTTTGAAATAGTGTAAACGGGTTCAAATTTTTTAAATTGTAAATATTTGCTAGCGACATGTTGTATAAAGATAAAATAAGACACACATTTTATTGATCCCACACAGGAAAATGAAGAGTCACAGCAGCAGAAGTGGAGAACAGATGCATATGTAGCCTTAAAAAAATATATGTATGTATGTATGTAGTATTATACACTATATAGATGTTGAAGCACTTAACAGGAGCACTAAAGCACCTGTTTAAGTGTTAATTGAAGTGGAAGCAATGAAAGGAGTTGAAGTGTTAGAGATTAAATTGATGATATGACAATTATGGGTTAATCACAGACATTTCTGTTGACGTCAAAGCGCTAAGAAGATTTGTACTGTTGTTTGAATCTCCAGTTGACTTGTACGTGATGAAAGCGGTTGAATTATCAGTTCGAGTTTAAGCTGTGAAAGTAGTTGAATTTGTAGTTGAAGTGGAAGCGCTGGAGGTGATCGTGAGTGCACTTAAAGCAGCTGAAGTCTCAGTTTACATGCAAGCATTGATAGCGGTTGATCTGTTAGTAGATGTGTAAGAGCTTAAAAGTAGTTAAAGGGATAGTTCAGGTGTTTTGAAGTGGGGTTGTATGAGTTACTTTTCCATAGTCAGTATATTACCTACATTAGATGATGGTCGGCACACCCCCAGCTTGGAGAAACAGACATGAGTACAGAGCAAAAGCAATACAGTGCTGTGGACGGGGCCGGCCTCAAAACATATTTTAGCCACCTAAAAGAAAGGCTCACCTAAAAAAATGAATCGCCGTTTAAGTGTACGCTATATTTAGAATATTTTCTGACGGGGGAACTCAATTGAAAGTGAAACGTATTTATACTGTTTTTGTCAACAGAGTCTGCTAGCTTTGAAGAGAGCATAGATAAGTTTCACTTTCAGTTCAGTTCCCCATCGGAAAGGGCTGTCTGACAGCGGTATTCCTGTCTGCTTCTCCAAGCTGGGGCGTGCCGACCGTCATCTACTGTAGGTAATACACTGACTATGGATAAGTACCTCATACAACATACACTTCAAAACACCCGGACTATCCCTTTAAACTGTCAGCTGAAACAACACACAACAGCTACAGGGATTTCCGGGGGTCTCAGCTTCCTTTTTTGGAAGTTTTTTTGAACGTCTTCAACGCTCTTGCCGGATGCCACATTTCCCAAATCTCTACAACAGAGGGGGGGCGTGAGTAAAATAGTATAATTACCCTTTAAAAATCACACTTAGACACAAAAATGCACACTTACATCCACACACAGTTAGCTGTCACGGGTGGTTGTCCTCGGGGTAGCAAAGGGAGAAGAGACCCCACAAACAGGCGTTCTGGTGGGATGGGGGAGTCCACTCAATCAGACAGACAGATGGACTGATGGCCAATGAGACACATAAGCACACACACACACACAAACACACATGCACACCTCGAAGATGACCTAGACCCCCCACGCTGAGGTAGCAGTGATCAGATGCATCAAGTCCATCCATCAGCACTGAAAGTGAAAAATGACGTCTGGAAGTGTATGATTATGCTCCTGGGCTTCTACACATCAATCAACGGAAACACACACACACACACACACATTGGACCACACATTAACCACAGAGAAGACGCAGAACTTGAAAAATGAACAAGAGTAAATTAATCTCCTTGTCTGGGAAGTATGTGTGTGTGTTGGTGAAGAGCAGAAAGAGGGATGAACAGTGTTATTGGTGTAGAGATCACGGTCAGAGCAGGATTTAATCAAGGAGAGAGTGAGAAGTTTGTGTGAGTGTGTTCAGGTTTGTCTGAGTGCTGCTCACTGGTCGATGCTGAAGAACATAAAAAAAAAAAAAATCCTCACACAAGCTTTAAAAGAGATTAGAGGAATCAAAACAAGTGTGACATGTGTGGAATCACCGGCCTTTCTGTTCTTATGTCTTCATCCCCCGCTCCTCATCTTCTTCTTCTTCTTCTCCTCCTCTCCCTCTCATCCCCCTTCCTCCCTGGTGAGCTAAACACGGCGCTATTGGAGTGTGTAATTCAGAAATGGTGATGTATGTGTGTGTGTGTGTGTGTGTGTGTGTGTGTGTGTTGGATGTGTCTCAATTTGTGTGTCAGAGCCAGCTGTGGCAAATAGACCATAATAACAGACTTTAAATGCCACATCCGCTCCTACTTATCATGTTAACCCCTCCGACAGTCGCCACATGGCACATGAACAAAGTGCTACTGGTTCCTCTGTTTATCTACAGGAGAACACGTATACTGTAGGGTTGAAGAATATCCCCCTTTTTTTCAGAGTAAAACAAATAACTGGAGAGCTTCCAATGTCCATTTTGACAAAGAGAAACAATCATTACCATATTTTATAAGCATTCTGTATCTATCTGTATCTAGTTATTGGTAATTTAGTCCATGGCATTGTCGTTTTTCTCACCAACAAGTAAGGAGTAATGTACAGCGAGCCGGTCATTGTTGTGAAATAAACCCCGACGGGGCGATGCGGCACCTGTCAATCAAACTCTTACCGAAGCCAGTCAGGAGAAGAGTGAAAACCTCTTTTCCATCGAAAAGCCTCTTGCTCTTCTTTCAGTGTAGACATACTCTCCAGTTCTGATATAACTGATGCTATTGCAGCATCTACGCTAACCTCTTTAGGAGCTGCCATTGTTGTTTTGAACCCCACTGCGACTCCGATTGGTCCAGTCAAAGATGGATTTTCGTGTGACATTTGATCCTGATATTCTCGAGTGATTTCGTGACATCGCAAGAATCCAGCTGCTGTGCAAGGTAAGTGTGGAATGGTGGAAAAAATACATTTAGATTTCTAAAGCAAAACAATAAAAATGGTTAGCTGTGATGTAACATATATGTAATTTGTGTTTTTGTTTAACTTTAGGTCTGTTGCCATGAAAACGTTGGCTGAGTCAATGAGAGCAGATATTAATGATGGCTAACAGAGGATAAAACACCAAGAAAGCAGGTAAGGAGGAGGAGGGAGGTGAATGTGTGTAATCAGAAACTTGTGATGTTCTGCAAACTAACCGTCATCACAATGTAAAGTCTATGGGCCGAGCGGGACAAACACTACTGCGCATATTCAGTGGGCCGCATACCGCGGAAGTAAACCCAGAAGCAAGAAAACTTTTTTGGGCATATGCGCCAGGCGAGCAATTGTCATTGGACTGAATAGGCGCCATCTTGGGGTCCAGTATTCATTTCTTATTATACATCCATGGATCAAATCCAGAACTTTATTCTGAACTTTGATTCGTCTTCCTCCTGGCATCTATTTCATGAATAAAAGTAGAATATTCCTCCTTGCGGTGGCGACCTCATGGCAACAGATTACACACTGTCTAAGAGGCAGCTATAGTAAGTCAACAGGGTGCAGCATAGTGAGGGGATAAAAGCTATTGATCTATAATCAACACGCTCCGTTTGAAACGTCCGAGATAAAGCCACCTCTCAAACGTCAAACAGCATTTGACGAAATCAATGAGGACTCCTCCTTCAGACGCATCTCATTAATACGTTGGCGCGCAGAAAGGCTGGTCGGCATAAATCAGCGACTTTATTGTCGGTAGTTAACAGAGACGAGACGAAAGTTGATGGAGGAGCGGAGAAACTCATAACGCAAGCAGCTTCGGCAAAGATACAGCACGAGTGTGTGTGTGTGTGTGTGTGTGTGTGTGTGTGTGTGAGAGCTTTTCATCCACTCCGGTTACTAATCACAGTCTCATTCTCTCACAGCCTGCATAATTCTCCCCCTTGCCTTTATAAATCTTTCCACTCTCTCCACCTCTTCCTCTCTTTCTGAGGGCAGAGACAGCAGATGTGTTGGCAGCTTAAATGACCTCTGTGATGTATGACTTAACAAACCCCAGGCATCCATCAACCCTAACCTAAGTGTGTGTGTGTGTGGAGGGGGGAACAAAGAGAGAGAGAGAGATGCTACTCATAAAGTACAATTTCAATTCACCTTCAGCCCAAACTTGTGCCTAATAAACACACAGGAGAGGCCTCTCCTCTCCTCACCCTCCTCCCCCTCATTTCATGAATGAGCGTGTCTACTGGTGTATGTAGATGTGCTGTATACATGAATGTGAATGAAGTGTAATTACATTGGCCAGGATTCCCTCAGTCTGCTGCATAGATAGACTGATGAGAGATGACCTTTCTGACCCCTGCATGTGTGTGCATGTGCAGTAAAGACACACAAGATGCATAGAGCAAAAGAGAAGTGAGTGTTTGCATGAGGAAAAGACGGGTTCCACTGCTTATCGATCCTTTATCGTAAGTGCGGATGAAATTGGACCTCGTAAATCGCTTACGTGAAAGTTTTCATCACGGCAACCCGGACACGTTTTCCCTGCTCTGCTGCCACAGTCGTCCATCAGCACCCGCGCGCTGACAGACGGCGGACGTGCCCTCTCCACGCAGTAATTACAGGAAGCCAAGGAGGAGCTGCTCCAGGCACATCCTGGCACACCACGGCTCACCTGGATGACTTTTTTTTCCTCTCTCAATTTGTTTTAGGGGTTGAGTTTAAAGGGCATCAAAAGACAAATTCAGGGTCAGTCAGTCAGAGATGCAAATTTCCCCACTGTGGGACTAATAAAGAAATATCTTATCTTATACTTGTCCGTGGCAAGAGATTTAGTGATAATAAAAGATACTCTGGTACTTTTTATACTCAGGACATATTTTATGATTTCTAAAGTTTTGTGTCAGTCTACAAAAGTAGGTTAAAGGTGCTCTACACGATATCCAGAGCATTAATATACCAGCAAACATTGTCTACCTGAGCAGAGAATGAAGTCACTCTTCCTCTGTGTGTGTTGTAGTCCGAGCTTCTCCGTGCTTTTTCGACATAGAAAGGCCGGCCGCACGTTTCTTTTAGTGCATGTTAGTGCATGTGCCCAACTGGCTAGCTCACAGCCGCCGCTCTGCACTGCTCTCATACGGCGGTTACAGCTGATAAAGCCGTCCTGACTGACGGCGTCATCGCGGAAGCGTAGCACCCCCCCTCCGCTTCCCCCTCAGGTAAACCAACACGTTGTCATCCCAATTCGTCATATACTGAGGCTTTGTTAGACCCCTCTGCGTCTCTTTTCGGTCGCAATGAACTTGTGCTTAGGTTCAGGCAATAAAACACTATAGTTAGGTCTAGGAAAAAAAAAACATGTTTGGGCTTAAAACTGCTACGTTTGTACAGTGAAAATGACACTGAACGTTGTGAACACGGGACATGAACGAACAGCTGATTGTAGTGTGACGGACGGGACACGAACAGCAGTCTCCTGGATGAAAGCTTTGTGTTTGTTAGCCCATCCACTTCCCCTCCCGCGCACTTTCCCTGAGCATTTAATATTGTCGCAGATGGGTTTACATTGTAGTTAATGGAAAGCTCAGAGAGACGTGTGGAGGCAATAGAAATGCTCCCAATCTCGCATTTAGCCCCTTTAAAATTGTGATTAGACATGGTAATGAAAAAATAACTATAGTTTGATAACTTGACTTCTTTCAGTTCAGTTTATTACTCACAATATTGTCTCTAAGGGAAATTTTGTCACAAACTTCTCCCTGCCATTCCTAAAAACAAATCACATATAACATATTTAAAACACATCTTAGTAATGCGTACAAATATGAAATTAACATTTAAACAATAAGGCACCCTAACATATTTTACACATATGCACATACTGTATACTGTATATCTGTCCATTTGTAAAGATACAGGTGTACAGCAGACAAGTGGTTTGAGTTTTTATGGTCACTTTTTTTCACTGTGGAAACTTGTGACTGACTGAACTCAAGCTGACACGGATACTTTAGGTGGAGTATCTTAGTTTTACTGAATAAAATAACATGATAATATTGTAGGTCACTCTTCTCAGAAGATTCACCTAAAATACAAATTGTAACATGTAACGGCGTTATTTTCAGAAGAAAACATCTTGATTTCTGTCAGTGCACACTGAATGGTTATAATGTGTTTGTGCTGTTATTAAAGACCTTAAAGCAAAAGTCAGTGAGCTTCTCTGAAGCTTTATCTTGCACCAGTGATTGGGATTTGAATCGCCATATTTGAGTAGAAGCAGTCTTCACACCAAGCAGCTACATCATCGTCACAAACGCACAACACAGGACGGCTCAAAATCTGGAACCTATTTGCTTCTTTGTTTTTACACAAATTGCTTGGCTAACCTCCTGGTTGTAATGAATATTTTTGGTGTCATGTTTAGCAGCTTGTCTTTTGACTCTCTGATTCTCCTGCTAATTGTCCCAGCAGGGCAGCTGACCAAGATGGCCGCCCTGCCCTCTGGATGGCTGCGATTATACTCCGCCAACAAAAGAGGAGTTGAGGAAAACACCAAGGAGAAATAAAATACTTCGCCCACCCCTCTCCCCGAGGAGTGCCAGATCTTTATTTCACTCCTTTCTCTCCGCTTTTTCTGTCTCAGCGCCCACAAAGTGTTTGGAAAGCACACGACAATCTTTTTTTGTTGACGTTCGATGGCGCGTGATAATGTGGTCATTATCTTCGCTAAAGGAACAGGTTGGGGCTCAGACAGGGTTTCATTGGGGCCCTTTAAAGCGCACACACACACACACACACACACACACACACACACTTTCAGTGTGGGAAAAGAATGCATTTAAAAGAGGGACAGCTGTTTGGGTGGCTCGTGAGGATGGCAAGATAGCCTACTACTGTAAACTCCACCTGTGCATGCGACCATGCCTCGGGGCTGTGGGGGGGAAAGCGAGGGCCGGCGTGGGAGCCTGTGATTTGGTCCGGTCCACTGGGAGCTGTGTAATAGTGTGCAGGGCCTCCCAAAATTACACCCAAATAGATTCATAAATGTGATTTTTTTTTTCATAAGGAATGCTCATAAAAACCTCTATATTACAGTTAAATTACCATATAATAACTACAGTGGACAGCACTGATCTACAAAGGCAGAGAGCGGTAAGCAGTAAAGTTAAGTGAAAGGGGTTTAACATTTTCTGGCTGGCTGGCAAACTGCGTGACAGATAAAAAGGTTGTAATGCCGTCATTTTATACCTTTTTAGGCTGATGTTACCCCCCAAATCACTGCTATAAACCTACATAATACACTAATACAACAAAATGCAGATGCTACACTCTGTTTGGATATTATTCGCAGAATTCAAGTGGAAAATGCAGCATCTTCAAACCAAATGTCAGCTTGTTTCAAAAAATAATGTTTCGATTGTTTATAGTCCAGATAGCTTATAGTTTATCTGTTTTTTCGTTTCCGTCTGTCTGTCTGTCTGTCTGTCTGTCCCTCTACTATTCATATTTATACTGAAATCAATATAATAGATTAACTTACAACTTAATACATTTGATTATGCGATTTAAAAAGGTAACTTAACCACAACAAATCGTACGTCTTCCAATAAAGTCAAAAGCTGAGATTGCATCTATACTGAGATTTGCTAAGATACAGTAGGTAGCTTTAGCAGGAGTTCAGCTGGGTTATTTTCAGCCCGTTCGCACGAAAATGAATGCCATGACAATGCACGAGACATTTAGCGTGCAATACGAACGCCTTTCTTGCTTTTGGTGTGCCATTTGTACGTCATGTATTCTGTACCGACTACAATATAAACGCATCTGTATAAATATGCTACGATCAGAGTAAGTGACGCAGAATAAAAAGCGGGACGTGTTTTCCGTACTTATGTTACGTTGTTTTCGTACGTATTTTACTTCGTTTAAGTTTAAGCCCAACCATGATGTTTTTCCTAAACCTAACTAAGTGGTTTTGTTGCCTCAACCTAACTGTAGACGTTACCGTAGTTTTGTTGCGTGGCGTACAAATGACACGCGAAAAGGCTAAAATGCGTCCTCATTACACGGGGAATGTCCGCGTAATGTCGTGCTATTTATACGCCTTCCCGTGAGACCTGGTTTCTCCATCGTGACTCAATTTAGCTACTTCCTCATTTGGCTATAAAAAAAAACGGGGAAAATATGTAAATTTACTTTTAGCTTTAGCATAAGTCTAGCTGTAGCCTTCATTTGATATTCTAGCACAAAATCATAATGACACTTTTACCAATTTAAAGACAACCTGCACAGAGATCTGTTTAAAAGAGTCGGAAAAGTATGTAAAAGTGAAAAAAGTTATTGCATCTTTATTAGAGCTGCACAATTAATCAAATATTTATCACGATCACGATTTTGGCTTCACACAATTAAATGAACATGATCAACTGTGATATTAACATTTAAAATGAAAAAGTGCTCCGCTCACAGAAAACTCCGCTGCATATCAAATCAAATTCGTCAACATACAGCCAGCCACCAGGGGGCGATCCAGATGTTTTGGCTTCACTTTTGGGGAGCTGTAATGCCGTCTTATTTTGATGCAAAGATTTGTTAATTAGCAGGAATGTAGCACAACATGAAAGTGAAAGCAGTGCAGTACAAATATTTTGTCACTAAAATCGACAAATAATCGTGATCTCAATATTGATCAAAGTAATCGTGGTTAGCATTTTGGCCATAATCTTGCAGTCCTAATCTGAATATCGGACATTAGAGGTACCCCCCGTTTGCCTTGTTTTTAAAAAAAAAAAAAAATCTCCTAAAACATTTTTAAAGAATAGACCATGTGACGCTGACTGATGGAGTGAACTGTTTGTGCACTATCAATCACCCCGTGTAAACTGTGCGTGTGTGTGTGTGTGTGTGTGTGTGTCGGGGGGGTTGAGTGGATGAGGAATGTGATTAACTTTTCCGTCTGTGTGTGTCCGGCTGACTTCATTCAGGCTGCTGATAGAACAAGAGAGATGAAGAAAGGGCAGGGAAGCAGTTAATACCGAACAAATGAAGGAAATGGATTAAATCCTGCTGTTTTATTAAATTTGAAATTCAAATGAAATGCTCCCTCTGTGGTTTTGCTCGTATATTAAGAGGCTGAAGATAAATTCAGGTTTTATTTCCAGCGTTTGCGTCATCATATAGGTTAACCGCCCATGATTTAAGAATAGGATTACCTGTTTAACTGTTTACATTCAAAAGTTTCCCTCAGCCTTGAGTCTGAGCTCGGACGAGTATTTAAACGATCTATAAATCTGAGGAAAGCACAGGAAGAGGTGTTGTTTTGAAAGACAACATTTGTTTAGTGTTGAATGAGATGAAATTGCGTAGGCAGTGGTGGTGTCCTCCCCTCCCTGCCCCAGGGCTGACTAGATACGCCCCAGGGACAGGATGGGACGGACCGGGCCTGCCTCTCATTCATCAACCCCTCCCTCTGTATGGCTTCACAACATCAGTAAAAAAAAACACATCAGGCTGTGGAGCTAAAACAAAGCTTTTCTGTCTGAAACATTCAAGACCTTAGCGTGTTAACCTTTACCTACTTGTAAAATTAATTTGTCTACAAGGTGCCCGTCTATCTGGAAAGTGTTGCTTTTGAGTTTTTCAAATGTTATCTTTTTTGTTGTTGTTGGTTAAATTGTGCATATTTTCACACAAATTTAAAATATAATTGATTACCACAGTGATCTAGATCGTTGGGGTCCCCTGGGGCCCTTCCCCCCCCCCCCCCCCCCCCATACATAAATGGGGAGAAAACTGCTAGCATAAATAAACGGATAATTGATAACTGCTACTGTATGTATTAACTAGGGCTGTCAAAGTTAACGCGATAATAATGCAAATTCATTTTAACGCCACTAATTTCTTTAACGCATTAACGCAATCGAGCTTTCGGAGGTTGTGGCGGGCTCGAAGCTAGCTAGAAGCTAACTAGAAAACCTAAGGAATCCATTGGTACCAATCATTTCATACTATAGCATGTCAGGAAGGAGGCTAAATAACTACAAACTTGCACTAAATTTTGGCGAGGAAAAACTGTCATAGTCATTTTCAAAGGGGTCCCTTGACCTCTGACCTCAAGATATGTGAATGAAAATGGGTTCTATGGGTACCCACAAGTCTCCCCTTTACAGACATTCCCACTTTATGATAATCACATGCAGTTTGGGGCAAGTCATAGTCAAGTCAGCGCACTGACAGCTGTTGTTGCCTGTTGGGCTTGAGTTTGCCATGTTATGATTTGAGCATATTTTTTATGCTAAATGCAGTACCTGAGAGGGTTTCTGGACAATATTTGTCATCGATTTGTGTTGTTAATTGATTTCCAATAATAAATATATACATACATTTGCATAAAGCAGCATATTTGCCCACTCCCATTTTGACAAGAGTATTAAATACTTTACAAATCTCCCTTTAAGGTTAATTTTGAACAGATAAAAAAATTGTGCGATTAATCGTGATTTAATCAATTGATATTAACCAAATGATGTAGGCTACATGCTCAGCCACATGCCTGTTTGAGTGTGTAAAGGGTGTGTTCTGGTCTCCACTGAATTTATCGTCTCGAACTTTCATATTTTCTCCTATACTTGTTGCAATTTGGAGCGCGCCGGAGTCGCCAGACCTCACTTCTTCAAATTTACGACGACCTCGAGCGCAAAATGTTGAGTGACAGTCCGAGCTGCTCTCTGATTGGTCCTCGGCGGCACTTCAAAGCCGCGAAGAAGAAGCTACAACTACTAAAGCAGCCAGAGGAGGAAACACACACACTCAGCACGTTCAGTCACCGCCAGCACACACACACACACACACACACACACATTATCACCGCACAGACCATGGCTGCTACACTGCTAGGGGTAAGTTTACATTTCTATGTGTTTTCTGAAAGATATTTCTCCGAGAAATCGCTTAAATATTGGTTTAATATTGTTAGAACATCCTTAAAGGTGCTCGGTGTGTCTGTGGTGTTCAGGGAACACAATTAACGTCGTACTTTAACGTGTTTAACTCCTGTAGTGTCGCTGCAATAACCAATAATATGCATGTACTAATATTATAGGCCTACATATAATAAAATTACTCTTTATTAATCCGACAGCAGTTGTTTTTCTTATGTTATTTTCACTGATTATGACAGAGTTAGAGAAAGCTGATACACGTCGAAGTAAACAGGCCTACTTGTTTAAGTGAAAGGAACAGTAAAGCATTTTGATTTTAAAACCCCTCTCTCACTGTAATGTGACTAATCTAATAAAGTGTGGCGTTATTAACATAGTCTAGACATCCATTCTATTTGTTATTCATAATATGAAAACGTTTAACTGCTGTAGTGTCGGTGCTGTTGGCTAACAAAACATTTGGAGACGCTCCTCCAGTGTCTGAAAGTCACTGCACTGTTTGTAAAACTTAAACCGTGTCACATTATCAATTTAAACGACTTTAATTAACTCTGCGAGAATTTTGCGCAAATCGCTTGTCATATAACATATATCCAATATTTTGCGCGTCTTTACGCACGCCATGTTTAGCCATGCCTCTGGAGTGACAGGCCTAAATGTCTGTGCGTGTGTTCCCCCCCTCCAGGAGGAGCCCCGGCTGGGCAGCGCACCTCTGGCCATGCTGGCCGCCACCTGCAGCAGGATCGGTGAGCCCGGCCCGTCGTGCTCCTCCGCTCTTTCCGACGGAGCCCCGGGACTCGCGAAGGGCTTCCACCCGTGGAGAAGAGGCGCCGCCGCCGCCGCCCCGGGTACCGGCAACCTCGGCGCTTGCTTCGCTTCTCGCGGGGTTCTTCCCTCCGGACCCTCCAGGAGTAATGGAGGGACCGGACTGACGGACACCTCCAGCGCTTTCTCAGTGACCAACTCGCCTTTTGGAAATGACTATTCCATGTACCAGACCGCCGTGCCATCATCAGACAACAGCGGTCCCGATCCCGCGCACTCACAGCGGTCTGTGTTTCTGACCAAGTTCCCCTCCTCGGTGGAGGGCATAGCGGGGATATATCCCAGGATGCATCCCTACGAGTCCTGGTTCAAACCGGTGGGAGATGTCAGTAACGGGTCTGCCGCTTGGTGGGACATGGGAACCGGCTGGGTGGACACGCAGAGCCCGGCCGGGTTACCCTCTCCTCTGGGCGGCTACAGCACCGACTACGGCTCCGTAGCCTTCGGCCCCGGTGCCTCTCAGCACCTGCACCCCGCCGCCGCGCAGCACCTGTTCGACGGCTTCAGGCCACCCGTCCCGGGTCCCTACTCAGAGTCTACCACGACGGGGACCCCCGCCGTGTCTCTGCCCGCGTCTTCCCGCTCCTCCTCCTCGAGGCGCTACTCCGGCAGAGCCACGTGCGACTGCCCGAACTGCCGCGAGGCGGAGAGCCTGGGCCAGGGGGGCACGAGCCCGCGGCGGAGGGGCCTGCACAGCTGCCACATCCCGGGCTGCGGCAAGGTTTACGGCAAGACGTCTCACCTGAAGGCGCACCTGCGCTGGCACACCGGGGAGAGGCCGTTCGTGTGCAACTGGCTCTTCTGCGGGAAGCGCTTCACGCGCTCCGACGAGCTCCAGCGGCACTTGCGCACGCACACCGGGGAGAAGCGGTTCGAGTGCCCGGTGTGCCACAAGCGGTTCATGCGCTCCGACCACCTCAACAAGCACGGGAGGACGCACAGCGCGGAGGGATCGGAGGAGGGCGCGGAGCCGGGACTCGTTAAAGGGAGCAGCGACACGGACAACAGCCTCTCCGGTAGCCCGAGCCGGTCTCCCGGGGCGCACGGGCGTGAGACCGTCCAAGCCACCGAGGTGGAATAATGTACTAAAGCAACACGTGGGGCGTTTGATTCCATGTATACCAGCCCGTATGGAGTAGTGTGTTTCTCTGGACACTTAAAAAAACTCAAATGGCACTTTATGATGAACACTGTGTCCTTACCTCATCTTCTTTGTAGCCTTCTTTAAAAAATAAATTTCTACTTTACAGTTTATCAGACTTGTTTTATTATATGCTGCCTAATTTATTCTACAAATTTTATTTAGAATGAAACGAGTGGCCTGTTATCATCACCATCTGGGTTATTTCTTGACATAATTGCCCTGAATTTTAATTTAAGGTTATGCCATATCGTTACAGGTTATTTCAAAATATGTTTTGGTTCAAAGACTAAATTATGATTTATCTCTGCTTGTAAATCATGATTATATTTTATAACTCAATAAAACAGGACAGTTTTTGGACATATTGCGTTTCTCTTTAAACCTGCTATAAGGGTATGATTTAGCCTATTTGTGTATTCTGTTTGATGAGAATAAAGAATATTTTTGTGAGAATTAAAATGATAAAACAGTATATATCTAATATCTATCTTGACTATTCTAAACCAGGACAAAATACATAAGAACTGCTAGAATTAATCAGATTGTATATGAGAAAGGCACCTGAAGTTTATCCACTCAGCATATTTTTAAAATTGACTTGATTTGATGAATTGTTTTTTGTTGTAAGTCTTCACTATATCAGACATTGTTAGTATAGACATGAGACATTAAATCAAATAAATTACAACTTGAGTTTGGGTATGACTGAGGCCTACATAGCAGGCTTGTGAAAATTTAAATTTGCCTAATCATAGTATTGAAATGATTTGTGTCTGGGCTGCACTGTTGAAGAAAGAATGATCATTTATCAAACATTGTATTTTGCACACTTTCTGTAATTGTCTATTGCTTCAATATTTACAGTGATCAGTAATACTCATCTCAGGTTCCTAAGTGAGCATCTCCACCTAGTGTTCAGTTTATACACTCACCAGTTGTTTGGACCACATGGGTTGGTCACACCTTGATGTTGTGTACATTTTGTTGCATCCAGTTGTGGAAGAAGTACTCAGAACCTTTAACTTAAGTGTAAAAATACTCTGTTACAAGTAAAAGTCCTGCATTCAAAATCTTTCTTGAGTAAAAGTACAAAAGTATTACAATCAATATATACTTAAAGTATCAAAACTAAAAGTACTTATTATTATGCAGAGTGGCCCATTTCAGAATAACATATATTATATTATTGGATTATAATTATTGATGCATTACTGTATACATCACATTAATACAGCTGGTTATGGTGTGGCAGATTTTAAATAGCTGTTGGGCAGCTTAATCTACAATAATACTGTATATCATAATTTATTAGTCGTTTCAGATTAATAATACAAAATATAAATCTGTAAAGTAACTAAAGCTGTCAGATAAATGTAGTGCAGTAAAAAGTACAATATTTCTCTCTGAGATGTAGTGGAGTAGAAATATGAAGTAGCAGTACCTCTACCTCTAAGTACAGTACTTAAGTAAGTGTACTTAGTTACTTTACTTCACTGGTTGCATCACAAAATCTGAAAAAATATTTGCCAGATCTGCACAAATCCGCCCATTCAACGGAACTGAAAAGATTGACTTTATATTAATTTAAAAATACAGGTTAGCTTGCAAATGTGACACTACTGTTGCTTAATTTGACACTGCCTTAAGTTATATGTGATAAATCACACTAACAAATTAAACAAACCAAAAAATTATTCATTAAAATACAACCCGTCGGTACAGAAAAGCTACTCAAGAAATGATTAAAAAAATCTTGCACATTTTATTGTGATGAAAACATTCATGCTACACAACTAGTCACATTATTTGACAGCAAAACTACACAGAAAAGTGCTGTTGTTACTCCGAACCCAGTGCCCGGTTAGATGAGATGATTATTGCTGAATTATTCTCATGGTTAGAGATAGAGAGAGAGACCGCTCTTCATAAACACAAACAGTTCTCTCTACCTGTAACCCACCAAAGTATCATAAAATAGCACAATTAACATAAATAATCAAAAGAAAATAATCACAATAAATAATAATTAGTGTTCCTGACTTACAGTAAAAGAGAGCAGCTATTGCTGTAAACAACATTGTGTTAAATAAGATTCAAAAAAGAGGAACAGGATTGGGCAAGCGTAAGTCTCCCAAGATGCATCTGGCGCTCTGGATCCAGAGGGTCTAGTGCACGAGGGGCGTAACTCCACCTCTGACCTCAGTGCCGTCAGAGCTGATTCGTACCTCTGAACAGGAGTCTAAACTGGTCAGTAATGGCTCTGGGATGATCAGCACATGCATGCAGACATAGTTTTGGTGACAGAGGCCACATGTGCAGGCGTTTGATGATGCAGTTGCCATTAATTGTCAGTATGTTGCTTTTTTTTTTAAATAGGATTTCTCAGTCTATTGTTATTCCAGTGTTGTGGATGTGTTACATTAGCTTCAAATGCACTTCGATAGATGCCCTCTAATGCCCAACAC
Organism: Sebastolobus alascanus; assembly: GCA_916701645.2. Classification (NCBI taxonomy): domain Eukaryota; kingdom Metazoa; phylum Chordata; class Actinopteri; order Perciformes; family Sebastidae; genus Sebastolobus; species Sebastolobus alascanus. Next base: position 8,778,502 of record CAKAOJ020000009.1, on the reverse strand, counting down.
ATAGCAATAATGATAATGATTATTATTAGCTGCGATGATTAACCACCATCGCAGCTCTCCTGCCCCACAGTTTTCAGTAGTATAATGCAAAACAATTGTTCTAGTGCAAGTCTAACCAGATGATCAAAAACACATGAAACTATATTCTCACTTATCATGATTGAAAAAAATGCCATAAAGTAACAATAATTTGCAGTTGATCGGTCAACAAAAACAAAATGCAACAAAGAAACCAGAAGACAAGGTATGCCGCAGATGAAGAAATTAAAAATTAAAAAGGCATACAGAGTCATTGGAGTGCTTTGTGAATTAAATCCCAAGGCGTACAGCTGAGGTCAGTAATGTCTTGACAGTATTATTGGAGAAACAAAATGTCGTACCTCAAGCTGGCCACACGGGGGCAGACTAAGACAGGGAGATGGTTCAGTTGGAGTGTCACACAATCACATACACTTAAAACATGTAGTGTTTTTACTATAAAATCATAAATAGAAAGCCTAGATAGAGCATAAATGCATCTACCGGCACCACACACACGCTCTCTCTCTCTCTCTCTCTCTCTCTCTCACACATACACACACTCATAACTTAGAGCAGTGTTTGCTGCATGGCTAAAAAGCGAGGAATGATCACCCTTTACCCTGTGGAGGATGCAGCCTCCCTGCTGCTACAGAGGAAGAAGAGGTGGGGGGGGGTCATGTGCTCTTTGTTTCATCTCGATTTCCAGGATACTGGCCACATTAGTCACACAGTCGATGAGAGTTTGGTCGGTTCATTTTTACAAATGTGATCCCATGTGAGGTTTCATAGTTTAGTTTATCATTATCGGAGTCTCCGCATGCAGCTGGTTGAAGATTTAAGAAAGGTTAAGAGGCAGAAAAGTAGCCTTTAGTTGACTCTCCTTCTATGTGTCTCTACTGACTTCCTTCTGACCTTGACCTTTGATCTTTTCCTAGCACTGCCAGGGGTCACCGAGGGGCATCTTGGAAATCTGGATGTGCATCTCCACGGGGCGGTCAGGTGGACGGTCCCTCCTGTAGGTAACTGTCTTCTCATTGGTTGTTGGGATGAATGACAGGTCCTGAAGAGTGACAGAAATATGCAGTCAGTAATAGCCACACACACACACACACGCATGCATGCAACCTGGATATACACAGACACACTCCAAAACCAAAACATGATACTCATTTTAGTGTTGCATTGCTATAGATGTAGGGACTCCCAAGAGATCAAATTCAATGCAGCAGAAGCTGTGATATCTTGACCTTTAGTCTTTTATATGGGTTAAATTGCAACAGAAGACGTTATACACACGTTATATAGACGTTTTCACAGGCTGTGTTGTTGTCCACGTGACTATTGAATCACCTGCCACCTGCCAGGCCACCATTGTAAATAAGAATTTGTTCTTAATTGACTTGCCTGGTTAAATAAAGGTTAAATAAATAAAAATAAACCTGATTTGACTGTTATCAGGCCATTAAATTGGCATTATCGGTCGCTATAAGCACCATAGATGTGGGTCAGTAGGGGCCTACTACGTTGCAAAAGTTAAAGCAAAACTCAAAAGCAACACGTTAGAACACAAACAAAACAACTTCTTTAGGTTAAGGCAACAGAACCACTTAAGTTTAGGGGGAAATCGTGTTTTGGCTTAAAATAACGTTTCAAAAGTGAAACTTACTTGTGAATACAAAGATAACTACACGTTGTTGGTTTCACATGGGATGTCATAATTCTTACGGTCACTAGAGGTCTCTGTTGTCTTCTTTTATACCTTCTTTCGGTGATCTACCATGTGAATAAATGACAAAACCTAATATTGGGTGTATCAGGGCCCTACTGACCCACATCTATGAGGCTTATAACCACCAATAACGTGCCCCTTTAATATCAGCAGCTCCTTTTTAGGTGGATTTCATAAATGTTCAACCTAAGAAGTAGAGAGTAGCCATCTGTTATACTATGTAGTCTTTGAGAAAGTATGTGTAGCTTTACAACACTTGCAAAACTCCCAGCCAAAGTAAATATGAACTACCTTTCCCCTGCAACATCAACAGGTTAATCGTGCTCCATGTAAGAATTCAAATGTTACCAAAACAGATGCAACTAGTCTATAATCTGCAGTGTCATTAACATGATCTGCGGTGAACGATGAACAATAAATGAGGGATTTCTAAACACTTTCACACCAGTTTAGGCACACATATCTCCAGAAAGCCCCCCGTTGTAATTTCCAGCGTTTCTTTCTTCTCGAAGGTGCTGTACATCACTGTAAAGGCACAAATCTGGACACTGTAGATGGCGAACAGGGAATTCAGAGAGGAAATGTAAAATACAGCTGTACCTCTAACAGCAGACTCAAATTTCTCACTCCTGGTTTCAGCGGACAGTAAACATGAACAAAAATATCCAGAAGAATTAAGGGGTCCCTAATTACTGCTGAGGGCTCCAGGGACATCTCAATTAAAACCCTGCTGCGCTGATGACCGCCTCAATCATACTTAACTTTAGGCCCTTTTGTGCATTAACAAGCGTCCTGAGTGTATCGGATCACAAGTGGACAGCTCTAAGTACCGGTGTGAACGCACTCGAGACGCATTGAGGACGCATTGAGATCTGATCGCTCAGACCACATTCAAAGGTGGTCTAGGCCACATATGGCCACATTCTTTTAGCAGTGTGTACGCGAATGTGTCCTGGGACACACTGAAGGACCGCCTACTTAACTGACGTCCCGCTGGGATCTGCGGGGTCTCTGCGCTCCTCATGTGAATAGACAGGCAGACGCGAGCGCTTGTCTGCCTCGCGACATGGAAAAAACGGCTTCTGTGCTCTACTGTATTCTGTCGGTACAACTGTATTTTATTAAAATAGATCTTATTTATAGGCTACATATCTACGGACTATCAGACTGGACACGCAAAGTGCATTATTATCATACTGTCGGAGATGTGCAGGTGTTTTTGTTCCGGTGCTTTGCACGGAGCTGACGCCCGCCCGCCCGTCCGCCCGTCCGCCCGCTCGCTCTCATCCCCGGCTCTCTGAAGCTCTGTACCCCGCTGTCGCCTGACAAAGGCAGCGGTACCGGCGTCAAGGAGGTCCCCCGGGGACCGCCGGTACAATATCCTTATATTTTGATGTTAATAAAATGAACCCAAATTCACGAATATGTAGGATATTACTACTGACAGTCATGTAATATTGCTTCACAAGCGTCTGCTGTATTGACCATGTGTTTACTACGTGTTTATTTGTCTATAGAGCGGGGAAGTGAGATCTGATCGCAAGTGGTCACTCAAGACGCATGTGGAGACACATTCTAATGCCAGGTGTGAACAGACGTACTTAAAGCTGTCCACTTGGGATCCAATCAATCAGCACGCATGTTAATGCCAGGTCTGAACAGGGCCTTAGAGAGCTAACCTTTCCAGTGCAGTGATAGCCTGCGTCCTCAGCAGCGCCCCCTGGTGACAGGCCTCTCTTCTGTAGCAGCAACCGGGACACGGCCACCACCACCAGCCCGCACAGCACCGTCAGAGCACACACACTCAGGAATGTTCCTACCAGCCGGCTGTTGCTGGCACACTCTGTGGACACACACACATAAGGTTTCACTGTGGAGGACTGGGACAGGGCAAAAAGTTTACACTCACACTTTCACCTCTGAAAGTGAGGAGTAGAAGTATAAAGTAGCATAAAATACAAATACCTCAACATTATACTTATAAAGTAAATATACTTGATTACTTTCAAAACACACACATACACAGCTCCGTCAGTGGCAGCTGTGCCAGCGGTGCTGCGCTGAATAGTCAGCTGGCTGTGTATCTGCTGGGGAGCATGTGTGGATGACGGGCTCATCGCTCAACACAAAGAGCCCAAAGAGTGCTCTGACATTTTGTAACAGGGTTACCATGGAGACCTGGCTCCTTCTGCAACCCGGGAGGAGTGGGCGTGAGCCGGAAGAGAGTGTCCCGTTGGGTGGAGGGGTGAGGGTGAGAGGACAGGGGGGGGGGGACGCACAATGAACGGTGCTGTTCCAAAAAATGGGGAAGGCGGGGATGAACTGTAACACTTGGATGTGCAATAATGTGTGTGTGTGTGTGTGTTTGTGTGTGCGTGTGTGTGTCTGTGTGTGTGTGTGTGTGTGTGTGTGTGTGTGTGTGTGTGTAACCCAGGGCATGTGTGAATTAGTGGGGTTAGTGTGTGTGTGAACATTAAGAAGGTGAGCTGGGAACTGAGGGGAAATGAAAAATACAGCTGTAACACTGACAGCAGGCTTGCTGACTCAAGCACACCAGGGTGCAGTAGTGCAGCAATAGTAGCAACGGAAGTGACCTCGAATGAAGTTATGTGTATATGTGTGTGTGTGTGTTGACATTATACCTGGTCTTGTGCTTATGTGAAGCTGGGTCTGACCAGACTGTGAGCTTGTTTGAAACCGATAGCGACAGCTGTCATTACTGATGTACATACACTGAATCCACATCTCCCCTGCTTGGCCTGAAAATGGAGAGAGAGAGAGCGAGAGAGCGAGAGAGCGAGAGAGAGAGAGAGCGAGAGAGAGGGAGAGAGTTGAAGTGAGATGTTATTCAGTCCAGACATGTTAAGCTTCAAGCGCTAGTGAAAATCCTCCAGGGTTACTGAAAACAAAAGAATCAATGAGAGTAGCATTACAAGAGAGCTGCTGTGTTTTACAGCTCTTCGGTTTTCGCCTTAAAGCTGCACCGATCAATATTTTATACTACTGTAACAATGGATCAAATTACTACGTGTTATGTGAAATGTATCGCTGGTAAAGACAAATCCACAAAATTATCACCCAACTCTGCAGTTGCCCTCAGTTCTACTGGACCTTTTTGTCTCTTTTTAGCTCATTGTCTTGGTTTTATCGACCCATTTTCAGCAGCAGCAGTACATTACCTCCCCAGCACCAAACAGCAAACAGACAAAGTTAGTGGCTGGTGAACATTTAAGCCCAATATCATTTTTAGGAGTTGGTGGAGACCAAAGAGAGAGCTAAAAGGAGAGTGCATATTGGAGTTATATCACTCAAGTCAGAAACACCGACTTAAAATCAATGCTAATGTTGTTTTGTGTCTGCTGTAAAGGTGCTTAAAGGTGCACTGTGTAGGATTTGGCAACATCTAGCGTTGAGGTTGCAGATCGCAACCAACTGAAACTTCTCCCGTGTGCCAAGCGTGTACGAGGACTACGGCGGCCGACGCGAAAACGTGAAAACGCCAGTCCTTGGTTTGTCCGTCCTGGGCTACTGTAGAAACATGGCAGCCAGCTCCGTGAAGAGGACCCACTAGGTCGTGTCTAGAAGGTAACCCCCAAGTTGCGAAACTCTTGCGAGATGGTTAAGGTTAGGCATTGACCTCAAATGGTAAAGGTTAGGACAGGTCGTCGGGCAGCGAGTCTCACAAGAGTTTTCGCACGTTTTCTAAACTTGAGGGTTACCCTCTAGACAAGACCGACCCGCTCTGTATGTAGATATAAACGGCTCATTCTTAGGTAACGGAAACACAATTCTTATTTTCGGGTGATTATACACTAAAGAAAACATACTTATTAATATTATATTCCAATTTCTGCCAATAGATCCCCCTAAAATGTTACATTTGTTCCTTTTAATAGCTTTATAAGGTGATAAAATACTATATGTAAGTGTTATGTTTACAGCTTGTGCTGCCCGCAAAAATAATCAACTAATACAGCTTTAAAGAGCAACTAAATACCAGCTGAAAATCTTGTTTTTGCTGACCTCCAGTGGTTCTTCAGGGGAACACCACCTAAACTAAGAATTCCAATATGTTATTTCCATGGCTTATTAAAGTTCAATCAATATTTGTGAACATGATTTGGATTTGGGAGAGAGTTGTTCATGTTCACTAATATTTTTGGACTGTCTTAGACCATAGGAATAACATGTATGAATTTTGAAAATGGGCGTAGTTCCCCTTTAAGAGGCCCTGGTCGGAGGGTAGTACTTTCTCAAAGTACAGGAACTTTCGGGATTTGGTTTGCAGGGATGACCGTCCCTGATTGGTCAAACACACTCACAGCGCCTCTGCTTTCAACTGTACCGCTTCATTCATAAAGTACTCTAGTATCGATTTAGAACCATTTTAGGATGAGCATTCCTCTTTGCTTGATAACAAAGATCACCAGCAGCCCTCGTCCCATGTCAGGTTGCTTTTTCATACGTCAGCAGATTAATTGGCCTAATCTTCACAGGTATTTATCTGGAAACGCAGACAACAATGGGCTGAAGGAACCTTTCAGTTCCTTGAAAAGTAGCTCCAGGACTAAATTTACCAGGAACTTTGTGGTGGAAACCCGTCCTATGTATAATCAACTTTCCTCAGATCCACAAATAGTGCAAAGCCCGTGTGTAAAATTGCGCTCAGAGCAGATTCTATTGGCTAAACTGTCCGTACCTGATACATCGTCCATGTAGCCCACCAATGGTGCACAGGTGTTGTTGCAGTGTACTGCCTCTTTTTGTGTGAGGCCGTGAGACAGGTGGCAGTCCACACACTTCCTGAGAGAGAGAGAGAGAGAGTACAACAGTGTCAGCTACAAATAGTTCTGTAAGAGCTCCCATCATGCTTTGGGGTAGCGAACAGAAACCGACAAGTACCAGTATGATTGGCAGGTGCTCTGGCAAGCAGGACATCTCTCACAGAAGTCTCCAGAGCGTCGGGGGTCGTCACACACACACTGGCCACACACACATCTGCCCCGCCCGCTGCAGAGCAGGCCGTTGGCTGATTGGCAGGTTGCCGTGGAGACGGGACAACCGCAGCTATCACCCGTCCAGTCGTCCTCGCACACACACTCACCTGACACACACACACCACGCCCTGAGAAGGACAGACACAGATGGGAGGAAAGACTGTTACAGAAGCGAACAAAAAAATTGACTTTTTGACAATTTTTTGAAGTGTTCGCCGCTTACCTCCACACAGCAGTCCCCCTTCGTACGGGCAGGAGAAGTCGTCTATCTCGCAGTATTTCCCGTACACTGTCCCAAGCCTGGTCTGCTCACACACACACCTCCCACACTCACACACTCCCCGACCACTGCAGTCCACAACAGACCCGTCCGCTCTGCAATTCAAGTTTGAATCTCTGTCCGAGTCCTTCAATAGTCCGTGATTTGGCCACTGCTCCTGATTGGGGCTTCCTCTGCATGGTGATTGGCTGTCGTCATTGCAGCGCCTCGTTGGTCCACAACTGCAGCGGCATTTAGAGTGGATCCTTAAAACGGTGGATTCATTGTAACCCACAGGTCGAACCATCACCGTTACATCTTCATCTTCACCGTCCTCAGGACAAGAGCGCATCCCGATGGTGATATTGAAGTAAACCTGCATGGGAAGACAGGAGTTAATCACCACTTTGGTCCAGACTGATATATCTCAACAAATATTGGATGCATTGCCATGAAATTTGGTACAGGCATTCACGGTGCCCAGAGGATGAATCCCAATAACTTTCGTGATCCCCTGACTTTTTTCTCTAGCACCATCATCAGGCCAATTTGTCCAGTACTTTTGGTTTATTACCATTTCCTGCAAAACTAATGACATTCCCATCAGCCTCAGTTGTGCTTTGTGTTTAGTGCTAATTAGCAAATGTTAGCATGCTAACATGCTAAACTGCGATGGTGAGCACGGTAAAGATTATAACTGCTAAACATCTGCATCTTAGCATTGTCATTGTGAGCATGTTAGCATGCCGTAGTTAGCATTTAGCTCAAAGCACTGCTGATCCTAAGTACAGCCTATGGATGTATAATAAGAACTTGATACCGGACCCCAAGATGGCACCTATTCAGTCCAATGAAAATTGCTAGCCTGGCACATACGCCAAAAAAGTTTTCTAGCTCCAGTGTTATGCGGCTCACTGAATATGCGCAGTAATGTTTCTCCCGCTCGGTCCATAGACTTTACATTGTGACGACGTCACAGATATTTAAATCGCTTTTCTCGGCTCGATGAAAGTTTCACAAATATAAAACCTCCATGGACCATGAGTCAAAATCGACCTTGTTTGCAGTTCAGTTCGAGGTGTCCTGTCAACAGTTTTACAGACGTCTCTTTTATAATGGTGGTCTATGGGGAAAATTATTTTGGGGCATTATGTCTTATTATACATCCATGGTACAGCGTCACGGAGCTGCTAGCATGTCTGTAGGCTCTTAGTCTAGTTAGTCGAGAGATAGGTAGATTTATTTGACAATTTTAACGGTAAATATAAGACTGCAATCGCCAAGTCCTGACATACAGTAAAATTAAAAATAGTTGTGGATAAAATACACAATAAATCTTATTTCCGCTGTCACCCCCGTCAGAAAGGGGAAAGGGTGACAAATACTCATGTAAGGCAAGACAGGTTAAAAACCACACCAACAAAACAGATTAATGGTTAACGATCTAACAACCATTTCCTTCTCAGGAGTCCAACACAGTTCCAGAGAAATGCAGCAGAGTGTAAAAATGTATTTTTCTAAAAGGTATAATGTACAATGAGTCACCTCTCATTACATAATTATGTCGATCTCTGATAAGACTTAAATACTTCCTGGTTTCCTGATCCAACATAAGTAACCAGGAACAAAGTGTGATTCTTAATGTTAATAATTATTCTGTTCGTGTGGTTGGGAAACTGTGCGTGACGAAGCTTTGAATTTACAGGAAGGCCTTTAACTTGATTTTTATCGCCATTCTGGTAAATGTGGGTACTTTCCATAATTCACTCTAATCCCCTCATGGATTAAAGGGCCGAATTTCAGTCTCTTTGCACAATGGAGTAACTATAGAGCAATCATTAAGTGTCTTAGTGTTGGACAAAGCTAAGAGCCCCAAAAGGTTACAAGGGAGCGGAGTCTCATCGGCAGTTTAGGGAGTGAACAGAACGATACTGAAAATGTTATAACTAGCACAAAAAGGGGGTTTGTTTGGTTGTTATAGTTGAAAAAAAATTTGACAGTAGCCTTTTGTATTACCACTACTTCTGCAGCAGAAAAGCTCCTCTGCAATGGTGCAGAGTTAAGTTTTTCTTTCTGTGGATATAAATGGAACAGATATGAACAGTGGATGTCCAGTGACCTATTTCTAAATATAAATGTCCCATTTGTTTGAATAAAGGCTCTCATATTGGGCAAGGTACGGATTTTAGGATGAATAGGTCATGGAATCACATGGAAATGTTTTCCTGTTAAACACCGCCTGTAATCCGCTCAACTCGGATTATTTACCAAATCTCTAGCTCTCAGTGTGTGAGCGTGTTTGCACGTGTAATCCAATACAACCAATAAATGTTTCTGGGAGCTTAAATCAAAGATTTCTGTGTAAATACGATTAACTTTTAGCTAAATTCTTGCACTGTTTTAACCACGTATGTGCTTTGCTGTTGTGTGTTTAAGCTTGTTTACCGTCTGGTCGGGCTGCACCCCCGAGCAGCTCTGGTCCTTCGCACTGGATCCATTGGGACAGAGAGGAGAAACAGACACCCAGTACCTGCTGACTGCCTTGTCCTCCACTGACACTGACACAGACACCTCTGATAACAACCTCTGGATGGAGCGAGGGCAAAGAGAGAGGTAAAAAAAACAAAACATAATTAACTCAAGAAATTCAATGTATTCTGCTGGTTGCAAGGGAATGTGGGTTACGATAAAAGAGAGTGGGAAGAACAGTGACAGTTTAAAAATGTAATCTGTGCAGAGTGAAAGTAATGAGGCGAGAAAGAGAGACGGATGATTAATTAAAGTTGTCACATGTCCCCAGAAAGCCCTCTTTTCTTTCTGAGATACAGGGAGGGGGGGTTTATGGGAACAAGGAGGTGGGGCCAAAAATAGCATCTTTGTGTTCGTCCATGACTAGGACACATGGTTTCCGTGGGGATCTGATAGTCATTATAATGCCAGCTTCTGTTCGGGCTCAGCTGCTTGTGTATGCATGTGTGTGTATCTGTGTGTGTCTGCACGTATACATGGCTGTGCACCCGGATCTGTGGATTCGGCAGATTCTAGGCGCAAACAATGGAGCGCTGTGCCTGAGGCGAGATTATAGCCGAGACTGCTGCCAATTGAACAAGCCCCTATTCTCACACACACACACACACACACACACACACACACAAGGCCCTACCTCTCCTTAACCTCCTGTTCTCATCCGTGTTTTTCTGTTTCATTAGGCCTTCGGCGACCAAAAACATCTCCAACTTCAGAATTTAAGTTTGTTTTAGTGCCTGTCTTTTTCTGCAAACCTAAATTCTCCTGGATAGGTATAAGCAGTACACACTTTCTGTAGTATCACTGATTCTGAGGCATTTATTTTGCTGTGAGTCGAGTTGCCTCAGCAGATCAGCGGACTAAGGCCTCAACACTTTTAACTGATACTGCGTGGGCTCATATATCCAGCTCATGCTGTGCTGCCGCTCTCTTCTCTCTAAACCTTTCACTTGTCCCTGTCCTTCTCCCTGTTGTCTACAGGATGAATAATAATACGGAGGGAGGACGCAGACGAGAAAGAAGCTGCAGAGGAAGTAGGTGAGTGCTCTGTACCTTGTATGCGTCCACCACCAGCTCTATGAGGTTTGGAGCCTGGAAGAGGCCTAACTTCCCCAGGTAGGAGCCGGGTAGCAAACGCACCAACTCCTAGAGAAGAAAAAGGGAGATGAGGGTCAAGAAATTCAGATTTTAAATTGATTCCCCCTACCCTGAAAACTATGTGTGGCAACATTTGTTTTATCACTTATACATGTTGTTGTTGTTGTGTGCACATGTGTGGGAGAGATTACCTCGTACCACTGGTACTGCTGCTTCTCCACAGCGAAGATGGAGTACATGTTGTTTTCAAGCAGCTTATCAGACAACTGGCCCACACTTGGATGGTCCTGAAAAGGAGACAACCAATAGATTTTTTTTCCAACCAAACAAACTTTTTTTTTTTTTTATCAGGAAGCAATTGTGTTTCCACCCTGATATAGTTTGACATTTTGGGAAATAAACTATTTGTTTTCTTGTATGGTAAATATGAAGCTACCGCCAGCAGCAGCTTAGTTTAGCAAAAAGACTGAAAACAGCTGGTCTGGCTCTGTCTACAGGTAATAAAATCTGTCTTCCAGCACATCTAAAATTCACAAATTAACACATTATATCTTGTTTGTTTTATCCGTACAAAAACCAAAGTGTAAAAATGACAAATTGTGGCATTTATCTTCTCAACTAACTTTCTATTTCCCAAAACTCAGTCGAACTATTACTTTAAGTATGATTTTTTTTAAATGTGGAGTACAGCATTGTCAGATTAAAAATCTACGAGACTCATTTCACCTGCAGCCCATGTAGGAATTCACACTCTCCATATTGGTGTGAGACCATGTGAGCTTTGAAGAGATAGTTCGGGTGTTTTGAAGTGGGGTTGTATGAGATACTTATCCATAGTCAGTGTTTTATTTACAGTAGATGACGGTCGGCACGCCCCCAGTTTGGAGAAACAGACAGGAGTGTTATGCGAGGTAAAATTAATGTTATTTTCAATTGAGTTGCTTTGGCGAGAGCATAGATAACGGCTTCGGTTCCCCATCAGAGAGGGCTGTCTCACGGCAAGGTAAACCACAGAAAATATTCTAAATGTAGCGTAAACTTAAATGGATATTGATTTTTTTAGTTGGGCCTTTCTTTTAGGTGGCTAAAATATGTTTTGCTGCTGCCCCCATCCACAGCAGTACGTTGCTTTGCTTCTGTGCTGGTACTCCTGTCTGTTTCTCCAAACTGGGCGTGCCGACCGTCAACTGCTGTAGGTAATACTGTGGATAAATACCTCAAACAACCCTACTTCAAAACACCGGAACTATCCCTTTAAGATGCATCGACCATCCGGTTAAAAGGTTCGGCTCTTTTAAACCCGACCTCCCAGCATGTGTCTCCTGCCCTCACCATCTTAGTGCTCCCCGTGTAGACGTTGTTTTCCAGGTGACACAGGCCGTCGTGCGGCGTCACAATCCCCGCCAGCCGGCTGTCCAGGGCGAGGTGAGACGGCTGGTCGGTCATCAGGAGCAGCAGGCGCTTGGCCTCCGGTCGCCACCCCACCGATCTCTAAAAGAAAGACGGAAAGGAATCGTCAGTACATTGTGTAATGTGAGTTAATCATGTGTAATCTGTTTCTGGGGAGTAGTTTTATAGATACTCTCATTTTTATCCCCTCATATCACTAGTTTACACAGACTGAAAATATGTGCACGCTTTATATCTTTTTACACATGTGGTGAGAAACTGCAAATTCAAACTTTTTACTCATCTGAGCCACATTAGTTCCCGTGGTGATCAGCTCTTTCTGTAATACCCAATTAAAGGAACGGCAGCAGAAATTCCTCCGCCAGTCACTCTTCATGTCTGTGACTTGTCATAGACAGTGTGAGAAAATGCGAGCGTGTGTGTGTGCACATGTGTGTATTTAAGGAAACCCAGCGAGTTTATAAGTAGGCCTGACATCATGGAGAGTCTATTTCTGGAGCGATGACCACCGTGGTGTTTCCCTGCAGGCTGGTTACTCAGGGCCCCCCTGTGTGGTGTGACTCACAGCCCTCCTGCAGCCATAGCATAAGCAACCCTGTGTGTGTGTGTCTGCCATACTCCAGCAGTGGTGTCATTGCTTAGTGGGATTCCAGTGGTAATATCCAGCGCTGAGTCAGAGTGCCACCATTCTCCGAGAATAAATGCTTCTTTCACAAGCATGCAGGTTTACGACCAAATTTGGGGTTATGCCTCATTTTTCTGAACATATTCGAGTAAACTGAAAAATGAAAAATGTTTTGCTAACTCCCTTTCTCAAGTAGCCCTTGTGAGCCAGCATCTGTATATACACACCTGGCAGACGGCAGCTTGCAGCATGGCATCCAGTCCTCCCTCAGGCGTGTCCATGTTTCCAGAGATGCGCTGGCGTTTGATCACGCGCGTGAACTCGCTCATGTTCCCGGTCATGCTCAGGACGTGGTGGAAGCCGTGGGCCGGACGACAGCGGATCTCATAATCACTGGTGAGAGACGGAGTACATGCCCAGAAAGTTTTTAATTGCGGATCTCAGGACAAATGAATGTCAAAAGCCCGTCTGTTGTTTCTGTCTCCCAGCACGGCTCATCATCTTAACAATGTGTCCCCCCCCCCCTAACAACTGACGAATCTCTCCCTGAGTCACACTAAATTGGGAGCAACTTGCTTGGATGTGTTTTTAAAAAATCACTCAAATCCCCACTCTTCTTGTCTCATTAAAAGAAGAAGCTGAGGAATATAACGAGGCAAACTTTGAAGGTGTTAAATATTCTATTCAAAGCAAGAACAAGTCATAAAATGAGCGATATAGAGAGGATTAACCCTACTTTCTTCATTTTCAGTAATCAATAATCCAACCAACAAATTGTGCGTCTTACCTGCAGGGGTTGTTGATCTTGGAGGGATGGACGTTGATGTAAGGGGAGACGGGTTTGTCCACAAACGAGCCGAAACCCAGCCAAAGGTCCGAGGAGTGCTCCGTCATACGAAGAGACAGCGCCACGCCCACCGTCTTCAACTGGACCACAGGAAACATGCAGAGGTAGGTGGACGCAGAATAGGAGATCAGAATTAAGAGGGACAAGAAGTAGAAAAGGGTGAAGAGGTAGAGGGTTAGATAGGATGGATAAGGTCCGAGAGAAGAAAACATTTTCTTCCTTCAAAGAAAGAATAAAATGTCTGCAGTTTACTCCATGCCAAATATAAAGACAGTAGCCATCTCATAAGCCCCAATGATGTCATACCAAACAATGATGTCATACCAAACCGCTGTGTTTTATCTGTGTTTATAAGTCATGGTTTTTTCCAACCATCATAAAAACAATGTAGGAGTTTGTGTAAAAAAGTTGCAATGATTCAGAATTTAGTTTAAACCTTTGGTTTAAACCAAATTACAACTTCTCCCATGTGCCAAGCATGTTGGAGAGCTACAACGTGAATGGCACTCTCTATAGCCAGTTGTTGTAAGAGTAGAGTGCTTATGGTACATGTCCACAGGGGCGTTTTTAACGCGAGGGATCGCCTCGCTTCCCAGCATTGGACGCTTGATGGGCTGCCACTAGACACTAGGCAACTAATTGGACGCTTTCCCTCGTGGGCTGCTGCTCCGAGCTTTCAAACCGGAACCAACATGGCGGCTCGTTTGGAAACTTTCTTCTCTTATATTCTGAAAATAGTTCCCCGAAATGTGTTTCTGAAAACATTTTATGCGAGAAATCTAGAGGAAAGCTAATTTGCTAAATCTGTCTTTATTCTGGATCGACAACGTTTAGTTTAAAAGTTTCTAGGGAGTATTCACAGTTTTTCACTTTATGCAAATGAGGAGCGGGGCGACGTGACGGTCCGCCACGCTACCAGAATGCATTGCACGGCTGCTTACATAGACAAGGAATGGGAAGCGTGGAAAGGACGGAGGCTGTGGACACGTACCATTAGAGTGTGTTTGTACGTGGGAAGTGAGTGGTGAAGCAAGAGAGAGAGAGCGGCAGCGTCGGGAGCGAGTAATGTTATCGACTCCGGCCCGAAGCAGGAAAGTTAACAGAGTTTGGTTTGTCCGTTCTGGGCTACTGTAGAAAACATGGCGGTGCAACATGGCGGACTCCGTGAAGAGGACCCACTTCCTATGTAGATATGAAGGGCTCATTATAAGCTAACGAAAACCCGATTCTTATTATCAGGTGATTATACACTAATGAAAACATACTTATTAATATTATATTCCACTTCTGCCAATAGATCCCCTGAAATGTTACACACTGGTCCTTTAAGAAGAATAAGTGAAATGCTTCAGCACTGACGAACACCTACATGATCAAGGTTTTCCTGCATAGACGCCGACACATCAACCAGGTAGTACAGATCCACAGGGTAACGCTCCAGCTGCTTCACAGCCACCACGACGCTGGCCTCTGAACCTAGGCGCGCACACACAGACACACACATATATATAATAAAATAATGAATTTAAAACTTTACCGCAGCTGCTTCATCACACACTAAAACAATAAGAAAACATTGCAAATCGGAGATAAGCCATTAAAGTTGCATTCGCGGAAACAAATCCTGAGGTGCCTGTCATCTACCTGGTCTGAGGGTGACGCTGATGTCTCGCGGGGACACTTGCGTGCTGCTGACGGTGGCGTCGACCTCCACCTTGACCTCTGACTGCTCCATGAACTCCGGCCCGCAGCCTCTCTTGAGCAGCTTCACCGGCAGGTCGCAGCGCTGGCTCGGCCCCGCCCCATCCAGGAAGTCCTAAAAAGTCACACAAGGTCAAGGGGGGAAATGGTTTTTAATTTTACAATAAGAAAATGTTAAAAACAACACAAACAAAACCTAAACAAGACACAGGAGAAAAAGCTGCCAAGCATAGATAATACAACTAAGCCGTCTTTTCAGATGTTATCACGATAATCGCATTTCAGGAATGAGAACATTCAACTGGGTCAAGTTGAACGCCGCGTTATCCTCTGTGACCCCACGGGCAAGACGCACTAACGCTGCCAGATATATACGACCATCGTGAATGTATGCTCTGTCAGATCTGTTCTGTGAGTTGAGTTTATGCTGCTGTAATCTTCCCACATCTCCTTGAGTCACTGTGAAGCAGATGAAGTAGAAGATTTCAAGGTCAGAACTGAAGAATCCATTTCCTGTAGTTTATTTACTCATTCCTCTTCTAGTGTTTCCCACTACATCCATTCACAAATGTAGGAGTACACACACACACAAACACTCCAGTGTGCAGAGTTTGTAATGCATGTGTTCTCTCACCCAGATCTCTCTGTAAAGTACAGTAGGTACAAACCTTTTAGCTAAAAACATGTTGCCAAATTGAAACCGGTTTCACAATTACTCACCTTGGTTTCATTTCCGTCATTTCTATGATGTTTGTATCGATCTGTGACCTAGTTATACAGTCATGAGAACCATTACCGTGTTATTATGTGATTCTGACATTACTCATCAGTTTAGTGTATCAGCAAGTCTTTGTGATTACTCATCCATGTCCAGATCTAATATCTCTGTATCTGATTACAGAGGAAAGGAGAGTTAAAGAGGACTTATTATGCTTTTGTGCTTTTTCTCTTTCCTTTAGAGTGTTATATATATTTTTTTGTGCATGTAAAAGGTCTGCAAAGTTACAAAGCCCAAAGTCCACGCCAAAGGGAGAAACACTGCTCCTGAACTGCGTGAAACGCCTCGCATGAAGTCCCGCCTTTTCTTCCGTAACGTGGTGATGTCGCCAAGTAACACATTTGCATAACACCTGCCTAGCGGCTAGTTTGGCACGCCCTCAAACAAACCTCAATCAGTCAGAGCGGAGTCTGAAGAGTTTGGTTCGGTTGACCAATCACAACAGTGCGGGCCAGCTGACCAATCAGAGCAGACCGGGCTTTTCGGGAGCTCAAACAGAGGGTTTCAGACAGAGGGTGAAAAGAGGTGCTGCAGCACAGCCGGAATGAGAAAAATAAAGCGTTTTTGGAACATTAAGTCGTGTAAACGTGTTTTAGTACAAACCAAAAATACACCTGAAAATGAGCATAATGGGTCCTCTTTAAAATGAAAGTAGCATTCTGATGGATAGAAAAGAGATCCAATTGGCTTTTTCTTACTTGGGATACGATCTAATCATCGCTTCATTGAATGAATCTCGCTCTATCTAAGCTCTCCGCCGCCTAACAGCAACTTGCTCCAAAAGTACAGAACAACAGCGTCATGCATTGCAGATTTGGAGTGGATTAGTGACCTTTGGTACTTCCGTCTGTGAGAAACACGCACACAAACACAGTGACTAGTACTGGAAACATACCGTTAAATGTGTGTGTTTACAGCGTGTCATGGGCCTAAATGGTAAGAGTGTGATATAACCAACAAGATCACGTAGACAGTCAACTCTAAAAGCCGAAGCTGCAGCTGAATACGTGACCATGCAGTCCCTGTGGCAATAATTTGAATACCAGAAAGTTGCGCAGTGACTTCACGGGACTTTCCTTACAGAGTTTGCCCCCATCGCCTGACACTGAATGTCAATGGCATGCATGTTTACAAGCGCTGTACCTTATTACTTTCTAGTGCTCGTCCAAGCATGGCTCTATGACGTTGTGTGTGAGTGTGTGTGTGTGTGTGTGTGTGTGTGTGTGTGTGTGTGTGTGTGTGTGTGTGTGTGTGTGTGTGTGTGTGGGAGGTTAGAGAGGTGGATGTTTGAATGCTTTCACACACCAGTGAGCCCGGCCCCACTTAATGATGTCAGTTAAGGTTAGGGGAAAGCACCTGAATTCCGTAAACACACACATGTTGACAGTCTGGTCTAGACGGTGCAGCTTTTGTGTGTGTTGTGACTGCTGGAAGGCTTTACAGCGTCTCAAAGCTGATTCGGGGTGGGCTCTTTACAAGACAGACCCAGCAGATACAGGCGGACGCACACGTTGAGACAAACGCAGCGATATGTGCGAGCGCCTATAGACTAAACACACGGATAGAAAGTGGTTTTGAGAAAGCACGCATGGGAACATACACACACACACACAGGTCATAGGGCAGGCCACTAAAGCCCGAACGTACACATTATATTCGCATCTGCGGATGGCATCAAAGCGTTGGTGCGTGTGTCATCTGAGGAATGCTGCCACGTTCTCCTTTTTTTCCCCTCTCTGTCACACACTTTTTTATACACATTCCTACCTCCTCGAAGCACCAGGCGCACTGTGGTCCACGTCGGAGACACTCTGTGCAAGAAGTGATACTGGGAGACCAACACACACTGTCACCTGCAGAGAGAGAGAGACAGAGAGAGAGACAGAGAGAGAGAGAGAGATGGGGAAGGAGACAGACAGCCAAAGGCGGAGGAGAGATGGGTTGAAGAGTCTGTGATTAGCATATGAAAGAATGTGCGTGTCAACACTCATTAGCCATGCAGCCGAGCCCCTGTGGATATTCAGAGACCTCGTGCACACTTTTTGATGATGGAAGCACCACTTAGCATCTCATATGAGGCTATTCAGTACCAATCAGGCAGCCGTGTGGTGGGGAAAACGGCTGGGAGTGTGGGAACAGGTGCTTGAGTTGTTGGAGTGGCGCAATGGATCATTTCCCACAGAAAGAGGACTATGTAATCGCGAGTCAATCTGTGAATGCTTATGTGCACAAATGTAGCCTATTAATGGCTGTGACAAATCACTCATGCAAGATACTTGTTACACAATTGTTGGGAGAAAAATACAGACAGAAGGCAAAGCTCGAGCCTTACTGTAGCGGGATTAATGATTCATTGCAAGTGATTTATCTGCTGAAATCCAATTTTCCAGAGCCATTTCAGTGAGCTACAGTGGTGTAAATGTAGGACAGAGAAATGCTGCAGGTCCTATAGCATAACAGCCCACTAACAAGCAGTTCTGACCCAATTAGCACTCCTGCTGGCCTCTGGCAAACCTCAGGTTAGGTGAAGCGTTTAACTCCTAATTAGAACTGATCAATACATGCTGGAACAAGAGCCTGATGTGGTATAGAAGCTACCCTGCTTGTGGGTTTAGAGGTTTCCCTTCAAAAATGAACAGGCCCAGTAGTTTGTGCTTTAATGTATGTTAAATGAGACAGCTTATATAGGCCACGACTGCTTTGTTCATAGTCTCCCTGAAACATGCCATAATGAAAGTTGTGTGGAAATATCTTTTATAAGTGGCTTACATGAAACATTTGGGAAACCTCGACCCCCTGCAGAGAGCACAGCAGGAGCTGATGTTGCGCAGAGATGACATGACATGATTAAAAAAAAAAGAAGAAAAAAAAAAAAGATGCAGGCTAATTGCTGGGTTATGATGGAGCTAATTGCCCTAATGAGCCTCCACTCACCGGCACCGGAGGCTTGTGCGCAGACGGCGACCACCGAGCAGCAGAGCAGGAGACACAGAGGGACGCTGCCGTATGTGCGGAGCCAGGAAGTCATATTATCCTATCCACACCGGGGGGGAGCGAGGCAGAAGCACCGGGAGGAGGGGGTCGGACACACAGGATGGAGCAGCAGAGGACAGCTACTGGAGATGATCCGGGGGAGACCGGGCACCCTGCGTCCGCCGCCGCACGAACAATAGCCGGGAGTGCCGGACCGAGCCGCAGGGCATTGTCGATCACCCGATAACCCTTCTAATCCCGGAGAGGTATTCACATCCACCCAGGTTTAAATCAGCTTACAAAGCGCGCTCCCCCCGTGAGGAGGTGAAGCAATCGGTCGGCGGCTCGAGTCGCTCCATCGATTTCCGATCCAGCCAGCCAGCCAGCCGCAGGTGTGCGACGCGTCCCCCGGCTGCGTTGCGTCCACTGTCCTATACGGAGCTCGTCTCACAGCCGACGGTGAAGTCTCATCCCGGGACGGAGCGGAGTTACACGAGTTACCAGCGCGGCGCTCAGCCGGTGCGCACCAACATGCCGACTGAACATCCCCACACGGAGAGCCAGGAGTGACTGGGTTTTAACCGCTGTACTGACTCAGGCAGGCGGTGCCATGGCAACGACGCTGTGCTCTCTCTCTCTCTCAGAGAGGGAGGGAAGAGAGACAAATAAGGAGAGAGAGAGAGAGAGAGAGAGAGAGAGAGAGAGAGAGAGAGAGAGAGAGAGAGAGAGACTTAAAGTGCTTACTACAAGGAGTTGTGGTGGGGTGCATTCCAAGTGAACCGTGGCCTTGAATTGATGTTTATATTGCTTCCTCAGGGAGCCGTTTAACACTGAGGGCTCCTGTGTGTGTGTGTGAGGGGGGGGAGGGGGGGGGGGGGGTACCCTACTGGGGTGTGGGTGGATGATGGGGTAAAAGGAGGAAGGGGTGGGGGTCAATAAAAACCAGAGCTCTTGCAGAGGGGGTTCACAAGCTGGTGCTAAGGAGGAGGAGGAGGGGGTTTGCGTCCATTGTGCACAGATTCCAATGACATGGAGTAACCTCGCCTCGCCGGCTGCTCCGCTGAGCAGCAGCCAAAAACTTACTAAACAACTCAACATTTTAAAGCTGGAGGAAAACAGAGCCGCGCCGGGACAAAAGACACAATAGTCTACCATCTTTGGCATGATCCTATGTGCTTGTAAAACTGGGCATGTTTTGCTTGGCACGCAGCCCCGAGCTGTGATTGTGCCAACCCAGTAAGCTCACAGTAGTCCCTTATCTCCTCCGTTTGACCCCCTCTGTCGCTCAGGAGCCTGGGGCCGAGCCAGCCTCTGCTCTCTCCTCTCATTCATTCACATAATTTGTCAAATTTGGAAGGGGAGTGCCGTAACACCTCCCGGGTCCGTGCACTCTCAGCAGTCACTCTCAATTATGGTAATGATGCAAACACACACCACACTGTTTTCTAAGTGTGTGAAACATCTCTGAAAAAGCCAGACTCCAAGCCCCTCCACTCATAGAGACCCCTACAGTCTCTCCTCTCTGGGCTCGGGTGGGTTGGTTGGGTGGGGCGGGGGGTCTGGAGGACAAAATATGGATGTGTTCTCCGCTGAGCAAACTTGATAATGGACCCTAGTGTAAACACACCCTCGACCCTTTCAATACTGGTCAACATCAGCATCTTAAAGCCATCGTTGTGAAGCTGACACAAAACACTCTTCTTCTCTATCATTCCTCCCCCACCTTTTTAACCTCCCTGCCCTCCCACCTTGTTTTTCTTTCTCTCCCCGTGGTGTGTTTGTGTTAGCAGTCGGCTGGGCTTTCCATCACGCCGGTCTGGTCCCATCACCCTCCAACAACACTCACACACACACAATCTTGGTTCATGTCCACTTTCAAACCACAACTCCCCCTCTAACACCTGCACAACTTTCTTTCCGAGTCGCCCCCTCTAACAGTCGAGTCATCTCACTGATTTTAATAGTCACTCTCCCACAGTGTTGGAGAGAGTGGGGACCCACATTCTTCTCTCTGCACACATTCTGGCTGAGTTGATGTGAGGACAAAGTAGGGGTCAAAGGTGATGTGGGAGCCAAGTGGGGATTCCCAATGCACAGGGATGGAAGTAACGGATTACATTTATTCTCGTTACTGTAACAAAGTTGTGTTTTTTATGTAGCCTACTTATACTTTTTTTTAAAACGGTCATTTTACTTTTACTTAAGTAGCCTAGCCTACTATTTATCTCAAGTATTGTAGGCCTACTTTGCTACATTTCAACTTGCATCTGTTGAACATGAATAAGTCCTGATAAACTATGTGGCAATGGAACAGAAGACATCTTTACATGTACATGCTGTACATAATCATCCAGTCCATGTAGTCTATATCCATCCAGTATTTATTTCTTTGCACTATTTGTATTGTTTACAACTTCCAGAACACTTGACTTGTATGTATAGCCTATAGACGTTTTATTTTATTGTATTAATTTGTTATTGTTGGTCATTGGTGCTTTTTATATATATTAACTAGGGCTGTCAAAGTTAACGCAATAATAACGCGGGTACACACGAGTCTCCCCTTTACAGACATGCCCACTTTATGATAATCACATGCAGATGGGGGCAAGTCATAGTCAAGTCAGTCAAATGCAGTACCTGTGAGGGTTTCTGGACAATATTTGTTATTGTTTTGTGCTGTTAATTGATTTCCAATAATAAATATATACATTTGCATAAAGCAAGCATATTTGCCCACTCCCATGTTGATAAGAGTATTAAATACTTGACAAATCTCCCTTTAAGGTACATTTTGAACAGATAAAAATATGTGCAATTAATTGTGATTAACTATGGACAATCATGCGATTAATCGCGATTAAATATTTTAATCGATTGACAGCCATAATATTTATATAATGTTTATATATACTACTATAACTATGTTTTCGCTACGTGTGTGGGCTTACATAACAGTCCTGTCTATTCCTCACCTTTATCTGTCCTTGTTCCTAGCTGTTATTTCTATTCTGTGTAAGAACATTGAGAGAGCTGCATAAAACTTGTGTCAAATTTCTTGTATGTATGTATGTACTTGGCAAAATAAATCTGATTGTGATTCTAAATCAGCTGCAGGTGTGTCTGCGGCCACAGGAGGGCAGCAGAGCTCCAGAAACCGAAACCGGAAGTGACGCGTTATAATTGTTTGCAGTTCACAGCCGAGTTCACGTGCAGGTCTAGCTAGCACTACAAGCACAATCTAATCAAGGATCACCTGTGTGGTTTATAATTAGCATTATTGTACGTCGGTGTTGTTACGGAACTGTTGCAGCTATCTTAATTAATGTCTGTCTTAATGCCGCGACAACGTTAAGTGACCCAGGATGTTCGTGACCTGTTACTATGGAGATATTAAAAAGAACGGTTAGTACGCTGGGTCTGGCTTTCATGCTGAATGCTAACATGCTAAATGCTAACAGCGTGACTTCCGCGTTACCAAAGAGTATAGACGCAAAGAGACGAAACCCCGAGAGAGGCCGAGTGGATTGGTTATATTCTTCGAGTGAACCTGGAGCAGACCGTGGAGGGGCTTCGCTGTGGCGTTCAGACAAGGTGAGTTCAACAACCATTATATATCTATGACAACAACAACACACCTGCTGAACTCTCCAGATGCAAAACTGCGTTGCCGAGCAACGTAGTTGCGTGTGCAAGCTTCGCGGTGTGTAAAAAAAAAATGCAAGTGCAGCTGCTGTGCTGAGTTTATGTTGTTTACATGTGCAAATTGTCTGCTGGTGATGTTTTTATTCTACTGTTGATTCTAAAATGAGTTTATCATTTTTGTTTGAATTGTCTGAGTTTTGTCTCTTTGTTCTGGTTACTTCTTGTGAGGCTACACTGAGGAGGGCAGTTGTATAATTGTATAATTGATCATCAGTTGTATTATGAACAGACTGCAGAGTGCCTGTATGTTGGTTTGAACAGAAGGGGTCTTGTTGCTGATGTTGTTCCACATGTGTATACATTTAATGCAATCTATTTTGTACTCAATTACATTTTTACATAAGAACTTTTTACTTTTACTTGAATAAAAAAGTGTTTAATGCAGCCACAAATTGGTCAAAATTTAAACAGGAATTAAAATTACAGTATATAATGTATATAGTATATAAACATAAAATTGAGTTGAATGGATCGGACCCATTGTTTGTCACCGATATCTCTCAGTGTCATTATCTGTAGGTGGGAGCCTGACAATCGCACAATTGTAAATTATTTAGAGTTTCCTCTCCTAAAGAAGTGCATTTCATCATGATTCAGTTATAGAGACAGCAATCTGAGTTCCCCTCTCATATTGTATATGTCAAGATCTGGCATTTAGTGAGTGAATTCCCCCTTAGCAGAGTATTTCCATCCCACACATACAGTACATTTACACTAACACACACACACACACACACACACTGAAGAGTGAATTGTTTGTTTTCATATGAAGCAGAGTTGACATTTATGTGGAGCGTCTGTCAAAAGTGCACATCCCAAAATCAGGAATGAGGTAATAGAGGTTTATATTTGGGTACTGCTAGTGTACCCACAGACAAACTCATTTCACTTTGTGACAGCATGAAAGTCCAAAAATAGCACAGAGGAAGCTTTATATGTTCCTGTTTCTGTGCGTATTTCGACTGATTTAGTCTAAGAGTGTCCTCCATGGAAACTCAACGTAGAACTGAAATTTCTGAGGTGATAGTGAGACACAGTTGTTTGTGCAGACAGTCACATTGTCTGGTCCGAGTCCTCGTGTTTCTATTGTGACCACTTCACTATTTTGAATGTCACAATGGCAACAATGTGCACGCTGTTGTGTGAACTATATCCCAATTGCTTGACTACAGGAATTCCCAGTGAATCTGTTTTTGATCCTTATTCTCCAAATGACGTAATAGATGAATGTCTTGGCTGTATGTTTGCAGATGTGGTCTATTTAGCTGGTATAATGTGCTGAATGTTTTTTGATATGTCGAAGGCCAACAACCATTTTAAGGTCATTTTTGGTCGAGGAAAATGTCACCTTGTGATAAATAGCATTTGCCTGTGAAGTCCGAAGCATTTCAGAAACCACAACCAACAATATTTTTGATTGTCTCTCACTGCTTTCCAAATTCTGTGGCATTCATTTGTTAATAATTTCCTAAAACAGCTGGGCACTGTAGTTTTTAGCAAATGTTACTTAAGTTACCCGAGTACCGATCCGATACCGGTGTTTAATTAATAAGCTGTATGCATCACTGTGTGGAAGTGACTGGGATCATTCTTTTATGTGTAAGGCAACAACATTGCTTTCCTAACTTTGTAAAACAAAATGTGACAAATACAGTAAATACATGGATATAAATTTACTTAATTGTTAATTATCATTAAAATAATAAATCGTGCACCAGCAATTTGGTAAAAAAAATCTTCAAAACAGGAATTACAATTCAAGTGTAAACCTTTTTAATGCAGCAACAAATTGGTCAAAACTTAAACCGGAATTCAAATTGGGTTTATAATGTATATAAACATAGAACTGAAATGAATAGATTGGCCTCATTGTCACTGATACCCAATCCAGTTATTTGAGTCAGTATCGGCCCGATAGACGATCCGGTATCGGTGCATCCCTAATCTGCAGTGATAACAGTAGTGGAGATTTTCTCCTCTTCATATAAAGTGAGATTTGTGCTCCTTTATTTAAAATACATGTCGTGTAGCTGTCCTGTTTGTTTGTCTTTTGGGAAATAAATGTGCATCTGTTCTTCATGAATAATGTATTAGTTGACCTTCAGTGCGGAGCAGTGAGTCTACAGAAAAACATAAACGAGGAGAGCAAATGTACTAAAAACCCTGCAAGCTTGGCAGGTACTCCTTTAGCAAATAAATCTTCAAGACAAAGGGATGTATTTAGTAATTACATGAATAATGAAAGCATTCATTAATACCATTCGTTGACCTAGAACACATTTATGCATAGGTTTCTATTAGAGGTCGACCGATTAATCGGTTTGGCCGATTAATTGGCGCAGACGAGACGTTTTACAAACTATCGTGATCGGTGGAACTGGGCTCTGATAGTGGTACATGGCTGCGGAGACGTAAATCACCGTTTTGCATGGAGGCTCCAGACACAAAAGTCAAGGTAGAGGGGGAGAAAAAGAAAATATTTCTCAATTATATAACGCAACACTATCACCTCTTTGACACGATACAAGACAGGTAGACAGGCTGCCGCGCAGCGAAGCCCAAAAAATGGTATTCGGGACAGTCCTAACTGAATATTCTCTTATGAATGATTAAATTCAGACTGACGAAAAACTGAAAACTGCATATGAAAAATTAGCCAACTAGGCTGCTGCAGAAGTGAAGAAGATATTGGTTGATTAATCGGCTAAAGTTATTACAGTATATCGGCCCTTAAAAATCCACTGTCGGTCAACCTCTAGTTTCTATTCACCTTAAAGTGTGACAGATAAACAGTAGAGTATGATGATTAATAACAATCCATCGTGGGGCATACTTGTGGCCTAGTGGTTACTGACAGATGTATACCATATACCGTATATCATAACTTGAGGCTGATGGCAAAAGTGATAATACCTCTGAACACTGACCCAAGTCTTCTCTCACTGTTGAATCTAGATTATTATATACTTTACTGGAAAACACTCAGTCCTTATAGCAGTAGTAGTGGCAGTGAGACAACAATGACAGTATAGTGTAACTTTTTTTAAATATCATCTCTAAATGTCAACACAAAATGTACTTTGATACGATCATAATAAAAAAAATCCCCTACCCTCTCATACCAGTGGTGTTGTTTTCACAAGTGTTTTTTCCACATTGAGACCACAATACCCATAAACCCCGTAGCTTGCTGTTGCAAAAACATTCATGCGACTCGGCCAACTTCCTCCTCCATCTTTCACTTTGCTAAAGACTACAAACATGTCAGAGTTCATGTTTCACATAGACATTTCATTTATGTCACTGCCTGCCATTATGAGGAACATGAGCTAACTTTATTTTGTGTATTTTAAAAAAAGAACTTTAAGACTTTTTGAATTGAGATATCTGAGAGAGGGAACAAACAGGATCAAATATCCCCGTTGCGGTTTCATGGTTGGAATAGTGGCATGCACTTGAATTTCGGAAAACATCCGTTTCTGCATCCTGGACATGACCAAGGAAACCCCGTGGTTCTTATCGTGTCAGTGCTGACATTTATGTTGACCAACTTTTGGTCATGCATGCACGCAGAGATACATGCAGACACCTACGCTTCACTCAACCACCAGCATGACTGTCTGCACATACTGGAACAGACCCTCCAACACCGCAGTGACCCATGTTGTTGTTTTTACTGCCTTTTAGTCCCAAGGAAATTCAATTTCCGTATGTAGTCTCCTAAATGACTGCATTCTTTTCAGGATCTGATAAAATGATTATGTTCAGACTGCAGGAAAAAGTGTCCCAAATCTGATTTTTTTTGTGCATATGTGACTCAGATCTGCTTTTTTTCAAAACAGTGTGAACAGTACAAATCACATGGAATCTGATCTTTTCAATTCAGATTTGGACTACTTTCATATGTGGTCCTAAATCAGATACAGGTCATTTTTTTTTTGCAATGCGACCTCAGTCTGAACAGTCGTATCGGAATTAGGGATGTTAATAATTAACCGTTTAACCGTTAACCGACATTGAGCATTTTAACCGATTAACGCCATCGGTTAAATACGGTTAAAGAAATTTTAATAATTAATCAAAAAGCTGAGCGGCTCAGAGGAGCGGCTCGTCACTTTAAGGAGAAAAGCTGGTCCACATTAACCGCCCACCTTAAGAGGCGGAGCCGGAGTTGCAGGATACAGGAAGTCTGCTCCGGTCTCTCCAGCTCGCTTGAGCGGAGCGGAGGAGTTGTAGTTTCGTAGCATTTATTCACTGACAAATAAACTGTACACACACTGCTACACCAACGTTCACAGCTATAACGCCACCAACAGCCTCACACTCACAGCCAACACACACACACACACACACACACACACGTGTGACGGAAACCCGTTAAAGTTACGCAGACCACGTGTGTGGCTGCGGCGACCACGAAGCCTCCGGCAACGCTAGAGCTGGTAACGTAGCACAAATACACACACTGTTTGTTGGACACTCGCTAAAGTTATGTCGGGCAGATAAAGTATCGTTACGTCGGGCAGACACACAGCTGACAACCTGTGTAAACTAAACTAAATGTGCGCTGGAGACTTTTACTGGGAAAGTGGCTGCATGTCAGCAACACTACACGCAACACCGTGGCTGCTAAGTTAACGCTCCTGGACGGTTGAACTGGGGACTCCCGTCAACAAATATCTGTTGTGCATTGCATTTGGGGCACAAATCTTGTCGGTTAACGGTTAATAATCGGTTAGCGAGGGTCGGTTATCGGTTAAGAACACTTTTAAAAATTAGCATCCTTATTATATGAAGTTTTAAACAAAGCAAAAGTATTACATCTACAGAGTAAAATAAAATAATCAGTCGCCTTTTCCCTTTAAAATTCCTAAATGATATTGGCATTATCAGCCAGGATCATTTATTTATGTAGACATTACATGAGTAAAAACAGAGAGAATCAGTCCCTATGTATTTACGCAGCTAAACAAATCATGTTTTAACCAGATATAGTTACATAACCACACCCCTAAACCTTTTACCCACACTGAGGCGTGTGCATGAAAAGCAGAAAGAAAGCATGACGTGGCATACAAATGACACGCGAAAAGCGGCATACAAATTACACGAGAAAAGCCTAAAATGCGTCCTCACACACACAGAATGTCCATGTAATGTCGTGCTATTTATACGCCTTCCCGTGAGACCGGGTTGCACTATCAAAGGACATTCTCATTGACGTTATCATTCAAAGTACCACTTATAAAGATCACGAACTACATGTGAATCCCTGTGTCTTGATATGTGGTCACAGGCGAGGCAGATTGGATGAATGAATTCCTTGCTCATTGACAGGAGATGAGGGGTGGCTGTGTAGGTCTTCCTCCACTCAAAGTAACGTGAGTACGCCTCGTCCTTCATGTCCAGCAGAAACTTAGCCAGTGACTTTGCATCAGGGAAATCGTTTATGTGAATGAAGGCGTCGGAGGGAAGGAACTGCTCGTAGTTTATTCTCGGCGGACCCAAAACTACAGGGACCGTCCCTGCCACGAGGGGCCCGTTAACCTTCTCTGTGATGTAGTCTCTGTGGATCGAGTTCTCAAATGAAAGGTAGAACTTACAACTAGCAATGGTTGAGTAATAGTCCTCGTACCTCAATTGGTGCCCAAAGGCTGCACCAAAGACGTGGATCTTAATATGTTTGGACAGTTCACGATAGTAACTTTCTCTCACAGCTGTTCCAGAGGCTGGGTTGTTGTTGCTGACAATCCAGCACACTAGTTTGTCTTTCTTGGGCAGAACAAAGTCCTCTTTCATTTCTGTCTCCCTGATAGTGAGCTCATTCCTCACCGTGATGTCAGCGTCTCTTCTGTAGCTCAGTGTTAAGTTGAACAGGTTGCCCAGACATGGTATCTTCGCAGTGTTCGTCGGGGATTCCACATTGAACCAAATCCACTTCTGAAAAGCTGGACGTGGCTCCCACGGCATGTTTCTCAAAGTCCAGGATATTTCTTTGTGGTAGAAAATGACCCCCTGTGCTTTGCTGTAGAGGGATCTGTCATCTGTCAGAACACAGCTATCGATGTGGAAGTAGGTAGAGCAAATTTTGAAATCAAACTTCTGACCGAGAGGCCAGAACCACAGCAGGACTATGGGCTTTTCATTTGGATCCATGCCTTCATAATTTCCATCATCAGCTAATATAGATATTCGACGGCAAAAACGAGATGGAGACTCAAAATACAGAGAGAATGCAATAACAGAGCAGATAAGGCCAAGAGCGGCTATATTTGCTAAGTAAAATATTTTCTGGGAAACTGGTGTCACCATCTGTGGAAAAAGAAAGAGAAACTGAAGTGATAACGACATCAGGAGTTGCAGCAAATGGAGTTCAAACTGCTTAAAATGTGCGCCGCTAACGACTGGCGGGAGCTAAAGATTACAGTGTTGAGAAAACTGATATTACAATACGCACAAATCGCTTCACTTTTAATTTCTGGGTCAATTTGGGAGGAATTCAGCAACTATAACACTGTGTTTTGTTTACAGCGGAGCATTTTGAATTCGGTACCACTCTGATTCTCGCCTCTGACTTGCTTCTTCTCCGTAGCAACCAGTGTGCAACCTTCGGGTCTGAAAAGTGAAGCCAATGTGGAAGTGCCTTAAACTTGCATACTTTCTAACAGCCAGCAGGGGGCGACTCCTCTGGTTGCAAAAAGAAGTCTGATTGTATAGAAGTCTATAAGAAAATTACCCTACTTCTCACTTGATTTATTACCTCAGTAAACATTGTAAACATGAGTTTATGGTCTCAATCGCTAGTTTCAAGTCTTCTTCAATACAGCATGATGTCCATTTAGTAAATTATGGTCCCATTGAGAGAAAAATATATGATAAAGCAGGGTATGCTTTAGGGCGTGGCTACCTTGTGATTGACAGGTCGCTACCATGACGTTGTCCGGTCTAGGTGTTGTCTGTGTTTTCGTCTTACAACTTTAACTCGTGTGTTTCCAGTTCATGAAAGTTAATTTTGACATTTTTGTCGCCTAAAAATGTCTTGGTCAGCGTTCAGTTGTACTTATAAAAAAAGGTGTCCATAACATAAAGCTACAGGGTTGTAAAGTAACATTGAGGACATCCTTCCAGAACCAGCGACCCCTACCACACACTTGCTCTTTTAAGCCAGCTAGCTACAGCTGATAAAATCTGCTCGGGACGATATTGTCAGTTCAGCCAGAAAAATTGAGTTTTGTCTGTTGGAAATGAGAAGCCTGCTTTTGTCTCTCTCTGAAATTAAGGACCCATTGCATCAAAAACAACCAAGAATTTCAAGTTGTAGGCCCTAACTATGGGGGGGCGCGACTTATCGAACGATCAATTATGACATTATTTAGTATCTAAAATAATCTCTTAAAGAAAATCACAAGATATAATTATCATAAGTAATGTACAGAACAGCAGCTGTAGGTAATGCAATTCAACACAAGAGACTTAAATAATAATGCTCACGATTTTGAAATCCAACATTACAGTCAATATTCTCATTCAGTTAAGATTATCACACATAACATGCTGTTCTTCTCACCTTTCCACAGAGCACAAGGGCTGGATGTTTCTTTCTGGTAGTCAGTAGAACAACTGAGGCAGGTTGTCACTCGAACACACAGTTGAATACTGAGATATGGATCACTGAGCCCAACAAGAGAAACCAGTTGAGTTTAAATACACTGCGTCATCATTGTGCTACACCTCCAAGACCAGACAATGGATGGCAAACAAACCCTGCCTTTAAAAATGTCACTGTGGTGAGCACACACCCTCTGAGATAAGCAAACTGTACAAAAAATCACTGTTAATGAATAACATTCAAGTATTGAATATAATTCAAAAACGGGTAGTTTCATCTTTGCATCTCATTTGAACATTTGAGAGGTTACACCACGTTTTTCTTGTATTTGCATTCAATTAAGATTATCACACATACCATGCTCTTCTTCTCACCTTTCCACAGAGCACAAGGGCTGGATGTCTCTATCTGGTAGTCAGTAGAACAACTGAGGCAGGTCTTTGACACTTGAACACACATTTGAGTACTGAGATACGGATACCTGAGCCCAACAAGAAAAACCAGTTGTATTTAACTACAAGGCGTCGTCACCGTGCTACACCTCTGTCATTCAGTATGATGATGGTCAAGGTGGTCCCGATGAAAGTGATCATATACATAGTGTTGTACACACAAACAGAATCAATGAACAGTTTTCAAAATGACAAACTTAATGTGAACTCGCGCTTAGAGCACTTACAGCATGGAAAACCTGTGGGAAATAAAGCTGTGATTTATCGTCACCTGCAGAGGCCACCCAAACCTGTTTAGCAATGTTTACATACTTTATGGTCACTTGAGAGTCAAATGAGTAGTTCAGGTGGAACAGGCTTGTGATTGTCATCTTTTTGAAGAAAAATGTTTCTATGACTTGTAGACAACGCAAGAGCAATGACTTGGGAGGACACACTCGACACCGACACTTTAAAACAAAACTCACTGTGGTAAGCACACACCCTCTGAGATATGCAAACTGTAGAAAATATCACTGATAATGAATAACATTCAAGTATTGCATATAATTCAAAAACAGCTAGTTTTATCTTTGCATCTCATTTGAACATTTGAGAGGTTACACCACGTTTTTCTTGTATTAGTCAGGGATGCAAACAACTAAAATAACGCTGATATATCACTTTCCATCGTCTTCACTGTCTTCACTCGTCATTATGGTACTGTACTAAATTCACCTCATTATATTATTATATAGCAGTACCGCCCCCGGAGCAGCGGGGGCGGTGCTGCATTCGCTTTACCGCACCGTTGTGACGAAAAGAGAGCTGAGCCGGAAGGCAAAGCTCTCGATCTAACGGTCAATTTTCGTTCCTACTCTCACCTATGGTCATGAGGGTTTGGGTCATGACCGAAAGAATTAGATCGCGGGTACAAGCGGCCAAAATGGGTTTCCTCAGGAGGGTGGCTGGCGTCTCCCTTAGAGATAGGGTGAGAAGCTCAGTCATCCGTGAGGGACTCGGAGTAGAGCCGCCGCTCCTTTGCGATGAAAGGAGCCAGCTGAGGTGGTTCGGGCATCTAGTAAGGATACCCTTGCCTCCCTAGGGAGGTGTTCCAGGCACGATCAGCTGGGAGGAGGCCACGGGGAAGACCCAGGACTAGGTGGAGAGATTATATCTCCACACTGGCCTGGGAACGCCTCGGGATCCCCCAGTCAGAGCTGGTTAATGTGGCCCGGGAAAGGGAAGTTTGGGGCTCCCTGCTGGAGCTGTTGCCCCCCGCGACCCGACCCCGGATGAGCGGTTGAAGATGAGTGTGAGTGATGAGATGAGAGAGAGATATTATTATAGTTTTCTCTGATGTATCTCCTCTTCAGACAGTTTCTTATAATTTAATCCCTATTTAAATATTATTATTCTATTAGATTGTTAATTTCACGTTACTCTACGTGCTACTGGAGATATTAAGGATTTCACACAAATAAAAGGAACATAGAAAATTAAAACCACATATGTTTTTGCAGAATAACATATCACTGGATGATGATTTAAGAGTAAGAAGAAAAAGCAGATTAAAAAGAGTAAAGAATACTGCATATAGAGTAAATCCTTGTCTCTGATTGGCTAGTCCTGCTCTGAACATACATGTGATCAATCATGTGATCCCTTGAGAGCTGCTCTTAAAGGTCACTCTTACACTTTGCTGTAAGTAGACGTCAGTCACTTGATAAATGTGTGTTATTACACGGCTTCGTTGAATAATCGATTCTGATTGGTCAATTACGGCCTTCTTCGGCGTTTTATTTCCGTATAGCAGACCGCTGCTAACAGACCGTTGCTATGGACGCAGTTTAAATAGATTCTGGAGCAGGTAATAAAATCATTTTTAAATCAATATAATAATTTTAAAATCAATATTTTGTGTTTTTTTATGTAATAATGTATAAATCCCAAAATAGCCCATGAAATAAGGAATAATCCCACAACATTATTAATTATTCACATTCAACATGAATTGATATTAGTTATTGTCAGACAGATATCGCTGTTTGTTGTGTGTAGAGGTGTGTGTGTGTACAGTAGTGCGGAAAAAGGCACTGAAATGGAGGAGATGGAGACACACATACAGAACAACATGTCAGCCTGCCGCGCTGCTCCGCGAAGCTTCGAATGCCTTTGAATATTTCAAAATGGTATTCGGGACAGCCCTATTCTTGTAGAAATATAAAATACAAGTATGCCCCTGAAAATAAGCATAATAGGTCTTCTTTAATGGCTTGCAGGAGGCGAGAGAGGAGTCCGCTTCCCGGAGCTCCGAGGGGCGGCGCGGCTCTACTGCTTCATAAACCCGGCTGGAAAAGAGAGATTATCCGAACAAGTAGCTCCAAGTGGAGAAGAGAGGTTGAAGTAAACAAAACTAGAGGAGGGAAGCTGGCGCTGCGGTGGGATGTTGTTTTTTAAAGACAGAGAGAGCTTCGCTGAAGTTCCTCCGCTTGCTCCAGTGCGTGTGGGTCGCCTGTCGCTGTCCAGGGTACTTAAGCACCGCTGCAAACACACACACACACACACACACACACACACACACACACACACACACACGGTGCACGAACTCGCGCAATCCAGGGCCGTAGCCAGGAGACCACGAGGCGCAGCCTTCGCCCACATGAGGAAACACTCAAACACCATGTAGGTATAAAGCTGACAGTCCTCAGCATCATTGAATGGACCTCACAGACTCTGGATCAGTTGAATAAACAGTGAGTTAAGGAAAGGTAAGCTTACCTTTCAACAACAAGGCAACTCTTCTTTACCTAAGACATAAAAAGGCAGACAGGATAGAAAACTAATACAAAATCTTTTTTTTATACACAGGATTTTTTTTATTTAAAAAAATATTTTATGAATAAATCTTAAGTTTTGCAAACAAGCAACACAAACGACAAAAGCAAAAAACAACAACACATTTTTTTTTACTTATAGGATACAAAGCAATACGATTAGAAAAGCAATCAGGACCAGCCACTAAATGGATGACTATAATATATTTAATTGGGTCGTGTCTAGAAGGGAGCCCGCAAACTGCGAAATCTGATCTGAGATCTGCAAAAAATTGCAAAAACTCTCGCGAGACTCGCTGCCAGACGACCTATCCTAACTTTAACTCTTCGAGATCAATGCCTAATCTTAACTATCTCGCGAGAGTTTTCCCAGTTTGCTGGCTCCCTTCCAGCCACCACCATTTAATTGACCAAGAAAATAAAATAAATCTAAATATATATACATCCATAAATATAGGCCTAACAGTATATACACACCTATATACACATACATACTGTTCATACGTATAATCAAACGCGTAAGGCCATTCTTTTTACACAGGATTTTAAAAGAATTAATTAATATAAAGAAAAAAAAAAGCTCAAATTGAATAAAAGAACATGACAGTGGAGTGCAGTGCAAGATATGACCAACATTTGATTTCATAAAAGCAGTGCAACAGAAAAGCCTTAAACCTTATCAGAGTTTGGTGCATAGAAACTCTAATCTTATCACTGGATCTGAATGACAGAACTCCCAGCAACTGCGAAGAAGTCACATGCAGCTTTTACAGAGCAGGACTGCTTTGTCTGATGCTTAAAAAGATTCTCCCCTAAAACAGACTCACAGATATACTGGATTATTGTTATAAATATAGCAATTCAGACGTGTAACTCCATAAGTTTCAAATGTGAACTCTAAACTGAATAAAATATTGCATATCTCAGAGCAGCAACACATTTAGCCTCCGTTACAGACTCCTGGAGAAGTAGAGATCCAATCCTGATAGTTCATGTAATCACATTTTGTGATGGGTTCTCCCATTTTATATGATTAAATAGCATTTTAATATTAATAAAAATAATAATAGAAATACACACATTCACTCGTAGGCATCATCTAGTATGTTTAAAGGGGATCTATTATGCTTTTGTGCTTTTTCCCTTTCCTTTAGTTATATAGTTTTTTGTGCATGTAAAAGGTCTGCAAAGTCCTAAAGTCCAAAGTCCAGGCCAAAGGGAGTTACTCTCCCCCACAGAAACACTGCTCCTGGACAGTTTGATGGGAGTTCATGAGCTTTAGGAGCAGTGATTGACAGCTGATTAGAGACTCCTCGGTTCTGATTGGTTGTTCTGCTCCGGTCTGTGAAATCTTGCAGATGCCATTAGGAGCACTGGAGTGCATCGGAGTATCTGTCTCATGCGCTACTGTCAGGATGTAGTGAAAATAACTTTTTTTATCATATTTGCTCAAAGTTACCGATTTCAGCTTAAAAGCTGAAGTAGGCGAGATTGGAGCAAATATTATTAAAAAAAGTTACATTTTATAAAACGGTCGCTATATCGTGACAGTAGTACATGAAACAGGTAACCTGAAAAAAATCATGTTCCTCTGTGTCCTCCGGTGCTCCATACCTGTATACATTTCAGGTATACAGTAAAACCTGCCTGAAATTTCACATTCAGAACAACAAAACATGGGTAATGCAAAAAGAAAACCCCCCCAAAAAAACCCTAAAAGCTTGAAAGTTCATTCTTAAAGGAAAAGTTAAAAATTCTAGAAAAATTTGCTTTCTTGCCTATTTTAGATGAGAAGATCGATATCACTCTCGTGTCTAAATGCTAACTTAGCTTAGCACAAAGACTGGAAACGGGGGGGGGGAAACAGCTAGCCTGGCTGTGTCCACCAAAAATAACAGAATCCACCTACCAGCACCTCTAAAGCTAAAGAAGTATCTTGCTTCTTTAATCACATTTTAAAAAACAAAGTGGCATAAACAACACATTGATGAGTTTCGGGTCGGGCAATTATGTGCCAGACTTTTTTTTTGGTCTGGACCAGTTTCCAGGCCTCTAGCAATCTCTCATGAAGTCATAACATGACCTAAAGTCACTCGTGGGACTCCCCATCTAAAATCTAGCCACAGTCACAAGAAGCCGCTTTTACCACAAACTATTGAAATTGCTAGGGCACTGGACACGAGACTGAGTGAACACAGAAAAGCATCAGCTGTCTGTGAACACCAAAAACAAAATAGGTCAAAAACACAGAAAGCCAGTGGACGACCAGAGAAAGATCAAGGAGGATATTCACATCCAACGTCATCTTTGAACAGAGATAGAAGTTAAGGTCTCCCCATAATGATCATCTGTTATAATGTGACCGCAGTTCCATAAACTTGTGCCATGTGATGACAACTGAGCAAACTGATAAAGATTATATGATGCAGTTGAAAGTAGGCTTGCCGCGTGTTACCGGTGTCACACGGTGGTCAGGCACACACACCGATTACATTACTTGCTCACTAACCCAACCGTCGTTTTGCTTTTTTTTATAGAAATAAAACCCATTTAATTCATTTTCGCGTATCAGCGCCGTGTTATCAATACATAGCCCGTGACAATATTTAAACCCCCAATATTAAACCCCATTGCTATTGAAACATAATCTTATTGAGGCAGTCGCCAAGCGAAAGCTCGACCTGGAGAGACCAGACACACAGCCATCCAACGTTAAAGATCAAAGTATGCTCTCTGTATATATTGAGCGTCATCTTCTCTTGTAAAATGTTGTGTGTGTTGTCACAAGTTTATTAACTGGTGGGAACATTTCCTCACCATGACATCCCTAGTTGAAAGTTCTGGAAAACACACACTGGTTATTTTCCCAGACTTGACAGAGCTTGTTCCCCCTGAAGGCATTATGCAAGTGTTTTCTTGGGCTCCTCGTGAGAGACAGTGAACTGAACTTAATGTGTAAAATCGGTGGAGTGCCCCTTTAAGATTGTAGCATGTGAAAAAAAAAAACATCTTTGCATTGTTATGACCAGTTTTATACATTCAAAACTTGACTTTATTGCCTTTTTAGCAAACGATTACTTTGGTCAACTTGTAGTGCAAACGAGACAAACATGAAGACATTCAACTAAAAGACATCTGAAAATACTAACAGAATATACCAGAGTTAAATAATCAGTCAAATCTCCCTTTAAACACTCTGCATTCCTCCCGTTGAGACCACGCAGGATGACCACCTGTTACTGTAATCTTCGTGGCACATTTCAGAGAAACACTCGCTCACTTGTCCTTGAAATGTGAAAGTGAAATGCAAGAAGAGAGTGCCCGCAGAGCCTGGTTATCTATTCTACTCATCGTGCCCTTTTCCCCTCACCAGGGAGTCTTGGAGAGTCCCTGATTTTCTCACCCACATCCTGGGTGGCAGCTGCTGTGCACTTTGCAACTGTAATTCTATCAAGGCCAACAGAGCTGCTCTCCGGCTCGGTGCCAGCCTCACCACGAGAAAGAAAGAGAGAGTGAGAGAGGGAGGGAGGGAGGGAGGGAGGGAGAAAGAAAGGTCGCTGGTCTCAAGGACTTTCAGCCACAGTGTCTATATTCAGGGGAATAACACATTTTGGACTGCAGCGCTGCAGCAGGGAGGAGTAACCGTGATATACCATCCTGTGGTTCAGTTTGCAGTCCAGTCCGCACGTACACACCCACTCTCACCGCCGGCTCCTCCGAATCTCCACCCGGCTTATATTTCCCTGACACAACTGTGCGGTGTGTGATGTGAAGTGGCCCAGCACTCATGTGGAAATCGGCTCTGATTTCCAGGTAATACACCCACTATCAATGCAGCAAGGGAGTTCTGCTGAAGATGAATAATCTGGCCTCAAAGTGGCCTTTGTGTCCACTTCTAAGTCACGGTCGGGAAGTGACGGGTTCTTATTCCCCGAAAGCAACACAGTCACAGATAAGACCTGCAGGAATAGGTGGGTTCAGTTATGGTAATCTGGACAAAAGCCAAATTCTGTAAATAATGAAAAAGAGAGAGAAAAGAATCTTGTCCTGTTCAAATGGATGATTTGAGTTTAGCTTCTTAGTTCATTGGCTTAAGCTCTTTATGGATGTGCCCACATTTCCTGTTAAAAAAAGAAGAGACAAAGACAACACAGAACAGTCGACACGTTCTCATCCCAACTCGTCACATATGGCCGCTTTGTCAAGTCCCTTGCCACCACTTTAGGTTTTGGCAACAAAACCACTATAATTAGGTTTAGGTTAAAACTATAGTTAGGTTTAGGATAAAACTACATAGTTGGGCTTGAAATTACTACGTTTGTAAAGTGAAAATGAAACTGAACGCACCAGACTGCTCTCACACACTGTTCGTAGCTATACCTACGGAAAGTAATGCACTGGAATTTGTGTATATCCCACAAAATCAATTTGTGTGTAGTTAACGTATTTGTGAACAAGTAAATATAAATAGCGGCGAACACTGTGTAGGGAGGAGGTCGGGGTGGGCGGGTGGGCCAAAAAATACCGGGCTTTTGCCCAGGAGACCGGCGTTTGTGTCCCGTGTGAAACCAGAAGTCAACATTGATTTGTGGCGTAAGTTATGTACTTACTAAGTTACGCCACTTCCGGAGTTATTTGAACCCAAACCACGATCTTTTTACAAACCTAACTAAGTCGCTTTACTGCCTAAACCTAACCAAGTTGTTTCCTGTGAGACGGAACTTTATTTTGAGCGGAAATTGACTCGTGTTGCTGGACATTCATAGGAAAACGAACGAAAAAGGAGGAATAACTTTTTTGTAAGATATCATACGAACTGTTGTATGAGGATACGCACCGGACAAAAAACAGCGGTCTCCTGGATGAAAGCCCTGTGTTTTCTGGACCATCCACCTCCCCTCCCTCCAGGGGTTAGTATAGTCTTTTTGCTCTTTAAACTAAGTATACGCGGTATCACATGCTGACGTTGGTGACAAAGCGTCGGTATTTGACGCCCTGGGAATGAGAACAGACTGGAAGAGGATGATAAACATTTTTGTGTCCTTGTTAAAGATGGAAACAAAGTGGACAAAGGCTCAAGTAATCTATAACAAACTAATCATATCTGACAATCACCCCAAAAGGTGTTCCTTGTTCAAAAGTGGTGTCACTGTCAGGGAAAATGATGATGGGGAAATCCATCAAATTCTCAAATCTGCATCAGTTTTCTGGTTCACTTCTCAGCACTTTTCCTCCTTCCTTCCAAGCAAGCATTCCAGTTGACTCACATGGTGACCGAGGACAGTCAGTACTGTAAACAATAAGTATCAACAAAGATAGCGATTTCATACAGACAGTTTCACATTCATTTCAGTAGAAATAAATTGGCTCTAAAGCTAGTTTTTAACGATGCATGTAGCGAGTTCAAAAGCATTTGTTACTGGCTGATGTGAAATGTCAGGTCAGAATGCGTAGTTCATAAAGCAGGAGTAACTCACAGTCTCGGCCCACAGAAATCTGTGCGTGATTTACTTTGATTTAGTTAGATAGTCTTCATATTAGTCTTCCTTTGATTTACTCTTTCAACTGTGCTTCTCTCTTTACGTCTTATATGTGTTACTAAGCTGCAGTGCCGCATCTCGAATCACCGTCATTCGAATTGGCCGACCGACCGACCACCCACATGATGCCTCTCCTCTCTCCTATGTAACCCACTGCCTCGTACATCAACGCCCAGAAACTGGCTCTTCTTCTGGACTTCATGTTCTTATTCCTGTTTTGATGCGTAGTAGAAAGAAACAAAATGCAACTCAACTAATTTTGCAAATTTACGATTTTTTCTCCCATTTCCTTGTCACCCACAAAAACACCTTTAAGTTGTCAAAGAATGCTTTTAACAATGATTTTTAGTTCTGATTATACCAGTGGTTCTCAAACTTTTTTCAATAATGTACCCCCTTTGAAATATTATTCCAGCTAAGTGGGCTACCCCGACCAAACAAAACGTAACGGAACAAACATCATCGTGAACGTGATTGCGTTTGTTGCAGCAGTTGACAGTTTACGGCAGTTAACGATTGCATCTGTGGGCAACATCCGGGTCTGAGAAGTGAAGCCAATGAGGAAGTGCTTTAAACTTGCATTCTTTCTAATAGCCAGCAGGGGGCGACTCCTCTGGTTGCGAAAACAAGTCTGATTGTATAGAAGTCTATGGGAAAATGACCCTACTTCTCACTTGATTTATTACCTCAGTAAACATTGTAAACATGAGTTTATGGTCTCAATCGCTAGTTTCAAGTCTTCTTCAATACAGCATGATGTTGATTTAGTAAATTATGGTCCCACTTAGAATCAAATAGACCATAAAGCAGGGTATGATTTAGGGCGTGGCTACCTTGTGATTGACAGGTCGCTACCACGGCATTGTCCAGTCAGGGAGTTGTCCACATTTTCGTCTTACAACTTTAACCCTTTCACAGTGTGTTTTCAGTTCATCCAAAGTTAATTATAATCTTTTTGGTCGCCTAAAAACGTCTTATTCAGCGTTCGGTTGTACTTAGCTCCACCCTCTCGTGTCACTGCTGGTTGCAAAAACGTCACGGTGACTACGTCCACTTCTTCTATACTGTCTATGGTGGAATAGCATGAAGCATTGATGTGAGATTAAAAGATATAGGGATACATTTGAAATGTTTGTATTTATTTTGTTATTGTGCAGCATTACAATGAGGGACAGACATTCATGTGCGTCATAAAACATAATTGGTAAAACAAGCAGGTCAGAGAGGTGGATCTGACAGTGTCGGGTGTATAATGGGAGTGGTGTAAATAGATTAGTGTTTCTTTTGTTGCTCTGTTTCCACTGTATGTAGTGTCCTACAGTTGGTTGAGGCCAACACTTAGATATTCACTCTGGGAAACAGGAAGCTATTACATCACCTCTACAACTGTGTGTGGGTGTGTGTGTCGATCCGTAAATTTATTTGTCCAAGTAGGGTGTGAGGTTGTGTATGTGTCCCTCCCCCTCCCTATGCGTCATTCATGGATATGTCATCCTTACTACTCATCTATAGTTTGCATTTCAGCAATTCTCTGATCTGCATCAGACATGCAACTACTAAAGAATCCGCTGTGAAAAAAGGAAGAGTTGTTTTTGTTGAAACAAACTGCCGCGAGTATCACTATGAAGCTCGGCCTTTGATGCTTTGCCATACGCTTTAGGGAGTCAGCTAATGTGTTTCTATTGACTCAGTCCCCCTCTTTCCTCCGTCTCTCTCACAAACACATGCACACACAAACACACAGCTGCTGTAGTGGACTTTGGACTGACGTTCTTTGGGGAAAGCAGGGAGTTTCCTTCCTGGGTGGACTGTGTCATTCAGTGGGCTGCTGCTCCTGTGGTCAGAGAGAGGTGGAGAATGAAAACATCAAGGCAAACTTTTCACCTTCAGGGTGAGCGCACACACTCATGATTTTCAGCAACATCAGCCTCCCATCTGCTTCATACTGTGCAAATGTAATCCTAGTTTTTCCTTATAGGTTTATTTTTCCCATAAAAACAGCTGTAACACAGATGATGAGTATGAGTCAGTGGGCATAATTAATCAAACAGTCACCAAAAAGAAATGGCACTAATTGGTGGAAGAAGTACTCAGATCTTTTATTAAAGTAGAAGTACCAATACAACAACTTGAAACCACTCTAGTCAACATCTTCTCATAAAATGGTTCGTATGATATCTTTTGAAAAATGAATTCCTCCATTTTCGTTAATTTTCCTATGAATTTCCAGAAACACGTCAATTTCAACTTGTTACATGCATACATGAAACAACTTTCTTAGGTTTAGGCAAGAAAACGACTTAGTTAGGTTTATGAAAAGATCGATTTGATTAGGATTAGGCAAGAAAACTACTAAATTAGGTTTAGGAAAAGATTGATTTGATTAGGATTAGGCAAGAAAAGTATTTCATTAGGTTTGGGAAAAGATCGTTGTTTGGCTTAAAATAACTCCGGAAGTGGCGTAAGTTAATAAGTACGTAAGTTACGTGACAAATAAATCAACATTGACATATGAACAGTGGTCTCCTGGGCGAAAGTCTGGTGTTTTTGGACCCACAAATCCACCCCGACTTCCTCCCTATGGGGTGTTTGTCACCCTACATACTTCCTGGTCAATAATTATGTGGATTACACACAAATTGATTTTATGGTATATACACAAATTACAGTGCATTACTTTTCGTAGGTATGGCTACGAACGCTGTATGAGAACAGCCTGCTCTATTACAAGTAAAAGTGTTGCATTCAAACTCCGATTTAAGTAAAAGTACAGACGTATTAACAGCAAAATGTACTTAAAGTCTCAAAGTATTCGTTCTGCAGAAAAATGACCCCTCTGACTGATATATTATTGTACATGACATTATTAGTTTGTTAATACTTATGCATCAGTGTGTATGCAGCATTTTGATGTTGTAGCTGCTTGAGGTGGGTCTAGTTTTAGCTACTTTATATGCAGTTCTCCAAAAGGTCACAAAGACAATCTGAGGCGTCATGAGGTGATTAATGTTGCAGGAAAGAAAGAACAACTGCAGCATGAATATCCCTCTGAAATGGTGGTGGAGTAGAAATATATAGTAGCCGAAAATACATAAGTAAACTACTTCAGAATATCTGCAGTACTTTTACTTTCCACCACAGACATGCAGTTACTTACTTAATCTTACTGCATTGTATGTTGTGTGCGTGTGAGTCACTAATTGTGAGAGCAAGCAATGAAATTAAATGTAATGCAGCACTATTCATTTTTATTTTGCAAGCAAATTTGTTTCAGAAAAATCTGACAATAAAACACAATAGAGCTGATACAATTAGCTATTCAATCAATTACAGTAGTATCAGCAAAAAATCAACAAG
Organism: Sebastolobus alascanus; assembly: GCA_916701645.2. NCBI lineage: Eukaryota > Metazoa > Chordata > Actinopteri > Perciformes > Sebastidae > Sebastolobus > Sebastolobus alascanus. The sequence goes on along the minus strand of CAKAOJ020000009.1, from coordinate 8,736,059 downwards.
CAATAATTTTTTTCATTTTAGTTAATTAATCAAGCAAAAATACCACAGTTAAGGCTTCTCAAATGTGAGGATATCCACCTTTTCTGTGTTTTGTATAATTGTAAATTGAATGTATTTGGCTTTCAGACACAAGACATTTTAAGAACTCTTCTTGTGCTCACAGAACTTCTTTTTAACATTTCTTAATCTAAACAATGAATCAATTAATACAATAATTGACAATTATTGAATGAAAATAATTGCTAGTTGCAGCCTTAAAGCAAAGTCCAATCACATCTAATTCAGCTTGATACCACTTTCCAAGATGTATACAACTAGATTCAAATAAATGCATTCCTTTAATTTAAATGTACAGCAATTGATTTAAGATGAGTCGTTCTTCCTCTAGATTGGAATCTTTTTACGTCTTTGCTCTGGAGCTGCTGTTAATGTTCTTATTGTGGACGTTGACAGGCTCTGACTGTGTGACGGGGCCCTCTTGTGGTGCCACGTTGCAAACAGAAGTCATCACACGATGAGAGGAAAGGGGACCAAAATATAGTGGATCTCACATCCTCTTCTCCTTTCTGTAGTCCCTACACTTTCATGCTAACAAATGAAAAGAGGTTTCAGAGGAAATAACAAACAGGAAGAGGTGGAGGTGCATTTTTCTGCCTATTGATGATAATGTGATAACCCTTATAGTGGCTTTACAGTTGCAGGTCAAAGGTCAGCTTTTTTTGTAGCCTCGGTGAAAAAAGTTCAGTGAACGCTTAATTCAGCTGAAAGATGGTTTGTGTAACAACTCACATCATCGTACGTGAGCGTGTTTCAAGGTCTCGGATGTCTGTAGTGGAGCTGAATCAGGTTGGCTCGCACTCTGCTTACTAAGTCGTTCATCTGTCCGTCCATTAGAGGCCAAGAGGGACGCCGACCGGCTGCTGTTTAAGTGTACAACCTCCTCACAGAGGATGGAGAGAGAGATCCAATTTCACTGTGACTGGAGGAAAGAAAGAGGCCACTGACTCTGCACCGGGACTCTCTCCCGCACCCTCCCAACTTACTTGCATTTGTGCATCTTTGTGTAAATACGTGTGTGTGTGTGTGTGTGTGTGTGTGTGCGTGAGTGCGTGCGCGTGCGTGCGAGTGCGTGTGTGTTTTGCAGTCCCTGCTGTGAAGTGTTTAATAGTTAATAAGAGCCTTGTTTACTTGGCAGGGCTGCTGCCCACACAGCAGATGCTGCTCAAATGCTGAGATACAACTTAGGAAATACAGGAAATACTGTAGATACAAAACATAGTTTGGGATATTTTAACAGTGTCAACACACAACGTCTACCACACTTGTTTGAGAACAATTTAGAGAATATTCTTGTCGTTTTTTAAACTAAGAGGGCGAAAATGTTAGATAGATCGCCAGAAAGATGTGTGCTTTTAACATTTTAACCGAACGAAAGATGACTTTTCGCAACTCGACATCGTAATTTTAGTTAAAGTTAAACCCGCTATGAAAGCAGCACACACAGTATAGTACTGCACCGCTTTTCACCAGGATCGTCTCATTTTTCTACCAACACACAAAGTTGTCACAAAGGAAATGAATCCCCCTCATCAATTGGCCTCTTTATCAATATGTCTCCCACGGGGATCTCCTCCAGAGAGGTCGCACATAACAGCTGTCTGGCTTACTATTCACTTCCATTAATCATCCACACACACAAAACACACACACTTACATGCACCCTCAGTTACACATAACGCTGTTGTTTGGCTATTCAAAAATCTGAAGTTACATTGCGTATTTTTTTTTTGTTTAACATGTTTCAGCCCATTTTGTATACATACGTATAGCACATTCTTTTTAATGTGTCATTTATTTCACTTTGCCATGAAAATAGTGCTGCCACTAATGATTATTTTCATTGTAGATTAATCTGTAGATTATTTTCTCGATTAGTCGATTAGTTGTTTGGTCTGTAAAATGTCAGAAAATAGTGAAAAATGTTGATCAGGGTTTCCCAAAGCCCAAGATGACGTCCTCAAATGTCTTGCTTTGTCCACAACTCAAAGATATTCAGTTTACTGTCATAGAGGAGTAAAGAAACCCGAAAATATTCACATTTAAGAAGCTGTGTATCAGATAATTTTGAGGTGTAATGTAATGAGCTCTGGCTTCAGCTTTCACCTTTCAGCCAATACTACCATCTGTCTTTGACATATAATTTGACAGTATTGTGTAGCTGTTTAAGCTGATAATTCATTTATTTTTCATAACTTAAAGACCAACGTAAAGATCAGTTCAATAGTAAAAGTACTAAGACACATTAAACCACCAGTGAGGTCATGTAAGGATAAGGTGAGAGACATAACAGGGTGTCGTGGCACCCGGTGTGTTTGTTTAAGATGGATCATGCATAAAAGGATGTTTTCAATGTGAGGGTGTGATAATGTGACCTTGACAAAACAATCGGCCCTTACTGAAAGGTGATCCGGCTCACATCAGGGAAGAGGATGTTAGCGAAAGAGGCGAATAAACAAATACAATGTGAGGAACAAAAGCACAGAGACAGACGGACAGCATGACATGCTAATGGACAGGCAGGTGTAGAGTTTCTCTTGTAATTCATTCTGTTGAACTGTACACATCTGAAACAGCTGCAGTAACACTGAACTTTTCATGATAAATAATAAATGTCTCCGCTGTTTAAATTTGTTGCAGAAACATTTTCAGAATCAGAATAAGGTTTATTGCCAAGTAGGTTATTTACTTACAAGGAATTTGCCTTGTTGTTTGGTGCATAAACTAAACGTATTAAGAGGAAATAAAAAATACAGGCAAAGCACTGCCAAGAGCATAAATAGAAAATTGAAAAATTCCAATAAAATATAAAAAAAATCTAGATTGATGAGGTAAAGTAAACTGTGTCCTTTTATATTGTGAATTTATTAGAATGTTTCACACTAATTGTTAGATTTTCTTTATTTTAATTGTTATTAAAAGTTGAAAAACTACTGTTTATCTTTACACATCTAAATGCGCGACAGATGTTTGTAGGAAAGCAGAACTTAGATAAAAGTAATGCGGGTGTCAAAAGACGAGTATCGACCACACAGTGCTGCAGCATCATTAGACACCACCTTTGACTCTTTAACACACATTTGACTGCTAACAAGCACCTTTTCTCTCTGACTAATGACCTTAATAAGTGTGAGAATACAGTGATGAGAGGCACCACATTGATTTCTGCCATAATGATCACATCTACACCTCTGTGCGTTGTTAGCTGCTCAGCTGTGTGTCTAAGTGTGTGTCCACAGGGAGGAAAGATGTTATTATCCAAGATTTCAATTGTATGTAGAGGTCGACCGATAAATCGGTCGGCCGATTAATCGGGCCGATTTTTTGACATTTTTTCATAATCGGCATCGGCCGATTCCTGAGCATATTAAGCCGATTTTTTTACAGGCAAATCTGCGGGCAGCCCAGTGTTGTTGTTGCTGCTAAAAGTCTCCACCGCACATTTAGTTTAGTTTAGCAGCTTGTCCGCTGTGTCTGCCCGGCGTGATAATACTCTGTCTGCCCAGATTAACTATAGCGAGTGTGTTTTTGTGCTACGTTAGCATCTGTAGCTCTGCTGCAGCTTTGTGATCGCCGGCGCTCTGTCATTGCAGCGAAACTTTTGCGAGTGTCCGACAGACTGTATGTGTGTGGCGGCGGGGAGTGGGGGGATGTGAACGTAGGTGTAGCAGACAGTGTGTGTACAGTTTATTTGTAGGTGGATAAATGCTACGAGGCTACAACTCGCTCTGCTCAGCCAGAGACCGGAGAAATCTTCCTGTATCTGTAACTCCGGCTCCGCCTCTTAAGGTGGACTGTTAAGGTGGACCTGCTTTTCTGCTTAAAGAGACGAGCCTCAGCTTTGTAATTCATTATTAATATATAATTTAACCGTTTTAACCGATAGCGTTAATCGGTTAAAGTTCTTAACGTCGGTTAACAGTTAAGTGGTTAATTATTGACATCCCTAGAGTGAACAAAGTTATTATTATTTGTTGATCAATTAAATTATGGCCATATAGCTTGTAACAGTGTCTGTCAACAAACATAAATAAAAAACATGCTTTAGAACAGTTTTGGAAAGGTGCTTAAAAGGTTTTGAGCCCTGTACTATTAAGTACAATTATATTAACCATCATGCACAAAATAAAATATGCACTGCAGTGCACACACAAAGTGCAAATTGGAGAGACAGACCATAAGTGTTGTACAATAAATGTTTACTTAAGTTAAGACATTTTGTGTATTACTTGTTATTATTAAGCTGTTATATTTTATCAGATGGAGGAAAAAAATAAAACCAGCCAAACATATCGGCAAAAAAAAAAAAAAAAATCGGCATCATATATCGGCCATCGGCTGTCCTGTTTCTGTAAAAAATCGGCATCGGCATCGGCCATAAAAAACCCATATCGGTCGACCTCTAATTGTATGTGAGACAATACACACACACACAGTGTATAAGTATATACAATAGGCTATAGAGAAAGAAACACGACTGGATAGTTGAGCATAAATCCTTTCAGTGAAAATGTTGTGTTTCCTTCAACAATGCTCATCAAATAAAAAGGAAAATCACACAAGTAAAAGCAAAATGATAATTAAGAAATAAAATAGTGAACATTAAATGACAGGGCTTAAATATAAACATAAATAAATGAGGGCTGTCAAAGTTAACGTGATAACACATTAACGCTAATTCGTTTTAACAACACTAATTTCTTTAACACATTAACGCACCTTGCAACTTTTAGGTTGTAGCGGACTCAGTTTTAAAGAAAACCTGAGGAATCCATTCATACCAACCATATCATACTAGTCAAGAAGGAGGTTAAATAACGCTCCAAACTTGCACTAAATTTTGCTGAGGAAAACTGGCATGGTCATTTTCAAAGGGGTCCCTTGACCTCTGACCTCATGATATGTGAGTCCGTGTTGAACCTCCTCAGCCTGCGGAGGAAGAAGAGCCGCTGTCTTGCCGTCTTGGTGATGGTGTCTATGTGATAAGTCCAGGTCAGGTCCTCACTGATGTGAACCCCGAGGAACCTGAAGCTGCTGACTCTCTCCACTGTAGTCCCGTTGATGGAGATGGGGGGCGTGGCCTTCTCCCTGTCACTTCCTGTAGTCCTCAATCAGCTCCTTAGTTTTGCCGACGTTGAGGTGGAGGCTGTTGTCCTGCCACCGAGATCTCTCTGCACGCCATCTCCTCGCCGTCTGTGATCAGGCCGATGACGGTCGTGTTGTCGGCAAACTTAATGATGGTGTTGGAGCTGTGTGGGAGAGTCTTCTCAGCTTAGTTTTTTCAAGAAAAGTGAATAAGCGTATCTCCCAAAACAACAAGTATTCCTTTAATCAGTGAGCTGTACAAGCGCTGATCAGATTTTTGAACTGTGGAGAGAGCCAGGTTAGCTGTTTCCCCCCTTACTTCCAGTCTTTTTATGCTAAACTTAGCTAATTGTTTTTCCCCAAATATCAAACTTTCCTTCTTTCTTCATATATGTCTTTTTGAACGTTTCCTTTTACCAACTTTCCAGTTTTCCTTTAGGCCTACTGCATATCCTCTATGACGGTGGTTCCCAAACTTTTTTCACATCTAAACTGGCACAAATTAGACCGCAGACCCCCCCATCTGATAGTGTTTTTGCTTTTAGATGTTTTATTACAGAAAGTGTATGAAACCCATGACCAAAATATTCATACATTCTGTCATTGTGTTACTTATGGATGTAATTATAGTGAAAGTAAATGATTCCCCTTTTTGCTGGGGACCCCCTGGAACCCCCTGAAGGACCCCTGGGGGGTCCCCGGACCCCACTTTGAAAACCACTGCTCTAGGCTACCTCTCTCAGTTTCAGTTTCTGTCTTGGTCATGCCTCCCTTTTTCTTTCTGTTTCACTCTCCCAGTGCTTTGGTCACTAACAGGAAACACGTTTTTGGCAAAAACAAAAAAATCCCACACATTACCCACGTCGTAAGAGTGAACGCTGAGAGGCATTACGAGGCTTTCTCCCTCTCTTTCTCTTTCTTTGACTCCAGTTGGGACACTGGGAGCGATGCCAGCCCATGTGTTGCGTGTTGTTTTTGTCCCGAGTTCAAGGTCATTCCTCCACCGGTCTCCTGGCACCGACTACAGCGACATGCCCAGCAGTCGGAAGAAATGCACATTTTCACGCTTCATGCTCACCGCTTGAGCCAGCGCACACAAACACGCACACGAAGTGCTGTGCTTGCGTTTTGAAACAGGAAATTATCGCTCTACTTCATGCTTCAGGACAGTTGTAACAGCTGATTAAGATCTCAGCCACATTGCGTTCAAGGTGGAGCGATGAAACCCTCCGCGCACTCGCTTACAGAAGCGCTAATTAGTCCTACAGCATACCCCTTTTTTTCTTACAAGCGAGCAGGTCCCTTTTTGTTAACCTTCCTCACCGCGAAGGAACTAATTAAGCGAGCCACCCGTGTGACCTTTGACCTTCAGTGAACAACGCTGTCTCATCGTGTGCTCAGCGAGTTCGGCGTCCTGTCAGGAGCTGACGGAGGGAGTGCTGGCTACAGCTTGGTGTCAGGAGGTGAAAGCAGAGCAGGGTGGGGAGACGGTAAAGGGAGAAAGAAGTGCCTCTTTGCTGCGAGCCCCCAGAGGGTGAATTGATTTTAGAATTGGTTGTCTTTGTCAGAGCTCACACGGTAAGAATCTATTGATTGATTGCATAATCGCTCTTCATCTCCTCCTCCTCCTCCTCCTCTCCCTCCTCTTTCATCCTTCAGCTCCTCTCTCCTTCATTCCTCCGTCGTCCTTCCATTCCCCTACAGGGGTCTCTACGCTGCTTTTGTATTCTCCCCTCCCTCCCCTTCTCCTCCTCTTTCTTTTTTCTGCCAGCCCAACCCTACTCTATATACACACATAGACACACACTGATGCACACCGTCCTCTCAGGTTCGGGCTCTTTCCCTAAGTCATCAGTATAGGAGGTGAAATACAACCTCTCCTGTCTTACTCTCACTCCTTGACCGAAGAAATGTTTTTCAAAAAAACCCCCGCAGGAACAGGAAATAAGCAATGAGTAATCCAAACTCCTGTTTGACAGCAAAGCAGTTACAGTGTGTGTGTGTGTGTGTGTGTGTGTGTGTGTGTGTGTGTGTGTGTGTGTGTGTGTGTGTGTGTGTGTGTGTGTGTGTGTGTGTGTGTGTGTGTGTGTGTGTGAAGAAACATTTGGAGCTCAGGATTGCAGTGGATAACCAGCTCGTCATATCCCCTCCAACCGGAACAGAAAGAGGCGTGGCCACACACCATCTGGAGTCTTTAGACGGACAGAAGTGGAACTCAAAACACTTAAATTGTTACATACACACACTACCAGGCTTTTCTGAGAAATATATAGAGTAGATTTGGCGTGTGTGTTTTCTTCCGCTACACGGTTAATAGTGCCTGAAAATCGCTCCGTGCGATTGCGAGAGTGTTAGCTTGATACTGTGAGTTAATGATGTGTGTGTAACAGGGTCCTCTCACATGACTGACTGAAGTGGCAGCCTGCTGACTGCTGTATATTGTTAGGCTATATGTTGCGTCCCAAAACTGTGTCTGCAAAATGCAATAGGCACCTTTTTGGCTTTTTAATTTTTCAATCCTTTTGGCCGTGTTGATGCATGTGGCATACATTTTGGCAAGGGTTTGGAAGTTCAACCTCAGCCTCTATGATTAGTCTTTAATAAACTGTGTAGCCAAAATAGAGACACTCAGACCCTTAAGGACAAAAATGTGCCCATTGAAACCCATTAAAACCACAATTATTGATCCGACTACCATAACAGCATAAAATCTATTATATCAGGCTTTCAATCTAGAGCCTTCAAAATTGTAGTTATTACAAATTTCCACCAGATTGAGTCATTTTCTCATGTTTGCCTTTGCAGGACAAATACATGGTATTTTCCTGGTTTCCTGCACAAAAAAATGCATCAAAATCAATATTATTGTTAATCATTGACATATCCCCAACTGAGAAAAAATCCCCCTAGCATTCACAAATGAATTATATTAATAATAATAATAATAATAATAATAATAATAATAATAATAATAATAATAATAATAATAATAAAAAAATAAATAAAACAGTGGCATTTTGTAAACAAACATTTGAAGCATTAAAATTCTGAAAATGAATGAATATTTGGTAGTTATGATCAGGACTGATGTTGGTTAAAAGATTTTACTCAGTGAAAGTGGAAAATAATATTACTATATAGTATTTTCATAGCAGTTTTAGGAAGGGGACATTTTTTTCCTCAAATGCCGTGTTTCTCAAATGCCCGTAGGGATACTTTGGAGTACTGCAGGGGGTACATGAGATTCTTTCTAAAATGTTAATTAAAAAATATCAGTCTTGCATAATTCCAAAAATAATTATATTATAACAAATTTAAAAAAATATGTAAATGTAGCCTACGTTCGATAAACCACATTTTAATATTCAATATTTTAATGCAATTGTTTACTGCTGTAAATTGTCAACTGCCAGCTGAAGTTGGTTAAAAGATTTAACTCCGTGAAAGTGGAAAATAATATTAATGTATAATTTTCTGGCTGTTTTTTGATGTGGACATATTTGTATTTTTTTTTTTAACAAAATGCTTCCTAGTTCAACAAATAATATTTTACATTTTTTAATCTTTAATAATTCATAGATTACATTCAAATCTAAAAAGTCTATAACTCTTAGAATCTGCAAATATGTTTAATACATGTCTAATATCTTTCAAGTACATTTCTCTTGTGTTGGTCTTTCACATAACTATAGCCGTGTAAAAAAACAGGCTTCAAGGGACTTACACGAGGGAGTCTCCGGTATATAATCTATCTTGCAACGGGTCATTGGCTGAAAAAAGATTGAGAACCTCTGGTGTATAAAACATTTTGGAGGGTTTTCCAATTTTAGATGCTGATCATATGTTTTCTCTCTGAAATTATGTACTTAATAACTATAGATGTTAGATAAATGCAGTGGAGTTAAAAGTACAATATTTCCCTCTGACGTGTGGTGGAGTAAAAGTATAAAGTAGCAGAAAATTTAAATACTCTCTACTTTACTTAAAAGTACCTCAAAACTGTACTTATTTAAAGTACATGAGTAAATGCACTTTAGTGACATGACATAACATGATCACACAGTTATACGTGTAGCTGTCATGGTGGAACAAGCTCCTAGTCCTCCCAGTCGGCAGGTCATGATGGTGACAACACGAGCAAGGGAACACATGTAGAGGAGAAGAGGAGATCTGTTTTCTGCAGAAACATGCACAGCAATTATTTTACATGAGTACATTTTTTTTTTATCCGGGTGGGATGACTTGTATGGTTGAATCCGTGTCATGTTCATGTAGAATAATAGGAAGAAATGGGAACAAGATGGTGTCTCTTTGAGGCGATCTTATAGATGTAGATGTGCCTCTTGATTACATTTTCTTTAGTAAAAGTGTGGAAATTAAAAAAAAAAAAAAAAAGACTTTATGTAGACAATGTTTAGATGAATGAATGGTGGATTACATTTGACAAAAGCATCTCAAATTGACAGAGAATGAAATTGAAATAACTTTTAAGTAACTTCCTTCTATTAAAAATTCTTGATACCAATTATCGTCTCTGCCCCGGCTGTCAGCCTGGGTGGCATCCCTGCAGACGCTGTCGGTTTTTCACTGCGATACTGTGACAACATTATTGTTCTGTGGGGAGTACAGTGGGTGTTTAGCTTCCGTCCTCCTTGTGCACAACGAGAGAAAACGGTGCAATCTACTAACAGACTGAAAGATGTAACGATCCAGCGTCAGAAAACGTGGTGTCGGAGCACTTCAAATATTCCTTTAGGAGACAATTTAACAGCAGAGTCGCCCGTCTAACCCGATGCTGTCACACCTATACGGCGAAGCATCCGAGATACAAAGGCAACCTCTCAAGTGGCCCGCGGCGCCTTCGATCTCCCCCGCTCCTCCCCGTCTCCCGGGAGCGATGACGGATTGACGTCGGCCCGGCGCTCCGCTCATTATGGGCCGGCAGCCACAATATCTCCTAATGATTCCGAGCCACGCTGAGAGTGGATGGCACCACTGAGAAGCTTATAATGGGCCTCTGGGGGACACCGTAGTTCCAGGCACCTCCTGCTAACTCCTCTCTTTATCCACTTAGCCGGAGAGAAGTTTATATATCTTCACTCCGCAGCCTCGGGGCCAATGCTAGAGATATGTGTGGGAGAGCAGGACTGGATGTTTCATTGTTTCCCAGGAGCTTCGAGCTTTTTTCGTCGTAAATACGGCGCGCCTGCTTTAAAGTGCAGGAGTGATTAATCACAGTTAAAATGACAACCTGCTCCAATGAGTCACACAGATTTGAAGCATTTCTTTCGACCTCCTCGAGCGTCAAGAGTGCAACAGCGAGGACACAACAGCCAAGCTGAAAACATTGTGGCAGATGAGTCTTGATAAAGAGCAAGATGCCCACTCCTGTGATTCAGTGAGAACCTTAATCCGTTTATCCTTTTCACAGTAAGAAGAAAGTTTGAGAGTTGTCTTTGATGGATCGAATGTGACATGTTTTGAAACTGCCCTCTTTTTCCTTCACCGTGTACCTTGCTGCATGAGGACAAGCCGACAGCCTTAAAAGGAATCGTTTGACATTTGGGAAATACGCGTATTCACTTTCTTGCTGAGAGTTAGATGAGGAGCTCGATACCGCTGTAGTTGGTCTTCTGTTATTCTTCACTGATTTCTATATAATAATAACCACATCCGAAGGATGGATGGTAGACTGACTTGCGTGTTGAGCCGAAATGGGGGTAACAACAATCATGTTGCTTTGACGTCTGCTTTTTTTATTGACGCAACAGACGTTCTTCTTCTCTGTCTTTAAGTTGACTGTATACGGAAGCTGCACAGGCAGACAAGAGAAACTCAAAGGAGGAAACCCGTCTCTATAAAGGAATTAAACTCAATTAGATATTCAGTAGAGTTCCTCACTATATCCTAGCAAGTCAAATAATTTCCAATAAAATTACTCATTAGTAGAAAATAGTGCTAACAACCACTCGGTAAATATAAGGCTACAGCCAGTTAGCTTAGCTTAGCATAAAGACTGGAAACAAGGGGAAACAGCTAGCCTGTCTCTGTCCGAAGTTAACAAAATTTGCCAACACCTCTAAAACTCACCAACTAACACAAGGCTCAACAATAAGGATCGCCTGCTTGCCCAGGTAAAAGTAAAATGCCATATCGGTTTGTAAATCTAGCAACTTGCTCGCCCGATCGGGCAAGTGAAGTCAAAAAGAATTAAATAAATAGTTTTTTTTCCGGAGCTGATGATGGAATTAGCTAAGGAGTGAGCCATCTCGCTTCCTTCTCATCTCTGTCGAGAGTTGCATACGCGCAGTAGGTACCAATCGGGCGTTCGCGCGGAAATCGCGGCAGGTAAAGACAAAGTTTATGAGCTGAACCGCAAGCAAGCATTTCAATTATCCTGGGAACAGGAGTTTAGTTGGGTGGCGTTAGAGGATGAGGGCGAAACTCCAGATTACTTTACTCAAATGGAGATTAAACATGACAATTAACTTTGGTCTTTTGTCGTTATTCGCTAATAAATAAAACAATTTGTATACAGGCAAGTAAAAAAAATTGACTTCAGGCAAGTAGATTTCTGATCTTGTTTCTTTAATACGTACAAAAGCCAAAGTGCAAAAATGACAGCCAAACTGTTTCCAGTCTTTGTGTTGAGATAAGCTAAGCAAACTGTCTCCTGGCTTGAGTGGACGCTGCTTCACGTGCGTCATGATGTATTCGGCTCCATTGCACTTGGTTGCATTTGTCGATACAACAACTTTTCCATCTCGGCCGAGCGTAAAAAGTATTTGCAATATATGGAAACACGCTCGATGTTGAACCATCCCTTAAACCTCCAGAAATCCAAATATTTGTGCAGGTGGCACAGTGACAAGGATCATTACCTACACCATTGCACAGAAATTTACATGCACTCTAAAAAAAAATTCAGCACTGTTTTATTCACATATTCTCATTTCAGCATGGAGGTTCCTGTCTGACTAATACACACCCAGCCACCCGGAGCTGTTGTCGTCAATGAGATCATTGGGGGGTGGTGGCGGGGGGGCAGAGGACCTGCTGACATTAAGCACTATTATTAACTCACAGCATTGTACATGAGGAAGGCTACAGCCCTACCACAATGCCAGTGATAGAAATTGAAACATAGATGCTGGAGGTGAATGGGTGTTGGTTTGAAAGGCAGTAAGGGAGACAGAGAGAGAGAGAAATTCAGTGTGTCATCAAGTCTGCCATTGATTAAAAGCTACTGTACGGTTCAGGCAACGCGCCAAAGGCTGCATCTCATCCCAGACTAATAAAAGTCTGTCGGGCCCAAGTGGACAGCAACTTTCTATTGAAGCTGCTGCTATAAAACATGCTTATGTAACCAAACGTTTCCAGAAACACGACAGAGAGCCGATCGCCCGACGCCACGTCCAAGCCGGCCAGAAGGGACTCGATTCAGTCTCTCATTGAGGTCTTTATGGCAAAGTGAAACATATTCATGACTTGAGGTTTACGATCCATCTAGATTAACGAGTATCCTCTACAGCTCTTATACTGTTGCAACCTGAACTTTTCATGAATTAAACAACAATGACTTTAAGACTGAAAGTTTATTCTTGACCCAGAATAGCTACTAAATGAACATTGAGTTGAGATCATTTTGTCTAAGTATTCCTTTTGTTAGCATTTTAAATAAACCACAGCTCCCATGAAGATTCATTGATGCAGCTGCGAGTGTAGTTTCACTCACTTCTAATGTCGTCTTCCCAATTTTTTTTTACTGTAATCTGTCAAAGAAAACGTCTACATCGTCGGCCTTGGGCTTGTGAGAAATGGTGTTTACTAAAGGCTGTCAAAAACAGAAATATTAAAGGATAAGTCCGATGATATTCTATATTTTTGTTATTGTCAACGAATCCTGTGAAACGACTGAAATATTATTCTGAGTCGGTCCCACATACACCATCCTGCTGCTGGGAATACTCGCTAGCACATAGCAATTGATCGCAACAAATGCACCTTTTACTCTTGTTTGTGTAACGTTGGCTAAAAGCTACAGTGTCCATCTGTTTTAGGAAAGTACTTAGCCTCTTTAGAAAAAACTGTTTTAAAGATTTACGTCTTCAGTAGGAACAAGTGGGCTGAGAGCCACAGTCACAGTACGGAAGTCAGAAAGTATTACAAGACAGACTAACGCATTGATGTTTTTTGGTCTTTTCTTGGGATTTGTTGACAGTGAGAAAAATATGGCGTAATGCCAGCCTTATCCTTTAACACAGTTACAGTACATCACAATGAATTTGTTGGCATTCTTACTTCTGGATCTGAAGATCCAGTTTCACTTAAGCTCTCTATAAGCAGCTCTACCTGTTCTGCTGTTGCTATATATCGCCACTTACATCTATCACCCTCTTCTTCTTACCTATGTGTCTTCTACCCAGGTGGCAACCTAGAAGTCTATGAGAAAATTACCCTACTTCTCACTTGATTTATTACCTCAGTAAACATTGTAAACATGAGTTTATGGTCTCAGTCGCTAGTTTCAAGTGTTCTTCACTACAGCATGATGTTCATTTAGTAAATTGTGGTCCCATTTAGAGTCAAATAGACCATAAAGCAGGGTATGCTTTAAGGCGTGGTTACCTTGTGATTGATAAGTTGCTACCACGGCGTTGTCCGGTCTGGGAGTTGTTCGTGTTTTTATCTTACAACTTTAACCCTTTCCCAGTGTGTTGTCAGTTCATGACAGTTAGTTTTTACATTTTGGTTGCCGAAAAATCAGCGTTCGGTTGTACTTAGCTCCACCCTCTTCTGTCACTTCTGGTTGCAAAAAAAACAAGATGGCGACAACCAAAAACCAAGATGGCGAACTTGAGGCTTCAAAACGGCAGTCTACAAAACCAATGGGTGACGTCTCGGTGACTAAGTCCACCTCTTGTACACAGTCTATGCTTCTACCACATTATAAATGCCTTGTTGAGTCATGACCCAACAACATTTTTTTTAGATTTCTGTTTAGATTAGATTGAACCTTAACATGCTCATCATTCTACTGGCATCAATGAGAGACGGTAAGAGATACCCTTAACCTGTCCATATCTGTTTGTTTAATCTTTTCCTCGTTCCTGCCTTTGTTTACCCACACCAGCTCAACAAAGAACACCATTGAAACCCTTTACATACTTCTAGGGAAGTAAAATGCCGTATATCAGGCCATTTCACCCAGTTGTCAGTTTATTAGGTACACCTAACAAAACTAATGTAGTATAACACAACAGTCCTGCAATAAATGAAGAAAGTTATAATGTTCTCTTTTTGTCGAAACTGTTTCAGAGAGGTGTTGAATAAAAACAGGTCTAACATGATCATTGATACAGGAGAAAGAGCAATAAACCATGTGTTCAAATACAGCCTTGTCGGTTTTAATCTGGTGCGTCGTCGCTTATTTTTTTCTGCAGTAGTCGAAAGCTTTCAGCTGCTTTAAGACTCCTGGAACTGGTGCTGAAGACATGAACTCCAAATGCCACTTTTACTCTGGAGCGAGTCGATTTGATCATTGACCAGTTAAAAACATCCACGTGCACACACAAACACACACACACACACACACACACACACACACACACACACACACACACACAGTTGATGTATATTTATTCGGTTGTGTTTGCTACAGGCTCCGTTATAATGCTTTTATTTTATTTAAGAAGGATGAGAGGAACCTACCGTATGTGGGATTATTGAATTTTTAGCTTTTTTTAGAGAGGGCTGGGAAAGGCATGCTGTCAGTGGGGAGCTTTATTTAAGATACACTGTCTCCATATGGATAGATGATACTAGTGTGGCAGCCCCCACCCTTTAGGACTCTCTCCCGGCAGAGATCCTTAACGTTGCATCTATGGACACCTTCAAAAAACTCCCGATAACCGACCTGTTAACCAAGGCAGTATGGATTTATTCTTATTTTCTGTTCTTGGGTTATTTGTTCTGCCCCCATATGTATAGAGCATCCTTGGGAAAGGTGTTATAAAAATGCAAGCCATTAAAGACGACCTATTATGCTTATTTTCAGGGGCATACTTGTATTTTATATTTCTACAAGAATAGGGCTGTCCCGAATACCATTTTGAAATATTCGAAGGTATTCGAAGCTTCGCAGAGCAGCACGGCTGACATGTTGTTCTGTCTGTCTGTCTCCATCTCCCCCATTTCAGTGCCGTTGCCGCAATACTGTACACACACACACCTCTACACACAACAAACAGCGATATCTGTCTGAGAATAACTAATGATAATTAATGTTGAATATGAATAATAAATAATGTTGTGGGATTATTCCTTATTTCATGGGCTATTTTGGGATTCATACATTATTACATAAAAAACACAAAATATTGATTTTCAAATTATTTTATTGATATAAAAGGATTTTATTACCTGCTCCAGAGTCTATTAAAACTGCGTCCATAGAATCGATTATTCAACGAAGCCGTGTAATAACACACATTTATCAAGTGACTTACCTCTACTTACAGCAAAGTGTAAGAGTGACCTTTAAGAGCAGGTCTGAAGGGATCACATGATTGATCACATGTATGTTCAGGGCAGGAATAGCCAATCAGAGACAAGGATTTACTCTATATGCAGTATTGTTTACTCTTTTTAATCTTCTTTTTCTTTTTACTCTTAAATCATCATCCAGTGATATGTTATTCTGCAAAAACATGTGGTTTTAATTTTCTATCTTCATTTTATTTGTGTGAAGTCCTTAATATCTCCAGTAGCACGTAGAGTAACGTGAAATTAACAATCTAATAGAATAATAATATTTAATAGGGATTAATAAATAGGGATTAAATTATAAGAAACTGTCTGAAGAGGAGACACATCAGAGATAACTATAATAATATAATAAGGTGAATTTAGTACAGTACCATAATGACAAGTGCAGACAATGAAGACGATGGAAAGTGATATATCAGTGTTATTTTAGTTGTTTGCATCCCTGACAAATACAAGAAAAACGTTGTGTAACCTCTCAAATGTTCAAATGAGATGCAAAGATAAAACTACCTGTTTTTTAATTATATGCAATACTTGAATGTTATTCATTATCAGTGATATTTGACATAATGTTCACATTAAGTTTGTCATTTTGAAAACCGTTGATTGATTCTGTTTGTGTGTACAACACTATGTATATGATCACTGCCATCTTGACCACCTTGACCATCATCATACTGAATGACAGAGGTGTGGCACGATAATGACGCAGTGTAGTTAGATACAACTGGTTTCTCTTGTTTGGCTCAGTGATCCATATCTCAGTATTCAAATGTGTGTTCGAGTGACAACCTGCCTCAGTTGTTCTACTGACTACCAGAAAGAGACATCCAGCCCTTGTGCTCTGTGGAAAGGTGAGAAGAACAGCATGGTATGTGTGATAATCTTAATTGAATGAGAATATTGACTGTAATGTTGGATTTCAAAATCGTGAGCATTATTATGTCTCTTGTGTTGAATTGCATTACAATCTACAGCTGCTGTTCTGTACATTACTTATGATAATTACATCTTGTGTATTTCTTTAAGAGATTATTTTAGATACTAAATAATGTCATAATTGATCGTTCGATAAGTCGCGCCCCCCCCATAGTTAGGGCCTACAACTTGAAATTCTTGGTTGTTTTTGATGCAATGGGTCCTTAATTTCAGAGAGAGACAAAAGCAGGCTTCTCATTTCCAACAGACAAAACTCAATTGTTCTGGCTGAACTGACGATATCGTCCCGAGCAGATTTTATCAGCTGTAGCTAGCTGGCTAAAAAGAGCAAGCGTGTGGTAGGGGTCGCTGGTTCTGGAAGGATATCCTCAATGTTACTTTACAACCCTGTAGCTTTATGTTATGGACACCTTTTTTATTTTTTTCATCTTTGTTTGTCATGTTTTATCCGTAGTTTTGGCATGGCAGACGGGTCTTAATACTACAATACCCATAAGACTTGGCCCCTGTTGCTACCATAGACTGTATATAAGAAGTGGGCGTGGTCTCCGTGATGTCACCCATTGGTTTGTGGACTACGGTTTTGAAGCCTCGAGTTTTGCATTTTGGCCGCCGCCATCTTGGTTTTTAGCCGTCGCCATTTTGTTTTTTTGCAACCAGAAGTGACACGAGAGGGTGGAGCTAAGTACAACTGAACGCTGACCAAGACATTTTTAGGCAACAGAAATTTCACAATTAACTTTTATGAACTGGAAACACACGAGTTAAAGTTGTAAGACGAAAACACAGACAACACCTAGACCGGACAACGTCATGGTAGTGACCTGTCAATCACAAGGTAGCCCCGCCCTAAAGCATACCCTGCTTTATCATGTATTTGACTCTAAATGGGACCATAATTTACGAGATGAACATCATGCTGTATTGAAGAAGACTTGAAACTAGCGATTGAGACCATAAACTCATGTTTACAATGTTTACTGAGGTAATAAATCAAGAGAGAAGTAGAGTAATTTTCTCATAGACTTCTATGCAATCAGACTTCTTTTTGCAACCAGAGCAGTCGCCCCCTGCTGGCTATTAGAAAGAATGCAAGTTTAAGGCACTTCAGCATTGGCTTCACTTTTCAGACCCAAAGGTTGCACACTGGTTGCTACGGAGAAGAAGAAAGTCAGAGGCGAGAATCAGAGTGGTACCGAATTAAAAACGCTTCGCTGTATAACACAGTGTTATAGTTGCTGAATTCCTCCAAAAATAACCCAGAAATTAAAAGTGAAGCGATTTGTGCGTATTGTAATATCAGTTTTCTCAACACTGTAATCTTTAGCTCCCGCCAGTCGTTAGCGGCGCACATTTTAAGCAGTTTGAACTCTATTTGCTGCAACTCCTGATGTCGTTATCACTTCAGTTTCTCTTTCTACTTCCACAGATGGTGACACCAATTTCCCAGAAAACATTGTACTTAGCAAATATAGCCGCTCTTGGCCTTATCTGCTCTGTTCTTGCATTCTTTCTGTATTTTGAGTCTCCATCTCCTGTTTGCCCTCCTACATCTACATCAGCTGATTATGGAAATTATGAAGGCATGGATCCAAATGAAAAGCCCATAGTCCTGGTGTGGTTCTGGCCTCTCGGTCAGAAGTTTGATTTCAAAATTTGCTCTACCTACTTCCACATCGATAGCTGTGTTCTGACAGATGACAGATCCCTCTACAGCAAAGCACAGGGGGTCATTTTCTACCAAAGAGAAATATCCTGGGATTTGCACAACATGCCGCCGGGGCCACGTCCAGCTTTTCAGAAGTGGATTTGGTACCATGTGGAATCCCCGACGAACACTGCGAAGAGGCCGGGTCTGGACAACCTGTTTAACTTAACACTGAGCTACAGAAGAGACGCTGACATCACGGTGAGGAATGAGCTCACTATCAGGGAGACAGAAATGAAAGAGGACTTTGTTCTGCCCAAGAAAGACAAACTAGTGTGCTGGATTGTCAGCAACAAAGACCCAGCCACTGGAACAACTGTGAGAGAAAGTTACTATCGTGAACTGTCCAAACATATTAAGATCCACATCTTTGGTGCAGCCTTTGGGCACCGATTGAGGTACGAGGACTATTACTCAACCATTGCTAGTTGTAAGTTCTACCTTTCATTTGAGAACTCGATCCACAGAGACTACATCACAGAGAAGGTTAACGGGCCCCTCGTGGCAGGGACGGTCCCTGTAGTTTTGGGTCCGCCGAGAGAAAACTACGAGCAGTTCCTTCCTTCCGACGCCTTCATTCACATAAACGATTTCCCTGATGCAAAGTCACTGGCTAAGTTTCTGCTGGACATGAAGGACGAGGCGTACTCGCGTTACTTTGAGTGGAGGAAGTTCTACACAGCCACCCCTCATCTCCTGTCACTGAGCAATGAATTCATTCATCCCATCTGCCTCGCCTGTGACCACATGTCAAGAGACAGGGATTTCCATGTAGTTCATGATCTTTATAAGTGGTACTTTACACGATAACGTCAATGAGAATGTCCTTTGATAGTGCAAACTGGTCTCAGGGGAAGGCGTATAAATAGCACGACATTACACGGACATTCTGTGTGTGTGAGGACGCATTTTAGGCTTTTCGCGTGTCATTTGTATGCCGCTTTTCACGTGTAATTTGTACGCCACGCAACAAAATTACGGCAACGTCCGCAGTTAGGTTGCGGCAACAAAACCACTTAGTTAGGTTTAGGAAAAAACATCATGGCTGGGCTTAAATTAAGTACGTAAACTAAGTAAAATACGTACGGAAACAACATAACATAGGTTTGAAAAACACGTGACAAATGTCACTAAAAAAAACGGGACTAACGTAACTTACTAAACAAAACAGCGGTCTCGAACACTGGTCTCCTGGTTGAAAGTCATGTGTTTGTTGGACCCATCCACCTCCCCACCTGCCCACCATAACCGGTCTCTCTTGCTTTTTATTCTACGTCACTAGCTCTGAGTGTAGCATATTTACGCGGATGCGTTTACATTGCAGTCAGTACAGACTACATGATGACACACAAATGACACGCCAAAAGCAAGAAAGGAAAGGCGTTCTTATTGCACGCTAAAAGCCTTGCTCATTAACGTGCCATTCAGATGCCTATTCGTGTGAACAGGCTGGATAGTGGCTCACACATGCACATTATATACAAGATACTTGAATATTCTTCCTATAATTTGGCATATGTGAATACTGTATTCTGTTTAAAGTAGTCATGATCAACTGGCTGAAATAAGCCATGGAATAGTTGTACATTTTGGGAATCTATTTTCTCTCTGCAGTCAGCAGCTGCTTAGCTTAGCTTAGCATAAAGACTGGAAAAAGGGAGAAAGAGCTAGCCTGAATAGAATAGTAGTAGTTCAGCACAACCCAAGTGTGGTATCGATCTTCTCATCACATTCTCGCAAAGAAAGCAAATTTGCATATTTCCCAAAAAAAGTCAAACTGTTCCTTTATCCCATCTAATGTTGAGTTTCAGGTACAGTACCATAACAGAAAATGGCAGTGCCATAATTTTCTCAAAAATGTAAAACACATTGGATCAGTCGTTTTATCGGGGGGAAAAAAATCTTTTTTTAGGTGTAATCTAATGGGAAAAATAGGAAAACTTTTTTGGGATGTGAATATGAGGTGAAATGATTAGTCGATCGACAGTATATTAATATCATTAATGTAACAATTGATAATTTAACAATTGATTGAAAAGATGATACTTTTTCTAGTCTTCTTTTTAACTCTTCTTGTGTAATCATCTCCGACTCAAATGTTCAGACGTGTTTGCCGAAGTCAGCAAAAGTCCATCCCACGTAGGTCAATCCATCTTCCTGTCACTTCCTGTTGCCTGTTTTGCATTATTCAGGTGACAGGAGACAAAGATGCTTCTGACAGTTTGTGTGCATTATTTGCTGTCACGTCATGCTTTCTTTCTGCTTTTCATGCACATGCCTCAGTGTGGGTAAAAGGTTTAGGGGGGTGGTTATGTAAATATATCTGGTTAAAACATGATTTGTTTAGCTGCGTAAATACAAAGGGACTGATTCTCTCTGTTTTTACTCATGTAATGTCTACATAAATAAATGATACTGGCTGATAATGCCAATATCATTTAGGAATTTTAAAGGGAAAAGGCAACTTTCATTATTTTATTTTACTCTGTAGATGTAATACTTTTAATCCCTAACAAGCAATAAACCTGGTGTAAGGTCTGAGATAAGAAAGCAGTACCCTGGTCTGTCACTATTTCTTGGGGAATCCCTACCCTGGTAAAGAGCTGCAGGAGAACAGGTGCTATGGCTCGGGCAGTAATTCCCCTCAAAGGAAAAGCTTCTGGGTAGCGTGTAGCATAGTCACATACTACTAGTATGTACCTATAACCTGATGTAGACCTCTCTAGGGGCCCTACAATATCCATGCCTATTCTGGAAAACGGGACATCAATTATTGGCATGGGCTGCAATGGGAACTGCCGGACTTTCTTGTGACTGGCCAACTGACACTCAGGACAGGTTTTACAAAACTTCTGAACATCAGTATACAAACATGGCCAAAAAAATGTACTGGCAATACGGTCCAAGGTTTTAACACTGCCCAGATGACCCGCCCACGGTATGCTGTGACCCAATGTCAAAACTATCTCTCTCAAGCTTTGGGGCACTACTAGCTGCTCAGTGGCTCCCCCTTCAGGCTGATGGTATAACAACCCCCTCTGTAACAGATAACTCTCCCTGCATAAGGAGGGGGCTACACCTGTGCTCACCCCGTCTATCTCAGTGACCTTGCTAAAGGCAGTCTCTAAACTGGTATCCTCCTTTTGTAGCTTGCTTAAATCCCCAGGAACCTCCCACCAACTGTCTCCTGCTGGCTGCTCTGGCTCTGAGGTCTGTGGTTGTCTTATTGTCCCCATTAACTTCTCCCGCCTCCTTTGCTGCTTACTCTTCCTAACCTTGCCATTACTTTCCCTAGGGAGCTCTGCCTGGCTGAAGGGAAACTGTTCTAACAAGTGGGAGTGAGTAGTGGGCTCTGGAGACTGACTAGTTACCTCCCTGGCTTTTGCTCGCGTTACAACCATGTTAACAGGCTTACTCTCCTGCACTAATCTGGTTAGGTTAGGTATATCTTGGCCTAGCAGTACTGGGTGACTCAAACCTGGGACTACACCAACCTCCACTAAGTATGTCTGACCTTGTACTCCAAGATACACACGGGCTGTGGGGTAAGGACGTTTATCACCATGCGCACACCAAATATCTACCTCCCCATCCCCAATCTGCTGCTGCTGAACTAGGTAGGGCATGACTAATGTCTGTGTGCTGGCTGTATCTAACAATGCAGTGGCAGGCGTGCCATTAACAAAAACAGTGGCAGTTTGCACTTTACCCCTAACTTCCTGAATACCTACTTCCTGTGGGTTGGGTCTGGGAACACAACACATAGTGTGTGCACCTTTAAGTTTCAGAGCTGGACATTCAGGCTTTATGTGACCTTCCTTTCCACAAAAAGAAACAAACAGGTGGGCCTTTGTTCTTTTTACATGATGTACTCTCAGGAAATATTACACCTACACCTCTGCTCTCCTCATTCAAATTTGGACCACTCCCACCAAACCCCCCAGACTTACCCTTGGGTGTGGTCGGCCGGTGGTTACGGTCATGTCGGAAGACTTTTGGTCCCCGCCGGGCAGACAGGAAGGCCTCCACCATTTGAGCAGCTTCCTGGCCGTTCTTAGAGTTATGTTCTTTCACCCACACTCTCACTTCAGGCGCCAGAGTACGGAAGAACTGCTCCAGGATCAGGACCTCTCCCACTTCATCCAATGTCTTTTGTGCTGGCTTCACCCATTTCTTGTAGAGATCTTTAAGACGATGGTACAGCTCCCGAGGAGTCTCCCCTGGCTGGATGTGGGGCTCCCGGAACCTCTGACGATACATTTCTTCATTTATCTCATATTTTGCTAAAATGGCCTCTTTAACATTATCATAGTCCATTGACTCATTCACATCCATAGCAACATAGGCACTTCGGGCCTTACCAGTCAGATAGGGAACCAGCTGCACCGCCCACTCTGCTCTAGGCCATCTGTAGGCAGTGGCTAAACGCTCAAATGTTGTTAGATATTGTTCAATGTCATCTCCATCTTCCAATTTTGGAATAGTGGCTCTGCTCCAGGTCGCTGGCCCCACTGGGAAATGAAGATTGACGTCAGGAGGTGGAGGTCCATCAGCAGCTGGATGCCCCAATGATGCACCCTTCTCTTCAGGGCCATCAGGCTCCGTACTTGCTCTGACTGCTCCCCGCCTGTCTACGTCCATCTCGTTCCGCACCTGGTTCAGCTGTTCCTGCACACTTCGCCAGCGCTGTTCCTGTTTGCAGGCCTCTCTGTCTTGGACTTGCATCTGCTTCTGAATCATGGCATAAAGTTGTTCAAAGCCTCCTTCAAGACCCTTTGGATCACCATCATCTCCACCTGTGGCCTGGTCCTCCAGAGCCCCCTGGTCGCTTGGGTCATACTGTAAGGCTTTGCCTTTGCCACCTGGCATGGCTCTCTGCACGCCCCGGGTGTTGTAGCGTCCTGGCTTATTCTGGTTCTCCAGCGTCAGAGACGGAAAAAAAAAATCCCACCACTGCCACCAAATGTGATGCCGCCACCCCATGTAAAGGCAGATGAGGTGGTTGGGCACTTGAAAACTTTAAAAAGGGATGTTGGAAAAAAACAGGTTGATATGCCGGAGTAATGCAAAAAAAGTGAAGTTTATTAACAAAAGTTCACTGAAGCAAAAGACAAAAATGAAACCCGGGATATTCAATGATACTTCATTTAAACTAAATCCAAAAGAACACCAAACAAAAGAAAACTACAGCCTCACAGCAAGCTGTTCACTCTCCTCTCCCCTCTACAGTACCTATCTCATCCTGCTCCTTAACAGTGCTCAGTCCCTCCCCTCTAAGGACATAACAAGGCAAACCTGACTGCACTCTCCCTGATTGAGCTGCTGAGCAGCTGATCCACCACAACTTTCCAGGCAGAACATCAAAATCCCATGAACCCACAGAACAAATAAACTAAACAGGCTTGTTTCATACATCTTAGCTGATAATGTATCAAATACTGCTCAGGGCGCCTGTCAGGGGCAGCCCCCTCGCTCTGACATCTCTCCATTAATGCATGTATATAGGTCCTGTTTGTGCCTGTGTGTACTATGTATGTGTAAAAAAAATAACAGAGTGATGGAATTGAATTTCCCCTCGGGGATTAATAAAGTGCCTTTCTTCTTTCTTCTTCTTCTGAACTTAACATTGAACAACAATTAAGCAGACGCAAAAACACTGTTTACCCTGGGAAACAGGGCCCAGTGAAAAGGAAGACAGGCAGCCTTTTCACAAAGTTCCACCCTGGTGGACAATAAAGTTTTATTGTATTGAATTGCATTGTCTACAAGTCATAGAAACATTTTTCTTCAAAAAGCTGACAATGACGTGCATGTTCCACCTTGAATTTGACTTGCAAGTGTCCATAAATATATATTCCATGTGTTGTAAGTGCTCTGACTGCGAGTTAACATTAAGTTTGTCATTTTAAAAACCGTTCATTGATTCTGTTTGTGTGTACAACACTATGAATATGATCACTGTCATCTTGCCCACATTTACCATCATCATACTGAATGACAGAGGTGTGGCACGATAATGACGCAGTGTAGTTAGATACAACTGGTTTTTCTTGTTGGGCTCAGGTATCCGTATCTCAGTACTCAAATGTGTGTTCAAGTGTCAAAGACCTGCCTCAGTTGTTCTACTGACTACCAGAAAGAGACATCCAGCCCTTGTGCTCTGTGGAAAGGTGAGAAAAAAAGGCATATTATGTGTGATAATCTTAATTGAATGAGAATATTGACTGTATGTTGGATTTCAAAATCGTGAGCATTATTATGTCTCTTGAGTTGATTTGCATTACAATCTACAGCTGCTGTACTGTATATTACTTATGAACATTATATATTGTGTATTCTTTAAGAGATTATTTTAGATACTAAATTATGTCATAATTGATCGTTCGATAAGCCTCCTCCCCCATAGTTAGGGCCTACAACTTGAAATTCTTGGTTGTTTTTGATGCAATGGGTCCTTAATTTCAGAGAGAGACAAAAGCAGGCTTCTCATTTCCAACAGACAAAACTCAATTGTTCTGGCTGAACTGACAATATCGTCCCGAGCAGATTTTATCAGCTGTAGCTAGCTGGCTAAAAAGAGCAAGCGTGTGGTAGGGGTCGCTGGTTCTGGAAGGATGTCCTCAATGTTACTTTACAACCCTGTAGCTTTATGTTATGGACACCTTTTTTATTTTTTTCATCTTTGTTTGTCATGTTTTATCCGTAGTTTTGGCATGGCAGACGGGTGTTAATACTACAATACCCATAAGACTTGGCCCCTGTTGCTACCATAGACTGTATATAAGAAGTGGGCGTGGTCTCCGTGATGTCACCCATTGGTTTGTGGACTACGGTTTTGAAACCTCTAGTTTTGCATTTTGGCCGTCGCCATCTTGGTTTTTAGCCGTCACCATTGTGTTTTTTTGCAACCAGAAGTGACACGAGAGGGTGGAGCTAAGTACAACTGAACGCTGACCAAGACATTTTTAGGCAACAGAAATGTCACAATTAACTTTTATGAACTGGAAACACACGAGTTAAAGTTGTAAGGCCAAAACACAGACAACAACCAGACCGGACAACGTCATGGTAGCGACCTGTCAATCACAAGGTAGCCCCGCCCTAAAGCATACCCTGCTTTATCATATATTTGACTCTAAATGGGACCATAATTTACGAGATGAACATCATGCTGTATTGAAGAAGACTTGAAACTAGCGATTGAGACCATAAACTCATGTTTACAATGTTTACTGAGGTAATAAATCAAGTGAGAAGTAGGGTCATTTTCTTATAGACTTCTATACAATCAGACTTCTTTTTGCAACCAGAGGAGTCGCCCCCTGCTGGCTATTAGAAAGAATGCAAGTTTAAGGCACTTAGGCATTGGCTTCACTTTTCAGACCCGAAGGTTGCACACTGGTTGCTACGGAGAAGAAGAAAGTCAGAGGCGAGAATCAGAGTGGTACCGAATTCAAAACGCTTAGCTGTAAACAAAACACAGTGTTATAGTTGCTGAATTCCTCCAAAATTAACCCAGAAATTAAAAGTGAAGCGATTTGTGCGTATTGTAATATCAGTTTTCTCAACACTGTAATCTTTAGCTCCCGCCAGCCGTTAGCGGCGCACATTTTAAGCAGTTTGAACTCTATTTGCTGCAACTCCTGATGTCGTTATCACTTCAGTTTCTCTTTCTACTTCCACAGATGGTGACACCAATTTCCCAGAAAACATTGTACTTAGCAAATATAGCCGCTCTTGGCCTTATCTGCTCTGTTCTTGCATTCTTTCTGTATTTTGAGTCTCCATCTCCTGTTTGCCCTCCTACATCTACATCAGCTGATTATGGAAATTATGAAGGCATGGATCCAAATGAAAAGCCCATAGTCCTGGTGTGGTTCTGGCCTCTCGGTCAGAAGTTTGATTTCAAAATTTGCTCTACCTACTTCCACATCGATAGCTGTGTTCTGACAGATGACAGATCGCTCTACAGCAAAGCACAGGGGGTCATTTTCTACCAAAGAGAAATATCCTGGGATTTGCACAACATGCCGCCGGGGCCACGTCCAGCTTTTCAGAAGTGGATTTGGTACCATGTGGAATCCCCGACGAACACTGCGAAGAGGCCGGGTCTGGACAACCTGTTCAACTTAACACTGAGCTACAGAAGAGACGCTGACATCACGGTGAGGAATGAGCTCACTATCAGGGAGACAGAAATGAAAGAGGACTTTGTTCTGCCCAAGAAAGACAAACTAGTGTGCTGGATTGTCAGCAACAAAGACCCAGCCACTGGAACAACTGTGAGAGAAAGTTACTATCGTGAACTGTCCAAACATATTAAGATCCAAATCTTTGGTGCAGCCTTTGGGCACCGATTGAGGTACGAGGACTATTACTCAACCATTGCTAGTTGTAAGTTCTACCTTTCATTTGAGAACTCGATCCACAGAGACTACATCACAGAGAAAGTTAACGGGCCCCTCGTGGCAGGGACGGTCCCTGTAGTTTTGGGTCCGCCGAGAGAAAACTACGAGCAGTTCCTTCCCTCCGACGCCTTCATTCACATAAACGATTTCCCTGATGCAAAGTCACTGGCTAAGTTTCTGCTGGACATGAAGGACGAGGCGTATTCGCGTTACTTTGAGTGGAGGAAGTTCTACACAGCCACCCCTCATCTCCTGTCAATGAGCAATGAATTCATTCATCCCATCTGCCTCGCCTGTGACCACATGTCAAGAGACAGGGATTTCCATGTAGTTCATGATCTTTATAAGTGGTACTTTACACGATAACGTCAATGAGAATGTCCTTTGATAGTGCAAACTGGTCTCAGGGGAAGGCGTATAAATAGCACGACATTACACGGACATTCTGTGTGTGTGAGGACGCATTTTAGGCTTTTCGCGTGTCATTTATATGCTACGTCATGCTTTCTTTCTGCTTTTCATGCACATGCCTCAGTGTGGGTAAAAGGTTTAGGGGTGTGGTTATGTAAATATATCTGGTTACAACATGATTTGTTTAGCTGGGTAAATACAAAGGGACTGATTCTCTCTGTTTGTACTCATGTAATGTCTACATAAATAAATTATACTTTTACTCCGCCTTAAAAGTGAGCGGCAGAAGTTAATATATTATTTAGGAAATTTACCATGAAGATTAATTACAACCACTAATCCACAATGATAGGATACGACGATACCATATATATATATACAACAATGATTAACACATTATGTTACATACGTGCACACAGTGTGCACTGGAATGCTCAATTACTTCTCTTTCTAATTCCCTCAATGTCTTCCTTTTTATCTCCAGATCTCTGTCCAAGTCCTGCAGGGTTTTTTGTGGTTTTAAACGTCGAGTCTTTTTAAGTAAATCACTTTTTTCATTTATATTTGCACCTCTGCAAACTACATTTGCTTTTTTAAGTGTGTGCTGTATGCCCACAGACATCTGACAGTTTGTGAATTCTTTAAAACTCATTAATCAGCACAGCAGGAATTGTGCATGGTGTGCCCTATTACGACCATTATCTCTATAGAAAGAAAGAAGGCTAGATGCAGCCTACATGTCAGCCTAGTGGAAATGCTTATTTAGTCCATAATGGATAAGAAGTCAGGGATGTGATGCTCATGGAAAACATCATTTTAACAGGACCCAGATACTGTACAGCCTGAGAGCAGCCTGGCATCGTAGTGAGTGTAGGACATCCACACACCATGCCGAATTAAGAACCGATATGTGTTTTACAGAATTCACAAACTGTCAGATGTCTGTACAGCACACACTTAACAATACATACTGAGGGTATTAGAAAGAGAAGTAAGTGATTATTTCAATGTACACAGTAAGTATACACAGTAACACAATGTATTAGTTATTGCTATTTCTTTCTCCCCCAGCAGACAAGTGATCCAAGAAAAATAAAAGGTCAAAAATCATTGTGGGGTCCTCTCCCTGTTGTTTCATGAATATACAGAAACACTGTATAGTTACTGGTCCAGTGAACTTTATCAGCCATTTCTAATTAATAATATATTCATCAAACCTCTAAAAACAATATGAACAGCAGTCTTCATGAACACAATATAACTGTAATAATGACTATCACATGAATGATTATAAAAATAAAAATGAATGATGATCACAATGTTAAAATAACAGTACTGAACTGAATGGTGGTATGTATTCAGTTAAGTACTTAATTTGATTAGCCTGTATTAAAATATGGTATTTTAATGCAAGCTGATAAAAATAAGGCAAAATATATGCATAAGATGATGGGCTAACTGTAAAAAACACACCGGTTTCTGATCAGAGCGATTGCTGACTGAACAGATAAGGCACCAGGATAAATTAAGCCTGGCTTTTAGCCTGGTCTGGAGCAGGCTAGCTGCACAGAATAAATCACCATGGTAACTTATGTGTCACTGCTTTCGTGAAAACGAGTCGAGGCTTTACTGAACCAGTATAACCGGAAAACCCCGGCTTCATCCGTTATCTTGGTTTCGTGATACGGGCCTCAGGTCATGCTCCACCAACTCAATTACCATAACAAAACTGGTGGCTTCGCTATGGGTGGAGCATCAGTCAAAGCCAGCTAGTTTTTCCTGTGCCAAGTTTCACTTGTCTGACGTGTCCTGAGCAGCTTCAGTCTGGATCCTGGAGAATATCTACACACTCACCTTCAGCTCTACGGGACAGGCAAGTAGCTTGACCGAATTTTCCACCTGCTTTGCCCTTTTTAACGGAGGGACATTTTGTAGAAATTATGCTAATTTTTATCCCAAAAAACTTGTAAATTGTAGCTCTTCATGCTACATGTGGTTATACTATTTTAGATATTTTAGGCAACCTTTATATCATGATTTATTTAATGGTTTACTGCTTTTGATTCAACAGTTAGTTTAGACTTCTTTGAGAATTTAATAAGTGACATACTGCCAATACTTTGCTGAGTGGATGTGTTTCCAGTGATTATGAGGATTCTTCTTTCCTTGCAGGTTTCATATGGCTTCTGTTTTTAGTGTTTTACGAGCCACGCTGATAGTGATTCTCCTGCTGACTGGAGTCATAGTTCTGGTTTTAATGTACCATGAGTCACATCCATCGCCAAAATGCCATCCTCCGCCGGGTCATTCAGGGCAGATGACAAAGCATGCTAATTCTTCTGGCAAGCCAAAAAAACAGAGAGACAAGCCTTTATTGCTGCTGTGGCTCTGGCCTGAAAACAAAAGGTTTGATTTTCAAGACTGTGAGACGCTTTTCAACATTGACAGCTGCCACCTCACAGATGACAGATCTTTATACTCCAGAGCTCGAGGGGTGTTGGTGTTTCACAGAGCTATCCGCGACGACCTCTCCAACCTCCCCACCGCGCCTAGAGCCAGATTTCAGAGGTGGATCTGGTTCAACACGGACTCGCCCACCAACACGCGTAGGATAGCAGGCATTCAAAGCCTCTTTAATTTAACCCTGAGCTACAGGGAGGACGCAGACATCCGCGTCCGCTGGCGACTGACTCCCAAGAAGAACACAAATGAAGATTTCATGCTTCCA
This sequence comes from Sebastolobus alascanus, assembly GCA_916701645.2. NCBI lineage: Eukaryota > Metazoa > Chordata > Actinopteri > Perciformes > Sebastidae > Sebastolobus > Sebastolobus alascanus. The sequence continues at coordinate 8,706,175 of CAKAOJ020000009.1, read as the reverse complement.
AAGAAGGAACGATTGCTTTGTTGGATTGTGGACAGCGTATACCTCCGCACAAAATCCGGGGAGAGATACAACTACTACAGTGAGCTCGTGAAACACATCAAGGTGGATGTTTTTTCCTCTGCCGAGTTCTCGAAGGGTGACAACTATTTCCTGACTATCGGCAGCTGCAAATTCTACCTTTCCTTTGAGAATTCAATTCACAGAGATTACATTACCGAAACGTTCAATGGACCTCTCGCGGCCGGCACTGTGCCCATAGTTTTGGGCCCACCGAGAAGGAACTATGAGGATTTTGCCCCGGGTACTTCCTTCATACATGTAAATGACTTCCCTAATGCCACCACACTAGCTGAGTTCCTCCTGCGGCTGGATAAGGATAATGAGGCTTATATGAGATACTTTAATTGGCGGCGATTCTATACTGCCAGACGTCATCTGACTGAGGAGAATCACGAGTTTGCACACGCTATCTGCCAGGCCTGTCGACACGTGGGCGTGAACAAGGCGTACAGAGTTGTACCTGATCTGTACAAGTGGTTCATACAGTGATGCCGTTATTGATATAAATAGCCCTGTGTTTAGTTTTGTGGCAATGCGGTTTTTTTTTTTCACATAATCCAACAGCTGGTTTATTTAGCTTGAAAAGTTGGAGAATTTCCTCAACCCATAACTTAAAGTGGCAGTAGGCAGTATATTTTTGGCATCATTGGGCAAAAACTCCATTATAACCTTTCAGCATATTGTAATTCAAGTGTTCTGAGAGATAACTAGACTTCTGCTCCTCCTCATGGCTCTGTTTTCAGGCTTTAGAAAATCTAGCCCGAGACGGGACATAAGTTTGGCACTCCTTAATTCCAGAGCATTCACAAACCTTACAACTTGCACTGCCTGAGGGTGGAATTTAACCACAAGGTCACATGGGTACACTGAACTATTTCAGTAGTAAACTTTTCAAACGTTTCAAGATCAGAATACATGGAAAATGTTGCTGGTAATAAACAATGGAGAATTGCAGTTTCTCAAATGAACAAATCAGATCTGAATCCTTTGCAAAAACTGTTTTTACAGTTAAATCATTCTACAATAAATCTCCAAATCCAGGATACAAATATTCATAGAATTAAAAAATGAATGCTTGGTGTTCTTGTGAAAAACAGACAGGTAAAGTATTTCAGTTACTTTTTATAAAAATAACTTTTTTTAATCATATTTGCTCCAATCTCGCCTACTTCAGCTTTAGTGCTGAAATCGGTAACTTTGAGCAAATATGATAAAAAAGTTATTTTCACTATATCCTGACAGTAGCGCATGAGACAGATACTCTTGCATCTGCAAATTTTCACAGACCAGAGGAGAACAACCAATCAGAGCCGAGGAGTCTCTAATCGGCTGTCAATCACTGCTCCTAAAACTCATGAACTCCCATCAAACTATCCAGGAGCAGTGTTTCTGTGGGGGAGAGTAACTCCCTTTGGCCTGGCCTTTGGACTTTGTAACTTTGCAGACCTTTTGACATGCACAAAAAACTATATAACTAAAGGAAAGGGAAAAAGCACAAAAGCATAATAGATCCCCTTTAAACTTACTAGATGATGCCTACGAGTAAATGTGTGTATTTCTATTATTATATTTTATTAATATTAAATGCTATTTAATCATATAAAAGGGGAGAACCCATCACATATTGTGATTACATGAACTATCAGGATTGGATCTATACTTCTTTTCTGTTGCACTGCTTTTATGAAATCAAATGTTGGTCATATCTTGCACTGCACTCCACTGTCATGTTATTTTATTCATTTTAAGCTTTTTTTTATCCTTTATATTAATTAATTCTTTTAAAATCCTGTGTAAAAAGAATGGTCTTAAGCGTTTGATTCTACGTATGAACAGTATGTGTGTATATATAGGTGTGTATATACTGTTAGGCCTATATTTATGGATGTATATATTTATATTTATTTTATTTTCTTGGTAAATTAAATGGTAGTGGCTAGAAGGGAGCCAGCAAACTGGGGAAACTCTCGCGAGATAGATAAGATTAGGCATTGATCTCGAAGAGTTAAAGTTAGGATAGGTCGTCTGGCAGCGAGTCTCGCGAGAGTTTTTGCAATTTTTGGCAGATCTAAGATCAGATTTCGCAGTTTGCGGGCTCCCTTCTAGACACGACCCAATTAAATATATTGTAGTCATCCATTTAGTGGCTGGTCCTGATTGCTTTGCTATTCGTATTGCTTTGTATCCTATAAGTAAAAACATTTTTGTTGTTTTTTTTTGCTTTTGTCGTTTGTGTTGCTTGTTTGCAAAACTTTAAATGTATTCATAAAATGTTTTTTTAAATAAAAAAATCCTGTGTATAAAAAAAGATTTTGTATTAGTTTTCTATCCCGTCTTAATGCCTTTTTATGTCTTAGTTAAAGAAGAGTTGCCTTGTTGTTGAAAGGTAAGCTTACCTTTCCTTTACTCACTGTTTATTCAACTGATCCAGAGTCTGTGAGGTCCATTCAATGATGCTGAGAACTGTCAGCTTTATACCAACATGGTGTTTGAGTGTTTCCTCATGTGGGCGGAGGCTGCGCCTCGTGGTCTCCTGGCTACGGCCCTGGATTGCGCAAGTGTGTCTGCGTGCACGTGGGTTTTTTGCAGCGGTGCTTAAGTACCCTGGACAGCGACAGGCGACCCACACGCACTGGAGCAAGCGGAGGAACTTCAGCGAAGCTCTCTGTCTTTACAAACAACATCCTTTTTGTTTACTTTAACCTCTCTACTCCACTTGGACCATACTTCAAAATGGTATTTCGAATACCATTTTGAAATATTTGAAGGTATTCGAAGCTTCGCGGAGCAGCGCGGCAGGCTGACATGTTGTTCTGTCTGTCTGTCTCCATCTCCCCCATTTCAGTGCCGTTTCCGCACTACTGTACACACACACACCTCTACACACCAAAATTAATATCTGTCTGAGAATAACTAATATTAATTCATGTTGAATATGAATAATAAATAATGTTGTGGGATGATTCCTTATTTCATGGGCTATTTTGTGATTTATACATTATTACATAAATTAAATACAAAATATTGATTTTAGAATTATTTTATTGATTTAAAAATTATTTTATTACATGAGTCTATGAAAACTGCGTCCATAGCAACGGTCTGTTAGCAGCGGCCTGCTGTATGGAAATAATGCCGTAGAATGCCGTAATTGACCAATCAGAATCGATTATTCAATGAAGCCGTGTAATAACACACATTTATCAAGTGACTGACCTCTACTTTCAGCAAAGTGTAAGAGTGACCTTTAAGAGCAGCTCTCAAGGGATCACATGATTGATCACATGTATGTTCAGAGCAGGACTAGCCAATCAGAGACAAGGATTTACTCTATATGCAGTATTGTTTACTCTTTTTAATCTTCTTTTTCTTCTTACTCTTAAATCATCATCCACTGATATCTTATTCTGCAAAAACATATGTGGTTTTCATTTTCTATCTTGATTTTATTTGTGTGAAATCCTTAATATCTCCAGTAGCACGTACAGTAACGTGAAATTAACAATCTAATAGAATAATAATATTTAATAGGGATTAATAAATAGGGATTACACTATAAGAAACTGTCTGAAGAGGAGACACATCAGAGAAAACTATAATAATATAATAAGGTGAATTTAGTACAGTACCAAAATGACAAGTGCAGACAATGAAGACGATGGAAAGTGATATATCAGTGCTTTTTAGTTGTTTGCATCCCTGACAAATACAAGAAAAACGTGGTGTAACCTCTCAAATGTTCAAATGAGATGCAAAGATAAAACTACCTGTTTTTTAATTATATGCAATACTTGAATGTTATTCATTATCAGTGATATTTGACATAATGTTCACATTAAGTTTGTCATTTTGAAAACCGTTGATTGATTCTGTTTGTGTGTACAACACTATGTATATGATCACTGCCATCTTGACCACCTTGACCATCATCATACTGTATGACAGAGGTGTGGCACGATGTGGAAACGTGCAGTCCCTGAGGAATAAAGTGGACGAACTCCAGGGAAATGTTCGTTTCCAAAAGGACTTCATGGACTGCTGCATCATGGCCTTCACAGAGACGTGGCTCACTGAGCAAGACCAGGACATCGACCTGCTCATCGATGGTTTTGGGGCTCCCTTTCGTCTCGATCGCAAGGCTGAAGTGACGGGGAAAACACAAGGAGGCGGGGTATGTTTGTATGTCAACAAACGATACTGCAGCTCTGTGACTGTCAGAGATCAAATCTGCACGCCAGATGTTGAACTTCTCTCTGTGTCATTGCGTCCCTTTTACCTGCCCCGTGAGTTTCCTCAACTTTTCATAACGACTGTGTACATCCACCCGAAGGCAAATGCTGCCTCTGCTTCCAGCACCATTTCTGATGTCGTTCATAAACTGCAGTCTATTTCACCTGATGCTCCCAACTTTATTCTGGGTGATTTTAACCATGTCTCTCTGAAAAAGACCCTAACAAACTTTTATCAATACGTTTCCTGTCCAACCAGGCGGGAGAAGACTTTGGATCTCTGTTATGGGTCAATTAATGACGCTTTTAAATCACTCCCTCTCCAACCTCTGGGCTCTGCAGATCATAACTGTGTGTATCTACTGCCCATTTACAAGACTGTTTTAAAGAGGGAAAAAGCGCAAACCAAGGATGTGAAAGTCTGGACTGATGAATCTGTGCTCTCCCTGCAGGAATGCTTTGACTGCACTGACTGGGATATGTTTAAGCAGTCCTGTGATGACTTGGATGAACTTACTGATGTTACATGCTCATATGCTGCTTTTTGTAGAGACATGATTGTTCCCAGTAAGAGGGTTAAAATCTACCCCAACAATAAGCCATGGGTCTCCAAATCGGTTAAGTCTAGCATAAAGAAAAAGAAACTTGCTTTTCAACAGGGAGTAGCATCAGATTTGCACTCAGCCACCAAGGAGCTTAAAATTGAAATTTTGAAAGCAAAACGGAGCTATAAATCTGAACTGGAGAACAAGATGGCTGCTAATAACCTTGGGTCAGCTTGGTCCAGTATGAAAACCATTGCTGGCCTCCAGAACACAAAAAATAGCACAAACGTCACTTTAAATAGTTTTAATTCAGATACTGATTTTGCTAATGCTCTTAATTGTTTTTATAATCGTTTTGATATGTCTGATTTTAGAAAAGAAACTCAGGAACTGAGCCTCAAACTTCTTGACAACCAGCACTTTCAAATAAACCAAATGGATGTTGAAAAAGCTTTCTTTCGCACAAAAGCAAACAAGAGCCCTGGACCAGATAATATCTGCGGCCGATTACTAAAGTCTTGTGCAAAAGAATTGAGCCCAGTTTTTAATTATATTTTCAATCAATCCTTAGAAACACAGCATGTCCCCAAAGTCTGGAAGGATGCTGTTGTTGTCCCGGTTCCTAAATCAAACAGTCCCAAAATTTTAAATGATTTTAGACCAATTGCCCTGACCTCAATTTTAATGAAAACTCTGGAAAAATTGGTAAGGTCAGAGATTCTAAAAAACACCGAACATGCACTTGATCCGCTGCAGTTCGCATATAGGCCCAACAGAGGAGTGGAGGATGCCACACTCACTCTGCTTAACCTGCTTTTGAAACACCTGGAGGGAAATGGGTGTCATGCCCGGCTTTTATTCATTGACTTTTCCTCTGCTTTTAACACTATTCAACCCCACATTTTAACCCACAGGCTTTTAGAACAGTTTAACTTAAGTAACAATCTTGTGGGCTGGATTTTAGACTTTTTAACAAACAGAACACAGAGAGTCAGAGTTAATGGGTTTTTATCAAACAAAGTGTGCTCTTCAACTGGCTCCCCAAAAGGGTGCGTGCTCTCACCCTTGCTTTTTATCCTTTACACTAATATGTGTCAGAGCACTTTTAAAAACCAAACTATTTTAAAGTATGCTGATGACTCAGTGATTGTAAGTCTGCTTCAGGGCAATGAGAGCAGCCATGGCCCCATAATTGATGACTTTATCAAATGGTGTGAGGAATCATATCTGCAACTTAACATAACAAAAACAAAAGATATGATCATTGACTTTAGAAGACATGCCTGTGAACCCGAAGTCACAACTATTAAGGGTCAAACTGTTGAACAGATGCAATCATACAAATACCTCGGGACTATCATTGATGCCCAACTGAACTTTGAGGCAAACTGTGAAGCTGTGTGCAAGAAGGGGCACCAGCGTCTGTCTGCCTAAGGAAGCTGTCCCACTTCCACGTTGGAAAAACCATGATGACCTTATTTTATCGTGCTTTTATTGAGTCTGTTTTATCCTTTTCTCTTGTGTCATGGTTTGACAAAATGACTCTGAAGGACAGAAACAGACTGAGTCAAATTATTAAATGGTCCAGTCGGCTGATTGGTGAATCACAGCTGAGTCTAGAGTCCCTGTATACCAGGCAGTTACAGCGGATAGCCAGCTGTATCTCACACGATGACTCTCATCCTCTGTCTGGTGAGTTCCAGCTTCTCCCATCTGGTCGGAGGTTTAGGGTCCCAAGGTGTAGAACAAAGCGCTACAGGAACAGCTTTGTTCCAGCTGCAATTGTTCATCTAAATAAGTCATAGCAACATTTGCATATATTTATGGAAAGTTTATACTTTTTTCGTTCTATTGTGTCTTTTCTCCTGATATTTCGGTGATTTTCTATATTGTTCTTGTGGCCTTCTTTCTGCTGGGTCATGATCCCAGTAAGCCTTTTGAGTACTCTTTGTCATGATTTTGGTGTGTCTGTCTTTTGTCTGTGCTCTACTGCTTAATATATTGTCAATACGGATGCCATCCTCTATTTTTGCTGCAAAACAAATCTACCTACGGGTACAAATAAAGTCACCTGAACCTGTCACCTGAACCTGATAATGACGCAGTGTAGTTAGATAGAACTGGTTTTTCTTGTTGGGCTCAGGTATCCGTATCTCAGTACTCAAATGTGTGTTCAAGTGTCAAAGACCTGCCTCAGTTGTTCTACTGACTACCAGAAAGAAACATCCAGCCTTGTGCTCTGTGGAAAGGTGAGAAGAACAGCATGTTATGTGTGATAATCTTAATTGAATGAGAATATTGACTGTAATGTTGGATTTCAAAATCGTGAGCATTATTATGTCTCTTGTGTTGAATTGCATTACAATCTACAGCTGCTGTTCTGTACATTACTTATGATAATTACATCTTGTGTATTTCTTTAAGAGATTATTTTAGATACTAAATAATGTCATAATTGATCGTTCGATAAGTCGCGCCCCCCCCATAGTTAGGGCCTACAACTTGAAATTCTTGGTTGTTTTTGATGCAATGGGTCCTTAATTTCAGAGAGAGACAAAAGCAGGCTTCTCATTTCCAACAGACAAAACTCAATTGTTCTGGCTGAACTGACGATATCGTCCCGAGCAGATTTTATCAGCTGTAGCTAGCTGGCTAAAAAGAGCAAGCGTGTGGTAGGGGTCGCTGGTTCTGGAAGGATGTCCTCAATGTTACTTTACAATCCTGTAGCTTTATGTTATGGACACCTTTTTTATTTTTTTCATCTTTGTTTGTCATGTTTTATCCGTAGTTTTGGCATGGCAGACGGGTGTTAATACTACAATACCCATAAGACTTGGCCCCTGTTGCTACCATAGACTGTATATAAGAAGTGGGCGTGGTCGTCGTGATGTCACCCATTGGTTTGTGGACTACGGTTTTGAAACCTCTAGTTTTGCATTTTGGCCGTCGCCATCTTGGTTTTTAGCCGTCACCATTGTGTTTTTTTGCAACCAGAAGTGACACGAGAGGGTGGAGCTAAGTACAACTGAACGCTGACCAAGACATTTTTAGGCAACAGAAATGTCACAATTAACTTTTATGAACTGGAAACACACGAGTTAAAGTTGTAAGACGAAAAAACAGACAACAACCAGACCGGACAACGTCATGGTAGCGACCTGTCAATCACAAGGTAGCCCCGCCCTAAAGCATACCCTGCTTTATCATATATTTGACTCTAAATGGGACCATAATTTACGAGATGAACATCATGCTGTATTGAAGAAGACTTGAAACTAGCGATTGAGACCATAAACTCATGTTTACAATGTTTACTGAGGTAATAAATCAAGTGAGAAGTAGGGTCATTTTCATATAGACTTCTATACAATCAGACTTCTTTTTGCAACCAGAGGAGTCGCCCCCTGCTGACTATTAGAAAGAATGCAAGTTTAAGGCACTTAGGCATTGGCTTCACTTTTCAGACCCGAAGGTTGCACACTGGTTGCTACGGAGAAGAAGAAAGTCAGAGGCGAGAATCAGAGTGGTACCGAATTCAAAACGCTTAGCTGTATAACACAGTGTTATAGTTGCTGAATTCCTCCAAAATTAACCCAGAAATTAAAAGTGAAGCGATTTGTGCGTATTGTAATATCAGTTTTCTCAACACTGTAATCTTTAGCTCCCGCCAGCCGTTAGCGGCGCACATTTTAAGCAGTTTGAACTCTATTTGCTGCAACTCCTGATGTCGTTATCACTTCAGTTTCTCTTTCTGCTTCTACAGATGGTGACACCAGTTTCCAAGAGAACATCGTACTTAGCAAATATAGCCGCTCTTGGCCTTATCTGCTCTGTTCTTGCATTCTTTCTGTATTTTGAGTCTCCATCTCCTGTTTGCCCTCCTACATCTACATCAGCTGATGATGGAAATTATGAAGGCATGGATCCAAATGAAAAGCCCATAGTCCTGCTGTGGTTCTGGCCTCTCGGTCAGAAGTTTGATTTCAAAATTTGCTCTACCTACTTCCACATCGATAGCTGTGTTCTGACAGATGACAGATCCCTCTACAGCAAAGCACAGGGGGTCATTTTCTACCAAAGAGAAATATCCTGGGATTTGCACAACATGCCGCAGGGGCCACGTCCAGCTTTTCAGAAGTGGATTTGGTTCCGTGTGGAATCCCCGACGAACACTGCGAAGAGGCCGGGTCTGGACAACCTGTTCAACTTAACACTGAGCTACAGAAGAGACGCTGACATCACGGTGAGGAATGAGCTCACTATCAGGGAGACAGAAATGAAAGAGGACTTTGTTCTGCACAAGAAAGACAAACTAGTGTGCTGGATTGTCAGCAACAACAACCCAGCCACTGGAACAGCTGTGAGAGATAGTTACTATCGTGAACTGTCCAAACATATTAAGATCCACGTCTTTGGTGCAGCCTTTGGGCACCAATTGAGGTACGAGGACTATTACTCAACCATTGCTAGTTGTAAGTTCTACCTTTCATTTGAGAACTCGATCCACAGAGACTACATCACAGAGAAGGTTAACGGGCCCCTCGTGGCAGGGACGGTCCCTGTAGTTTTGGGTCCGCCGAGAGAAAACTACGAGCAGTTCCTTCCCTCCGACGCCTTCATTCACATAAACGATTTCCCTGATGCAAAGTCACTGGCTAAGTTTCTGCTGGACATGAAGGACGAGGCGTATTCGCGTTACTTTGAGTGGAGGAAGTTCTACACAGCCACCCCTCATCTCCTGTCAATGAGCAATGAATTCATTCATCCCATCTGCCTCGCCTGTGACCACATGTCAAGAGACAGGGATTTCCATGTAGTTCATGATCTTTATAATTGGTACTTTACACGATAACGTCAATGAGAATGTCCTTTGATAGTGCAACCCGGTCTCAGGGGAAGGCGTATAAATAGCACAACATTACACGGACATTCTGTGTGTGTGAGGACGCATTTTAGGCTTTTCGCGTGTCATTTGTATTCTACGTCATGCTTTCTTTCTGGTTTTCATGCACATGCCTCAGTGTGGGTAAAAGGTTTAGGGGTGTGGTTATGTAAATATATCTGGTTACAACATGATTTGTTTAGCTGGGTAAATACAAAGGGACTGATTCTCTCTGTTTGTACTCATGTAATGTCTACATAAATAAATGATACTGGCTGATAATGCCAATATCATTTAGGAATTTTAAAGGGAAAAGGCAACTTTGATTGTTTTATTGTACTCTGTAGATGTAATACTTTTGCTTTGTTTATAACTTCATATTATTATAATGAAGTTAAATAATGCTCATATATGAGTATGCCACTAATTTAGATCATTTTACAGTCAACAGCATCTTGGAATATTTGCACTGATCAGCATATCGAATAAAGACTAAATATAAAGACTGCCTTTGTCTCCCAGAGGGATTTTGAATGTTTCAACATCAAGTTTCAAAATGCATTACAACCAAATACACAACTTTTATGAAAACAAATTGTTTCAAAGTCATATCTCAACGTTTTAAATCAGGTCAGGTCAGGGGCCCGTTTCACAAAAGCAGAATAAAGATATCCGGGATAAGAGAGAAGGCGAGGCTTGACCTAGTCTAGTCAATTCATCCTGGCTTAATCCGTTTCACGAAGGCCAAACCAGGCTGAGGAGGGGTGACTAGGTTTAGCCAGGTGTAAGTAATTCTGATAGATGCGCGTTCACTGTTTTCCTCAGTAGACCACAAGGTCGAGCGCAGATTTACTGATAGTAAACGCGTTCCGCATACTTTAAACCCAGTGAGAAACATCTACTAATGGAAGATTAGGAGGAAGTAAAGCATATAATATGTAGAAAAGGAGACACGGCCGTCGGCTGCTGTAATAAAACAGCGAGAAATAAACGTGGCAGACAATAACGGAGCGACTCAACGCGTAAGTAGTCTAAAAATAGCCGATAACGTTACATTCACTCACCACTGCTGTTAACTGAAACATAATTAAACCATTCAAGGAGTTACTGTCACTCCGCCTTAAAAGTGAGCGGCGGAAGTTAATATATTATTTAGGAAATTTACCATGAAGATTAATTACAACCACTAATCCACAATGATAGGATACGACGATACCATATATATATATACAACAATGATTAACACATTATGTTACATACGTGCACACAGTGTGCACTGGAATGCTCACTTACTTCTCTTTCTAATTTCCTCAATGTCTTCCTTTTTATCTCCAGATCTCGGTCCAAGTCCTGCAGGGTTTTTTGTGGTTTTAAACGTCGAGTCTTTTCAAATAAATCACTTTTTTCATTGATATTTGCACCTCTGCAAACTACATTTGCTTTTTTAAGTGTGTGCTGTATGCCTACAGACATCTGACAGTTTGTGAATTCTTTAAAACTCATTAATCAGCACAGCAGGAATTGTGCATGGTGTGCCCTATTACGACCATTATCTCTATAGAAAGAAAGAAGGCTAGATGCAGCCTACATGTCAGCCTAGTGGAAATGCTTATTTAGTCCATAATGGATAAGAAGTCAGGGATGTGATGCTCATGGAAAACATCATTTTAACAGGACCCAGATACTGTACAGCCTGAGAGCAGCCTGGCATCGTAGTGAGTGTAGGACATCCACACACCATGCCGAATTAAGAACCGATATGTGTTTTACAGAATTCACAAACTGTCAGATGTCTGTACAGCACACACTTAACAATACATACTGAGGGTATTAGAAAGAGAAGTAAGTGATTATTTCAAAGTACACAGTAAGTATACACAGTAACACAATGTATTAGACATTGCTATTTCTTTCTCCCCCAGCAGACAAGTGATCCAAGAAAAATAAAAGGTCAAAAATCATTGGTGGGTCCTCTCCCTGTTGTTTCATGAATATACAGAAACACTGCAGAGTTACTGGTCCAGTGAACTTTATCAGCCATTTCTAATTAATAATATATTCATCAAACCTCTAACAACAATATGAACAGCAGTCTTCATGAACACAATATAACTGTAATAATGACTATCACATGAATGATTATAAAAATAAAAATGAATGATGATCACAATGTTAAAATAACAGTACTGAACTGAATGGTGGTATGTATTCAGTTAAGTACTAAATTTGATTAGCCTGTATTAAAATATGGTATTTTAATGCAAGCTGATAAAAATAAGGCAAAATATATGCATAAGATGATGGGCTAACTGTAAAAAACACACCGGTTTCTGATCAGAGCGATTGCTGACTGAACAGATAAGGCACCAGGATAAATTAAAGCTGGCTTTTAGCCTGGTCTGGAGCAGGCTAGCTGCACAGAATAAATCACCACGGTAACTTATGTGCCACTGCTTTCGTGAAAACGAGTCGAGGCTTTACTGAACCAGTATAACCGGAAAACCCCGGCTTCATCCGTTATCTTGGTTTCGTGATACGGGCCTCAGGTCATGCTCCACCAACTCAATTGCCATAACAAAACTGGTGGCTTCGCTATGGGTGGAGCATCAGTCAAAGCCAGCTAGTTTTCCTGTGCCAAGTTTCACTTGTCTGACGTGTCCTGAGCAGCTTCAGTCTGGATCCTGCAGAATATCGACACACTCACCTTCAGCTCTACGGGACAGGCAAGTAGCTTGACCGAATTTTCCACCTGCTTTGCCCTTTTTAACGGAGGGACATTTTGCAGAAATTATGCTAATTTTTATCCAAACAAACTTGTAAATTGTAGCTCTTCATGCTACATGTGGTTATACTATTTTAGATATTTTAGGCAACCTTTATATCATGATTTATTTAATGGTTTACTGCTTTTGATTCAACAGTTAGTTTAGACTTCTTTGAGAATTTAATAAGTGACATACTGCCAATACTTTGCTGAGTGGATGTGTTTCCAGTGATTATGAGGATTCTTCTTTCCTTGCAGGTTTCATATGGCTTCTGTTTTTAGTGTTTTACGAGCCACGCTGATAGTGATTCTCCTGCTGACTGGAGTCATAGTTCTGGTTTTAATGTACCATGAGTCACATCCATCGCCAAAATGCCATCCTCCGCCGGGTCATTCAGGGCAGCTGACAAAGCATGCTAATTCTTCTGGCAAGCCAAAAAAAACAGAGAGACAAGCCTTTATTGCTGCTGTGGCTCTGGCCTGAAAACAAAAGGTTTGATTTTCAAGACTGTGAGACGCTTTTCAACATTGACAGCTGCCACCTCACAGATGACAGATCTTTATACTCCAGAGCTCGAGGGGTGTTGGTGTTTCACAGAGCTATCCGCGACGACCTCTCCAACCTCCCCACCGCGCCTAGAGCCAGATTTCAGAGGTGGATCTGGTTCAACACGGACTCGCCCACCAACACGCGTAGGATAGCAGGCATTCAAAGCCTCTTTAATTTAACCCTGAGCTACAGGGAGGACGCAGACATCCGCGTCCGCTGGCGACTGACTCCCAAGAAGAACACAAATGAAGATTTCATGCTTCCAAAGAAGGAACGATTGCTTTGTTGGATTGTGGACAGCGTATACCTCCGCACAAAATCCGGGGAGAGATACAACTACTACAGTGAGCTCGTGAAACACATCAAGGTGGATGTTTTTTCCTCTGCCGAGTTCTCGAAGGGTGACAACTATTTCCTGACTATCGGCAGCTGCAAATTCTACCTTTCCTTTGAGAATTCAATTCACAGAGATTACATTACCGAAACGTTCAATGGACCTCTCGCGGCCGGCACTGTGCCCATAGTTTTGGGCCCACCGAGAAGGAACTATGAGGATTTTGCCCCGGGTACTTCCTTCATACATGTAAATGACTTCCCTAATGCCACCACACTAGCTGAGTTCCTCCTGCGGCTAGATAAGGATAATGAGGCTTATATGAGATACTTTAATTGGCGGCGATTCTATACTGCCAGACGTCATCTGACTGAGGAGAATCACGAGTTTACACACGCTATCTGCCAGGCCTGTCGACACGTGGGCGTGAGCAAGGCGTACAGAGTTGTACCTGATCTGTACAAGTGGTTCATACAGTGATGCCGTTATTGATATAAATAGCCCTGTGTTTAGTTTTGTGGCAATGCGGTTTTTTTTTTTTCACATAATCCAACAGCTGGTTTATTTAGCTTGAAAAGTTGGAGAATTTCCTCAACCCATAACTTAAAGTGGCAGTAGGCAGTATATTTTTGGCATCATTGGGCAAAAACTCCATTATAACCTTTCAGCATATTGTAATTCAAGTGTTCTGAGAGATAACTAGACTTCTGCTCCTCCTCATGGCTCTGTTTTCAGGCTTTAGAAAATCTAGCCCGAGACGGGACATAAGTTTGGCACTCCTTAATTCCAGAGCATTCACAAACCTTACAACTTGCACTGCCTGAGGGTGGAATTTAACCACAAGGTCACATGGGTACACTGAACTATTTCAGTAGTAAACTTTTCAAACGTTTCAAGATCAGAATACATGGAAAATGTTGCTGGTAATAAACAATGGAGAATTGCAGTTTCTCAAATGAACAAATCAGATCTGAATCCTTTGCGAGAACTGTTTTTACAGTTAAATCATTCTACAATAAATCTCCAAATCCAGGATACAAATATTCATAGAATTAAAAAATGAATGCTTGGTGTTCTTGTGAAAAACAGACAGGTAAAGTATTTCAGTTACTTTTTATAAAAATAACTTTTTTTAATCATATTTGCTCCAATCTCGCCTACTTCAGCTTTAGTGCTGAAATCGGTAACTTTGAGCAAATATGATAAAAAAGTTATTTTCACTATATCCGTAGCGCATGAGACAGATACTCTTGCATCTGCAAATTTTCACAGACCAGAGGAGAACAACCAATCAGAGCCGAGGAGTCTCTAATCGGCTGTCAATCACTGCTCCTAAAACTCATGAACTCCCATCAAACTATCCAGGAGCAGTGTTTCTGTGGGGGAGAGTAACTCCCTTTGGCCTGGCCTTTGGACTTTGTAACTTTGCAGACCTTTTGACATGCACAAAAAACTATATAACTAAAGGAAAGGGAAAAAGCACAAAAGCATAATAGATCCCCTTTAAACTTACTAGATGATGCCTACGAGTAAATGTGTGTATTTCTATTATTATTTTGTATTAATATTAAATGCTATTTAATCATATAAAAGGGGAGAACCCATCACATATTGTGATTACATGAACTATCAGGATTGGATCTATACTTCTTTTCTGTTGCACTGCTTTTATGAAATCAAATGTTGGTCATATCTTGCACTGCACTCCACTGTCATGTTATTTTATTCAATTTAAGCTTTTTTTTATCCTTTATATTAATTAATTCTTTTAAAATCCTGTGTATAAAGAATGGTCTTAAGCGTTTGATTCTACGTATGAACAGTATGTGTGTATATATAGGTGTGTATATACTGTTAGGCCTATATTTATGGATGTATATATTTATATTTATTTTATTTTCTTGGTAAATTAAATGGTAGTGGCTAGAAGGGAGCCAGCAAACTGGGGAAACTCTCGCGAGATAGATAAGATTAGGCATTGATCTCGAAGAGTTAAAGTTAGGATAGGTCGTCTGGCAGCGAGTCTCGCGAGAGTTTTTGCAATTTTTTGCAGATCTAAGATCAGATTTCGCAGTTTGCGGGCTCCCTTCTAGACACGACCCAATTAAATATATTGTAGTCATCCATTTAGTGGCTGGTCCTGATTGCTTTGCTATTCGTATTGCTTTGTATCCTATAAGTAAAAACATTTTTGTTGGTTTTTTTTGCTTTTGTCGTTTGTGTTGCTTGTTTGCAAAACTTTAAATGTATTCATAAAATGTTTTTTTAAATAAAAAAATCCTGTGTATAAAAAAAGATTTTGTATTAGTTTTCTATCCCGTCTTAATGCCTTTTTATGTCTTAGGTAAAGAAAAGTTGCCTTGTTGTTGAAAGGTAAGCTTACCTTTCCTTTACTCACTGTTTATTCAACTGATCCAGAGTCTGTGAGGTCCATTCAATGATGCTGAGAACTGTCAGCTTTATACCTACATGGTGTTTGAGTGTTTCCTCATGTGGGCGAAGGCTGCGCCTCGTGGTCTCCTGGCTACGGCCCTGGATTGCGCAAGTGTGTCTGCGTGCACGTGAGTTCGTGCACCGTGTGTGTGTGTTTTTGCAGCGGTGCTTAAGTACCCTGGACAGCGCCAGGCGACACACACGCACTGGAGCAAGCGGAGGAACTTCAGCGAAGCTCTCTGTCTTTACAAACAACATCCTTTTTGTTTACTTTAACCTCTCTACTCCACTTGGACCATACTTTTTATAATCGTATTTCAATACCTTTTATTTTAAGGTAGAAACCGCGGAGCCCGCGGAGGGTGCATGGCTGTCTGCGTCCCCTCCCCTTTTTCCTTTTGCCTACCCGCAACACCATTAAAATAAGACCTATTATAACTTATTTTCAGTTGAATATTAATATTTTGTATTTCCTTTTTCAAAAAGGGCTTTTTTGAATACCCTTTTATAAATAAATCAAAAATATTGAAGAATTATGTAGTGGAGGCTAAACATGTTTTATTACTGCTGTCTATCTGCGTCCATTTCAAGGCCTGTTAGCCGCCTACTGTAGGAAAAACACCTCCTAATGACCAATCAGAAGCGATTTTTCACGAGCCGAGAATAACACAATTTTTCAAATTCATTTCGAAATGTGAATACTTTAAGAAGTTCAAGGGATTATTTCCTTATTTCAGAGGGAGGATTTAGCCAATTCAGAAAAATTACACAACAGTATTGATTTTTTTAAATTTTTTTCTTTGATTTAAAAAATGATTTTATTCTGCAAAAATAGGGAATTTTTATTTGATTTTTTTGTGCGTCCATTTAAACTCAGTTTGCACGGGCAGTAACGGAAATAAAACCTAAAGAAGGCATAATTGACCAATAGGGAATTTAATTATAGAAACCGAAGCCGTGTAATAAGAAAACATTTATAATGAGGTGACCTCTACTTACAGCCCAAATGAAAGTGCCAAAACATCTCAAGACGATGGAAATGATTATCACATTATGTTTTTTGTTGCATCCCTACCAATCAAAAGACAAGGATGTAACCCCTAAATGCAGAGATGCAAATAAAATACTCTTTTTAATTTTATGCATACTTACTCTTAATTTATCATCCCGTGATATGTTAATTTGCATAATCAGATGGGTGTGTAATTTACTACAGTGATTTTATTTTTAAATCGTTATGTATCCCCCCAAATAGCACGTACGTTGTTAAAAATCAAAAGAAAATTTTTTCTTAAAAGCTAGGAATAAATTTATGAAACTCATCTTTATTGAAGTGATACATAGAGAGAAAACTAAACAGGTTTGGGTGGGATCTTGCAGGGGAACATAAAACACAAGTTTTTCCACAAGGTTCCATGGAAAGTGATATAAGCGTTAGTTCACATTGTTTGCATCCCTGAAAATAATACATTGAAACGTTTTTGGGGTAAACACTAAAAGTTACATGGGTCACTTTCATCGGGACCACCTTGAATTATATGAATACTTGAGGGGTATTCAGTGACAGTTTTAGTTAAATACAACTGGTTTTTCTGGGTTGGGCTTTCCCGGTAAATTTTCCGTTATTTCTTCAAATACTTTTTTTAAAATTTTTTGGGGGGTTCAAGTTTTGGTTTTTTTAAAAGGGGGCCTTTTTTCCTTTTTTAAGTTTTTTTCCCTTTTTTTCCTGGGAACCTTAACCAAGAAAAGAGGGGGCATCCCCAAGGGCCCTTGTTTGCTCTTTTTTGGAAAAAGGTTTTTAAAAAAAAACCCCCGGGCCATGTTATGTGTGATAATCTTAATTGAATGAGAATATTGACTGTAATGTTGGATTTCAAAATCGTGAGCATTATTATGTCTCTTGTGTTGAATTGCATTACAATCTACAGCTGCTGTTCTGTACATTACTTATGATAATTACATCTTGTGTATTTCTTTAAGAGATTATTTTAGATACTAAATTATGTCATAATTGATCGTTCGATAAGCCACGCCCCCCATAGTTAGGGCCTACAACTTGAAATTCTTGGTTGTTTTTGATGCAATGGGTCCTTAATTTCAGAGAGAGACAAAAGCAGGCTTCTCATTTCCAACAGACAAAACTCAATTGTTCTGGCTGAACTGACAATATCGTCCCGAGCAGATTTTATCAGCTGTAGCTAGCTGGCTAAAAAGAGCAAGCGTGTGGTAGGGGTCGCTGGTTCTGGAAGGATATCCTCAATGTTACTTTACAACCCTGTAGCTTTATGTTATGGACCGCAGTTTGAACTCTATTTGCTGCAACTCCTCATGTCGTCATCACTTCAGTTTCTCTTTCTGCTTCCACAGATGGTGACACCAGTTTCCAAGAGAACATTGTACTTAGCAAATATAGCCGCTCTTGGCCTTATCTGCTCTGCTCTTGCATTTTTTCTGTATTTTGAGTCTCCATCTTCTGTTTGCCCTCCTATATCTACATCAGCTGATCATGGAAATTATGAAGGCATGGATCCAAATGAAAAGCCCATAGTCCTGCTGTGGTTCTGGCCTCTCGATCAGAAGTTTGATTTCAAAATTTGCTCTACCTACTTCCACATCGATAGCTGTGTTCTGACAGATGACAGATCCCTCTACAGCAAAGCACAGGGGGTCATTTTCTTCCAGAAACAAATATCCTTTGATTTGCACAACATGCCGCAGGGGCCACGTCCAGCTTTTCAGAAGTGGATTTGGTTCAATGTGGAATCCCCGACGAACACTGCGAAGATACCGGGTCTGATTAACCTGTTCAACTTAACACTGAGCTACAGAAGAGACGCTGACATCACGGTGAGGAATGAGCTCACTATCAGGGAGACAGAAATGAAAGAGGACTTTGTTCTGCCCAAGAAAGACAAACTAGTGTGCTGGATTGTCAGCAACAGAAACCCAGCCACTGGAACAGCTGTGAGAGATAGTTACTATCGTGAACTGTCCAAACATATGAAGATCCACGTCTTTGGTACAGCCTTTGGGCACCAATTGAGGTACGAGGACTATTACTCAACCATTGCTAGTTGTAAGTTCTACCTTTCATTTGAGAACTCGATCCACAGAGACTACATCACAGAGAAGGTTAACGGGCCCCTCGTGGCAGGGACGGTCCCTGTAGTTTTGGGTCCGCCGAGGGAAAACTACGAGCAGTTCCTTCCCTCCGACGCCTTCATTCACATAAACGATTTCCCTGATGCAAAGTCACTGGCTAAGTTTCTGCTGGACATGAAGGACGAGGCGTACTCGCGTTACTTTGAGTGGAGGAAGTTCTACACAGTCACCCCTCATCTCCTGTCAATGAGCAAGGAATTCATTCATCCCATCTGCCTCGCCTGTGACCACATGTCAAGAGACAGGGATTTCCATGTAGTTCATGATCTTTATAAGTGGTACTTTGCACGATAACGTCAATGAGAATGTCCTTTGATAGTGCAACCCGGTCTCACGGAGAAGGCGTACAAATAGCACGACATTACACGGACATTCTGTGTGTGTGAGGACGCATTTTAGGCTTTTCGCGTGTCATTTGTATGCCGCTTTTCACGTGTAATTTGTACGCCACGCAACAAAATTACGGCAACGTCCGCAGTTAGGTTGCGGCAACAAAACCACTTAGTTAGGTTTAGGAAAAACATCATGGCTGGGCTTAAATTAAGTACGTAAACTAAGTAAAATACGTACGGAAACAACATAACATAGGTTTGAAAAACACGTGACAAATGTCACTAAAAAAAACGGGACTAACGTAACTTACTAAACAAAACAGCGGTCTCGAACACTGGTCTCCTGGTTGAAAGTCATGTGTTTGTTGGACCCATCCACCTCCCCACCTGCCCACCATAACCGGTCTCTCTTGCTTTTTATTCTACGTCACTAGCTCTGAGTGTAGCATATTTACGCGGATGCGTTTACATTGCAGTCAGTACAGACTACATGATGACACACAAATGACACGCCAAAAGCAAGAAAGGAAAGGCGTTCTTATTGCACGCTAAAAGCCTTGCTCATTAACGTGCCATTCAGATGCCTATTCGTGTGAACAGGCTGGATAGTGGCTCACACATGCACATTATATACAAGATACTTGAATATTCTTCCTATAATTTGGCATATGTGAATACTGTATTCTGTTTAAAGTAGTCATGATCAACTGGCTGAAATAAGCCATGGAATAGTTGTACATTTTGGGAATCTATTTTCTCTCTGCAGTCAGCAGCTGCTTAGCTTAGCTTAGCATAAAGACTGGAAAAAGGGAGAAAGAGCTAGCCTGAATAGAATAGTAGTAGTTCAGCACAACCCAAGTGTGGTATCGATCTTCTCATCACATTCTCGCAAAGAAAGCAAATTTGCATATTTCCCAAAAAAAGTCAAACTGTTCCTTTATCCCATCTAATGTTGAGTTTCAGGTACAGTACCATAACAGAAAATGGCAGTGCCATAATTTTCTCAAAAATGTAAAACACATTGGATCAGTCGTTTTATCGGGGGAAAAAAAATCTTTTTTTAGGTGTAATCTAATGGGAAAAATAGGAAAACTTTTTTGGGATGTGGATATGAGGTGAAATGATTAGTCGATCGACAGTATATTAATATCATTAATGTAACAATTGATAATTTAACAATTGATTGAAAAGATGATACTTTTTCTAGTCTTCTTTTTAACTCTTCTTGTGTAATCATCTCCGACTCAAATGTTCAGACGTGTTTGCCGAAGTCAGCAAAAGTCCATCCCACGTAGGTCAATCCATCTTCCTGTCACTTCCTGTTGCCTGTTTTGCATTATTCAGGTGACAGGAGACAAAGATGCTTCTGACAGTTTGTGTGCATTATTTGCTGTCACGTCATGCTTTCTTTCTGCTTTTCATGCACATGCCTCAGTGTGGGTAAAAGGTTTAGGGGGGTGGTTATGTAAATATATCTGGTTAAAACATGATTTGTTTAGCTGCGTAAATACAAAGGGACTGATTCTCTCTGTTTTTACTCATGTAATGTCTACATAAATAAATGATACTGGCTGATAATGCCAATATCATTTAGGAATTTTAAAGGGAAAAGGCAACTTTGATTATTTTATTTTACTCTGTAGATGTAATACTTTTAATCCCTAACAAGCAATAAACCTGGTGTAAGGTCTGAGATAAGAAAGCAGTACCCTGGTCTGTCACTATTTCTTGGGGAATCCCTACCCTGGTAAAGAGCTGCAGGAGAACAGGTGCTATGGCTCGGGCAGTAATTCCCCTCAAAGGAAAAGCTTCTGGGTAGCGTGTAGCATAGTCACATACTACTAGTATGTACCTATAACCTGATGTAGACCTCTCTAGGGGCCCTACAATATCCATGCCTATTCTGGAAAACGGGACATCAATTATTGGCATGGGCTGCAATGGGAACTGCCGGACTTTCTTGTGACTGGCCAACTGACACTCAGGACAGGTTTTACAAAACTTCTGAACATCAGTATACAAACATGGCCAAAAAAATGTACTGGCAATACGGTCCAAGGTTTTAACACTGCCCAGATGACCCGCCCACGGTATGCTGTGACCCAATGTCAAAACTATCTCTCTCAAGCTTTGGGGCACTACTAGCTGCTCAGTGGCTCCCCCTTCAGGCTGATGGTATAACAACCCCCTCTGTAACAGATAACTCTCCCTGAATAAGGAGGGGGCTCCACCTGTGCTCACCCCGTCTATCTCAGTGACCTTGCTAAAGGCAGTCTCTAAACTGGTATCCTCCTTTTGTAGCTTGCTTAAATCCCCAGGAACCTCCCGCCAACTGTCTCCTGCTGGCTGCTCTGGCTCTGAGGTCTGTGGTTGTCTTATTGTCCCCATTAACTTCTCCCGCCTCCTTTGCTGCTTACTCTTCCTAACCTTGCCATTACTTTCCCTAGGGAGCTCTGCCTGGCTGAAGGGAAACTGTTCTAACAAGTGGGAGTGAGTAGTGGGCTCTGGAGACTGACTAGTTACCTCCCTGGCTTTTGCTCGCGTTACAACCATGTTAACAGGCTTACTCTCCTGCACTAATCTGGTTAGGTTAGGTATATCTTGGCCTAGCAGTACTGGGTGACTCAAACCTGGGACTACACCAACCTCCACTAAGTATGTCTGACCTTGTACTCCAAGATACACACGGGCTGTGGGGTAAGGACGTTTATCACCATGCACACACCAAATATCTACCTCCCCATCCCCAATCTGCTGCTGCTGAACTAGGTAGGGCATGACTAATGTCTGTGTGCTGGCTGTATCTAACAATGCAGTGGCAGGCGTGCCATTAACAAAAACAGTGGCAGTTTGCACTTTACCCCTAACTTCCTGAATACCTACTTCCTGTGGGTTGGGTCTGGGAACACAACACATAGTGTGTGCACCTTTAAGTTTCAGAGCTGGACATTCAGGCTTTATGTGACCTTCCTTTCCACAAAAAGAAACAAACAGGTGGGCCTTTGTTCTTTTTACATGATGTACTCTCAGGAAATATTACACCTACACCTCTGCTCTCCTCATTCAAATTTGGACCACTCCCACCAAACCCCCCAGACTTACCCTTGGGTGTGGTCGGCCGGTGGTTACGGTCATGTCGGAAGACTTTTGGTCCCCGCCGGGCAGACAGGAAGGCCTCCACCATTTGAGCAGCTTCCTGGCCGTTCTTAGAGTTATGTTCTTTCACCCACACTCTCACTTCAGGCGCCAGAGTACGGAAGAACTGCTCCAGGATCAGGACCTCTCCCACTTCATCCAATGTCTTTTGTGCTGGCTTCACCCATTTCTTGTAGAGATCTTTAAGACGATGGTACAGCTCCCGAGGAGTCTCCCCTGGCTGGATGTGGGGCTCCCGGAACCTCTGACGATACATTTCTTCATTTATCTCATATTTTGCTAAAATGGCCTCTTTAACATTATCATAGTCCATTGACTCATTCACATCCATAGCAACATAGGCACTTCGGGCCTTACCAGTCAGATAGGGAACCAGCTGCACCGCCCACTCTGCTCTAGGCCATCTGTAGGCAGTGGCTAAACGCTCAAATGTTGTTAGATATTGTTCAATGTCATCTCCATCTTCCAATTTTGGAATAGTGGCTCTGCTCCAGGTCGCTGGCCCCACTGGGAAATGAAGATTGACGTCAGGAGGTGGAGGTCCATCAGCAGCTGGATGCCCCAATGATGCACCCTTCTCTTCAGGGCCATCAGGCTCCGTACTTGCTCTGACTGCTCCCCGCCTGTCTACGTCCATCTCGTTCCGCACCTGGTTCAGCTGTTCCTGCACACTTCGCCAGCGCTGTTCCTGTTTGCAGGCCTCTCTGTCTTGGACTTGCATCTGCTTCTGAATCATGGCATAAAGTTGTTCAAAGCCTCCTTCAAGACCCTTTGGATCACCATCATCTCCACCTGTGGCCTGGTCCTCCAGAGCCCCCTGGTCGCTTGGGTCATACTGTAAGGCTTTGCCTTTGCCACCTGGCATGGCTCTCTGCACGCCCCGGGTGTTGTAGTGTCCTGGCTTATTCTGGTTCTCCAGCGTCAGAGACGAAAAAAAAAAATCCCACCACTGCCACCAAATGTGATGCCGCCACCCCATGTAAAGGCAGATGAGGTGGTTGGGCACTTGAAAACTTTAAAAAGGGATGTTGGAAAAAAACAGGTTGATATGCCGGAGTAATGCAAAAAAAGTGAAGTTTATTAACAAAAGTTCACTGAAGCAAAAGACAAAAATGAAACCCGGGATATTCAATGATACTTCATTTAAACTAAATCCAAAAGAACACCAAACAAAAGAAAACTACAGCCTCACAGCAAGCTGTTCACTCTCCTCTCCCCTCTACAGTACCTATCTCATCCTGCTCCTTAACAGTGCTCAGTCCCTCCCCTCTAAGGACATAACGAGGCAAACCTGACTGCACTCTCCCTGATTGAGCTGCTGAGCAGCTGATCCACCACAACTTTCCAGGCAGAACATCAAAATCCCATGAACCCACAGAACAAATAAACTAAACAGGCTTGTTTCATACATCTTAGCTGATAATGTATCAAATACTGCTCAGGGCGCCTGTCAGGGGCAGCCCCCTCGCTCTGACATCTCTCCATTAATGCATGTATATAGGTCCTGTTTGTGCCTGTGTGTACTATGTATGTGTAAAAAAAATAACAGAGTGATGGAATTGAATTTCCCCTCGGGGATTAATAAAGTGCCTTTCTTCTTTCTTCTTCTTCTGAACTTAACATTGAACAACAATTAAGCAGACACAAAAACACTGTTTACCCTGGGAAACAGGGCCCAGTGAAAAGGAAGACAGGCAGCCTTTTCACAAAGTTCCACCCTGGTGGACAATAAAGTTTTATTGTATTGAATTGCATTGTCTACAAGTCATAGAAACATTTTTCTTCAAAAAGCTGACAATGACGTGCATGTTCCACCTTGAATTTGACTTGCAAGTGTCCATAAATATATATTCCATGTGTTGTAAGTGCTCTGACTGCGAGTTAACATTAAGTTTGTCATTTTAAAAACCGTTCATTGATTCTGTTTGTGTGTACAACACTATGAATATGATCACTGTCATCTTGCCCAGATTTACCATCATCATACTGAATGACAGAGGTGTGGCACGATAATGACGCAGTGTAGTTAGATACAACTGGTTTTTCTTGTTGGGCTCAGGAAGTTATCCATATATCAGTCGGCAAATGTGTGTTCAAGTGTCAAAGACCTGCCTCCATTGTTCTAGTGACTACCAGAAAGAGACATCCAGCCCTTGTGCTCTGTGGAAAGGTGAGAAAAAAAGGCATATTATGTGTGATAATCTTAATTGAATGAGAATATTGACTGTATGTTGGATTTCAAAATCGTGAGCATTATTATGTCTCTTGAGTTGATTTGCATTACAATCTACAGCTGCTGTTCTGTACATTACTTATGATAATTACATCTTGTGTATTTCTTTAAGAGATTATTTTAGATACTAAATTATGTCATAATTGATCGTTCGATAAGCCTCGTCCCCTATAGTTAGGGCCTACAACTTGAAATTCTTGGTTGTTTTTGATGCAATGGGTCCTTAATTTCAGAGAGAGACAAAAGCAGGCTTCTCATTTCCAACAGACAAAACTCAATTGTTCTGGCTGAACTGACGATATCGTCCCGAGCAGATTTTATCAGCTGTAGCTAGCTGGCCAAAAAGAGCAAGCGTGTGGTAGGGGTTGCTGGTTCTGGAAGGATATCCTCAATGTTACTTTACAACCCTGTAGCTTTATGTTATGGACACCTTTTTTATTTTTTTCATCTTTGTTTGTCATGTTTTATCCGTAGTTTTGGCATGGCAGACGGGTCTTAATACTACAATACCCATAAGACTTGGCCCCTGTTGCTACCATAGACTGTATATAAGAAGTGGGCGTGGTCTCCGTGATGTCACCCATTGGTTTGTGGACTACGGTTTTGAAGCCTCGAGTTTTGCATTTTGGCCGTCGCCATCTTGGTTTTTAGCCGTCGCCATTTTGTTTTTTTGCAACCAGAAGTGACACGAGAGGGTGGAGCTAAGTACAACTGAACGCTGACCAAGACATTTTTAGGCAACAGAAATGTCACAATTAACTTTTATGAACTGGAAACACACGAGTTAAAGTTGTAAGACGAAAACACAGACAACACCTAGACCGGACAACGTCATGGTAGTGACCTGTCAATCACAAGGTAGCCCCGCCCTAAAGCATACCCTGCTTTATCATATATTTGACTCTAAATGGGACCATAATTTACGAGATGAACATCATGCTGTATTGAAGAAGACTTGAAACTAGCGATTGAGACCATAAACTCATGTTTACAATGTTTACTGAGGTAATAAATCAAGAGAGAAGTAGAGTAATTTTCTCATAGACTTCTATACAATCAGACTTCTTTTTGCAACCAGAGGAGTCGCCCCCTGCTGGCTATTAGAAAGAATGCAAGTTTAAGGAACTTAAGCATTGGCTTCACTTTTCAGACCCGAAGGTTGCACACTGGTTGCTACGGAGAAGATACAAGTCAGAGGCGAGAATCAGAGTGGTACCGAATTCAAAACGCTTCGCTGTAAACAAAACAGTGTTATAGTTGCTGAATTCCTCCAAAATTAACCCAGAAATTAAAAGTGAAGCGATTTGTGCGTATTGTAATATCAGTTTTCTCAACACTGTAATCTTTAGCTCCCGCCAGTCGTTAGCGGCACACATTTTAAGCAGTTTGAACTCTATTTGCTGCAACTCCTGATGTCGTTATCACTTCAGTTTCTCTTTCTGCTTCCACAGATGGTGACACCAATTTCCCAGAAAACATTGTTCTTAGCAAATATAGCCGCTCTTGGCCTTATCTGCTCTGTTCTTGCATTCTTTCTGTATTTTGAGTCTCCATTTCCTGTTTGCCCTCCTACATCTACATCAGCTGATGATGGAAATTATGAAGGCATGGATCCAAATGAAAAGCCCATAGTCCTGCTGTGGTTCTGGCCTCTCGGTCAGAAGTTTGATTTCAAAATTTGCTCTACCTACTTCCACATCGATAGCTGTGTTCTGACAGAAGACAGATCCCTCTACAGCAAAGCACAGGGGGTCATTTTCTACCAGAAAGAAATATCCTGGAATTTGCACAACATGCCGCAGGGGCCACGTCCAGCTTTTCAGAAGTGGATTTGGTTCAATGTGGAATCCCCGACGAACACTGCGAAGATACCGGGTCTGATTAACCTGTTCAACTTAACACTGAGCTACAGAAGAGACGCTGACATCACGGTGAGGAATGAGCTCACTATCAGGGAGACAGAAATGAAAGAGGACTTTGTTCTGCCCAAGAAAGACAAACTAGTGTGCTGGATTGTCAGCAACAACAACCCAGCCTATGGAACAGTTGAGAGAGAAAGATACTATCGTGAACTGTCCAAACATATGAAGATCCACGTCTTTGGTGCAGCCTTTGGGCACCAATTGAGGTACGAGGACTATTACTCAACCATTGCTAGTTGTAAGTTCTACCTTTCATTTGAGAACTCGATCCACAGAGACTACATCACAGAGAAGGTTAACGGGCCCCTCGTGGCAGGGACGGTCCCTGTAGTTTTGGGTCCGCCGAGAGAAAACTACGAGCAGTTCCTTCCCTCCGACGCCTTCATTCACATAAACGATTTCCCTGATGCAAAGTCACTGGCTAAGTTTCTGCTGGACATGAAGGACGAGGCGTACTCGCGTTACTTTGAGTGGAGGAAGTTCTACACAGCCACCCCTCATCTCCTGTCAATGAGCAAGGAATTCATTCATCCCATCTGCCTCGCCTGTGACCACATGTCAAGAGACAGGGATTTCCATGTAGTTCATGATCTTTATAATTGGTACTTTACACAATAACGTCAATGAGAATGTCCTTTGATAGTGCAACCCGGTCTCAGGGGAAGGCGTATAAATTGCACGACATTACACGGACATTTTGTGTGTGTGAGGACGCATTTTAGGCTTTTCGCATGTCATTTGCATGCCTCATCATGCTTTCTTTCTGCTTTTCATGCACACGCCTTAGTGTGGGTAAAAGGTTTAGGGGTGTGGTTATGTAAATATATCTGGTTAAAACATTATTTGTTTAGCTGGGTAAATACAAAGGGACTGATTCTCTCTGTTTGTACTCATGTAATGTCTACATAAATCAATGATACCGGCTGATAATGCCAATATCATTTAGGAATTTTAAATGGAAAAGGCAACTTTGATTATTTTATTTTACTCTGTAGATGTAATACTTTTGCTTTGTTTATAACTTCATATTATCATAATGAAGTTAAATAATGCTCATATATGAGTCTGCCACTAATTTAGATCATTTTACAGTCAACAGCATCTTGGAATATTTGCACTGATCAGCATATTGAATAAAGACTAAATATAAAGACTGCCTTTGTCTCCCAGAGGGATTTTGAATGTTTCAACATCAAGTTTCAAAATGCATTACAACCAAATACGTACACAACTTTTATGAAAACAAATAGTTTCAAAGTCAAATCTCAACGTTTTTAAATGCTTGACTGTCAGGTCTGACGCAGTACTGGTTGGGCTGATGATGGTGCTCCACCTACTCATAAGCCCAACCAGTACTGCTGGTACTTCCTTCATACATGTAAATGACTTCTCTAATGCCACCACACTAGCTGAGTTCCTCCTGCGGCTGGATAAGAATAATGAGGCTTATATGAGATACTTTAATTGGCGGCGATTCTATACTGCCAGACGTCATCTGACTGAGGAGAATCACGAGTTTGCACACGCTATCTGCCAGGCCTGTCGACACGTGGGCGTGAACAAGGCGTACAGAGTTGTACCTGATCTGTACAAGTGGTTCTTACAGTGATGCCGTTATTGATATAAATAGCCCTGTGTTTAGTTTTGTGGCAATGCATTTTTTTTTTTTCACATAATCCAACAGCTGGTTTATTTAGCTTGAAAAGTTGGAGAATTTCCTCAACCCATAACTTAAAGTGGCAGTAGGCAGTATATTTTTGGCATCATTGGGCAAAAACTCCATTATAACCTTTCAGCATATTGTAATTCAAGTGTTCTGAGAGATAACTAGACTTCTGCTCCTCCTCATGGCTCTGTTTTCAGGCTTTAGAAAATCTAGCCCGAGACGGGAGACTTTGTCCAATCACAGGCCATTTCATTGAGAGAGTGTTCCTATTGGCTGTGCTCCGGTCATGTGACTGGAACTTGGCGTTCCTTCACCAGATTTTACAACTGCGGCCGCGTCACAAACTTTCTCATTTTACAGCGAAACCGTGCACTACAAGATGATATTGAAGACATTTGAGGAGAGAAATAGGCATTAACGTAACATAATATTGAGTCATATTTGATCAGCGCTGCCTAGCTGACCGTTTGGTCGGAGTTCGAAAGTGATTGACAGCATGCTCTCATAGACAGCAGCTGGACAGCAGACCTCAGATCAGCTCGACTGCTTGTTTTCCTCCGGTCTGTAAAATCTTGCAGATACCGTTAGGAGCACCCGAGGACACCGGAGGACACCTGAGGACACAGAGGCACACCAATCATTCTACAATAAATCTCCAAATCCAGGATACAAATATTCATAGAATTAAAAAATGAATGCTTGGTGTTCTTGTGAAAAACAGACAGGTAAAGTATTTCAGTTACTTTTTATAAAAATAACTTTTTTTAATCATATTTGCTCCAATCTCGCCTACTTCAGCTTTAGTGCTGAAATCGGTAACTTTGAGCAAATATGATAAAAAAGTTATTTTCACTATATCCTGACAGTAGCGCATGAGACAGATACTCTTGCATCTGCAAATTTTCACAGACCAGAGGAGAACAACCAATCAGAGCCGTGGAGTCTCTAATCAGCTGTCAATCACTGCTCGTAAAACTCATGAACTACCATCAAACTATCCAGGAGCAGTGTTTCTGTGGGGGAGAGTAACTCCCTTTGGCCTGGCCTTTGGACTTTGTAACTTTCCAGACCTTTTACATGCACAAAAAACTATATAACTAAAGGAAAGGGCAAAAGCACAAAAGCATAATAGATCCCCTTTAAACATACTAGATGATGCCTACGAGTGAATGTGTGTATTTCTATTATTATTTTTATTAATATTAAAATGCTATTTAATCATATAAAAGGGGAGAACCCATCACATATTGTGATTACATGAACTATCAGGATTGGATCTCTACTTCTCCAGGAGTCTGTAACGGAGGCTAAATGTGTTGCTGCTCTGAGATAGGCAATATTTCATTCAGTTTAGAGTTCACATTTGAAACTTATGGAGTTACATGTCTGAATTGCTATATTTATAACAATAATCCAGTATATCCGTGAGTCTGTTTTAGGGGAGAATCTTTCTAAACATCAGACAGAGCATGTGACTTCTTCGCAGTTGCTGGGAGTTCTGTCATCCCGATCCAGTGATTAGATTAGAGTTTCTATGCACCAAACTCTGAGAAGGTTTAAGGCTTTTCTGTTGCACTGCTTTTATGAAATCAAATGTTGGTCATATCTTGCACTGCACTCCACTATCATGTTCTTTTATTCAATTTTAAGCTTTTTTTTTATCCTTTATATCAATAAATTCTTTTAAAATCCTGTGTATAAAGAATGGTCTTACGTGTTTGATTATACGTATGAACAGTATGTGTGTGTATATAGGTGTGTATATACTGTTAGACCTATATTTATGGATGTATATATATTTATGGCATATATTTATTTTTTTCTTGGTAAATTAAATGGTAGTGGCTGGAAGGGAGCCAGAAAACTGGGGAAACTCTCGCAAGATAGATAAGATTAGGCATTGATCTTGAATAGTTAAAGTTAGGATAGGTCGTCTGGCAGCGAGTCTCGCGAGAGTTTTTGCAATTTTTGGCAGATCTCAGATCAGATTTCGCAGTTTAAGGCTCCCTTCTAGACACGACCCAATTAAATATATTTTACTCATCCATTTAGTGGCTGGTCCTGATTGCTTTGCTAATCGTATTGCTTTGTATCCTATAAGTAAAAAAAAAAATTGTTGTTGTTTTTTAGCTTTGTCGTTTGTGTTGCTTGTTTGCAAAACTTAAAATGTATTCATAAAATATTTTTTAAAATAAAAAAATCCTGTGTATAAAAAAAGATTTTGTATTAGTTTTCTATCCTGTCTGCCCTTTTATGTCTTAGGTAAAGAAGAGTTGCCTTGTTGTTGAAAGGTAAGCTTACCTTTCCTTAACTCACTGTTTATTCAACTGATCCAGAGTCTGTGAGGTCCATTCAATGATGCTGAGAACTGTCAGCTTTATACCTACATGGTGTTTGAGTGTTTCCTCATGTGGGCGGAGGCTACGCCTCGTGGTCTCCTGGCTACGGCCCTGGATTGCGCGAGTGTGTCTGCGTGCGCGTGAGTTCGTGCACCGTGTGTGCGTGTGTGTGTGTGTGTGTATATATATATATGTGCGTGCGTGCGTGCTTGCGTGCGTGCGTGTGCGTGTGTGTGTGTGTGTGTGTTTGCAGCGGTGCTTAAGTACCCTGGACAGCGCCAGGCGACCCACACGCACTGGAGCAAGCGGAGGAACTTCAGCGAAGCTCTCTCTGTCTTTACAAACAACATCCCACCGCAGCGCCGGCTTCCCTCCTCCAGTTGTGTTTACTTTAACCTCTCTACTCCACTTGGACCTACTTGTTCGGATAACCGTCTCTTTTCCAGCCGGTCTATGAAGCAGTAGAGCCGCGCCGCCCCTCGGAGCTCTGGGAAGCGGACTCCTCTCTCGCCTCCTGCCGCCGCCTCCTCCTGCTGGAGCTGGAGAGATGCCCGGGGCGGGATGTGCTCCAGCCGCAAGATCCTGTGGAGCCTGCTCCTGCTGTCCGTGGTGGAGGTGGGCCTCGGCGTGGCGAGCATCGTCCTGGGAGCCGTGGGCATCAGCTGGGTCCGGGGCGAGCACAAGCCGCAGCAGGGCGACGCGTCCCCGGTGTGGAGCGGACTCTGCGTACGTCCTGGGAACAACTTTTATCATTACTTTCCCTTATTTACTTCCAGAGAGGATAAGTATCTCCAGGGGTGTTGTGGAGGGAAGAGGCACAGCTAAAACTATCAGCCTTCTTACTTATCCACCTTTGAGTGTATCTAAAAAACATTCCTCACACAGTAGGCTATATACATTTCTGTATTAAAATAAGGCATATATATATATATATGAATACAATTTGGCCTTATAAAGGGAAAGGCATGATTGACTACTTTGAAATCATATTAATTGCTGTTTTATTATGATTTTGACTGAAAGATATTAGTAGGATTTGTGTTCTAATACATCCCCTTTTAAAATGAGTTCAATATAAATGCTTCAAATTAATACATATAAAACTGTAACGACTATAATTCTGACCATTTGATTCGACAAAATATATTTTAAAAACACTTAAAATCAGACAACATATCGTCATTTTTCTTAAAAAGTCTTCTTAATAAAGAGCTTTTCTACGGTTCAATATTAAGCTATTTATACCACACACTGTTGTTATTTGTGAGGGCGCAGTAAACAGCTTTTATTAAAGGTATTAAATTGATTTTTTGTTTATACTGGTTGTTGTTTATTTAATATGAATCACTAACTGGAAGTTGTGACTCATGCCCCCAGTATTAAGACCCAGGGTGTGGTGATGAGACCAAATATTTTAGTTATCTTTTATGTGACTTAATGTGTTTGTCCATTAGATGTTAGAGAGACACACACAAAGCCATTTGACCTGCTAGATGCTTCCGTGCCGGAGCTAAAGATCAGCTTCATTTATTCATGCTTGAGTTGTTTATCTGTGCTCTTTTACGCACCATCATCCCCTCAATCCTCTGCACGCAGTATGTGTCCTGCTGTTACAGTGCCGCTCTCGGCCTCATTGTCTTGATTTCTCTGTTGTGCAAAAGTTGAGTTTCTGACATTTTTAGTACAGTACTGTATAAACTGTATATATCTACTGTATATACAACCTTGAATCAGCTGCTACAGCTGATGTAACACAGTCTGTGTTATTGCTGAGAATTACTGTAAATGCCTGGAGCTCGGGCAACATGAGTCATAAAGGAAAACATCTGTATCAGATTTGTGCAAAGTGTGCAGTATCTCAAAGAAAGAAATTAGTGATACTACATTATGTGTGAGTGCATGTAGATTAGTGTGTGGTTGTATAAAGTTGCTGCAAAGCTGTTATGCGGTGTGACAGACAGGTGTGTGTTTAAACCTCACAGCTGTTGAATGCGGTCTGCTGAGTCAGCCGCTGTGTCTCGTGATTAAAGAAGATCTCCTATCAGGAACTGGGACAGACTGCTGTCCCCCAAAACAGATTGAATGTCCAAGTATCCTGCTGGAAAGTGATCCTCGTTCATATTTTTTAGGACATATCGAGTTATGAAATACTATTTTTCCAAGTATTTGGGCAACCTTCGATAACTGGAAGGTCATCTGTTACATTCAATGATTTTTGAAAGTGACATTCATAAATCAAAAGCCCCAATCTTTATTTAAACCTTTCAGCCTTTAGAGGCAGATAGAAGCTTAAAATTCAGACATTGTGAGCTGTATTTTATCTACAGATCTCACAGATATAAATCAAAGGAGTATGACATATTTTGTTTTTTTATCTATAAGTACTGGCGTACTAAGAAGCATTTAAAAATGAAACCCAGGAA
Organism: Sebastolobus alascanus; assembly: GCA_916701645.2. Classification (NCBI taxonomy): domain Eukaryota; kingdom Metazoa; phylum Chordata; class Actinopteri; order Perciformes; family Sebastidae; genus Sebastolobus; species Sebastolobus alascanus. The sequence goes on along the minus strand of CAKAOJ020000009.1, from coordinate 8,673,145 downwards.
CTCAAATTCCCATCATTGAGTTATTTTATGTCCAACAATATAATCAAGAAAACTAACAGAAAGTAACTTGACAAAAACCTAGCTTCAACCTCGCAAACTGTTCCATCCACTGAACACAAAATAGGGCTGAAGGCTCTGCAGGAATTCTAGTAAGTGCACCTTGAGTTACTCTTAATAATATCAGAGGTCAAAACCTTCAACCTTAAAGGCAGGGTCGGCGATCTTGAGAAACTAGCAAGAGTAACACTAGATTTTTTAAAATGATCAAGCCCAGTGTTGACAACTCTTTTCCCATGAAAGTAGCTAGCAGCACTAGCTCCAAAAGTCCCTAAATCTAGAGAGAAAGTTGCCAAGTCGGCAACACTGACAGTCCGTCCCTTTAGGCCTCCCTCTGAAGCCACTTCCCCAAAATTATTATAATGAACATGAACAACAAACATGGCTATAAGTTAGTACTCACAGCTGTCAAGCTAGCAGCTTGTGGAAGACTCCGGTGACACCCAGTGAGTCAATCACTCCCAACTTGTCAAATACCGCCGCTTGGTCAGCACCCCTCAGCATCAGAGACCGACGCACGGAGTACCCCTCTTGCGTTACGGACCAAGGACGGCGCGTCGATGTACTGTACGCTCATTACATGCATAGTGTCCTTTCAAAATAAACTTCTGTTTTCACAGGAAGTTAGGTTTAGGCAACACAACTACTTAGTTAGGGTTAGGAAACGGTCGTGGTTGTCGTTAACTTCACTGACTAGCAACTCACGGGACTGACGATACTAACGAGTCACACGTGACTCATGGGACATGACAAAATAAGTCAACGTTAGTTTCACACAGGACACGAACACCGGTCTCCTGGCTGAAAGTCCTGTGATTGTCTGACCCATGCACCACCGCTCCCAACCGCCCATAGTGGACTCTCGCGCTATTAATACTACATCACCGTCACATAACGCCGTGGGTTTGTATTGGAGTTAGTTGAAAGCCTGTTCGTCACATGCTGTCGCTAAAGGGAATTTCAACTAATATAACAAAAAAATGTATCTAAAATCTTTACCAACCCTGCCTTTAACTGAAATAGTTTGATTTCAAGTTGCTTCAATAAATTAATTCAAAACAGGTATACTGTAGCTGAAAGATTAAAAAATGAGAGGAAGCCAAGTAATGACATCACACCCTCCCCTTTTACACACACACACACACACACACACACACACACACACACACACACACTGACTACCGCTTCCAGCAACTTTCAGCAAAACAATGCAGCTCACATCTCACTGTGCTGCCGTCCCACTTGTAAGCGTTCTGTGCCAGCGTAATCCGCCACCGTGCTGCTCCAGTTCAGTCTGAATCATTGACATCCAGGACAACGTGGCTTCCTGCTCGAAGCCCACAATAACACACTCTATTTTTAGAGGGAGAAAGTTGCATCGTGTAAAGAATACATTCACCCTTTCCTGTTGTCGATGCGGGGAGGATGGAGGGATAAAAATAGTTTCAATTTCATTTGGTTTCTTAACCAGTAATTTTCTTAAGACTGCAACTTCTGAAACTGCTCATTTACTCATCTGTTGTTCGCTCTCTTTCCAGTTTCTGGTCTGTGGGATGTGCGGAGTGCTGTGTGCTCGCAAGAGGACAGGTCTTATTGTAAGTATATATTTAGTTGTTTTTTTCCCCAACTAGACTCTTTTGTTGTCATTTCTTACGTGTGTTAGTTTGTGGTCTTTCTCTATAAACAGCGAACAGGAGAGCCTCTCCAGGGATGTGATGTCAACACATGGGGGAGTCAAAGAGTTTTAAAGGAATAATTCGACATTTTGTGAAATATGCTTATTTGCTTTCTTGCCTAAGTGTTAGATGAGATCGATACCACTCTCATATCTGCACAGTAAATATCAAGCTCCAGTCAGCAGCCAGTTAGCTTAGCTTAGCATAAAGACTGGAAACAGGGGGAAACAGCTAGCCTGGCTCTGATCAACACCTCTAAAATCCACAGATTAACATTTTATATCTTGTTTGTTTAATCCGTACAAAAATAGAGTATGTGACAAACTATTTATTGGTCGGGATGAGTAACTTCCTGGAGTCTCCGCTGGTTGTCTGGCAACTGGTACCCGGCCAAGAAATAGTCCGTCACAGAATTATAAAGTGTTGATTAGTGAACTTTTTAGGGATGCTGGTAGGCGGATTTTTTTCCCTTTGGACAGAACCAGGATAGCTGTTTCTGCCTGTATACGGTCTTTATGCTAAGCTATGCTAAGCTAAGCTAACTGTCTGCTGGCTGTAGATTCAGATTTAACAAACAGATGAGAGTGCTATTAATCTTCTCATCTAATTCTCAGCAAGAAAGCGGCTAAGCGTAAAACCAACTACGTGTAGTTGTCTTTTATGCCAACTAGGTCTTGCTGCTTAAACCTAAAGAAGTTGTAGTATTGCTGCCTAAACCTAAAGAAGCTGGAGTTTTATTGCCTAAACCTAAAGAAGTTGTAGTTTTGTTGCCTAAACCTAAAGATGTTGGAGTTTTATTGCCTAAACCTAAAGAAGTTGGAGTTTTATTGCCTAAACCTAAAGAAGCTTTTTTGTTTGGTTTAAAAACGTGATGTTTCATGCAGTTTTACAACGTTTTAGAATGTGTTGCTTTTAAGTTTCACTTTCACCTTTACAACGTAGTAGGTATAGTAGGCCCCTAATGACCCACATCTATGGTGCTTACAGCGACTGATAACGCCTATTAATGGCCTGATAACAGTCGAATTGGGTGCCCATTCATTCATTCATTAAAGACTGTCTTCATATCAGTGTCCTCTGTTGCAGACTTCATGATGCCAAATTCTAACTGGAAACAAAAATCAGAGTAGATCCAGACACACACTTTCTGATATGATTGGCGTTTGGAGAGGCGAAAGAGCCTTTGAGAGATGATTCAGATGAATGATTATTCATTATTATGTATTTAGAAGTGTTTTTCCTTTGAAAGATGATTTATTTTGAACACCAAATACTGTTGCTGTTCAATGAAATGACTCGACAACACACGTAACTTTGCACTCTGCAATGTAAATATACGTATGTGTCATGAACTTGCACGCGTTATCCACCCCTGGAAGTTTACAAGTAAAGACTGTCTAATTGTGTCAAACACCCAAAGATGCTTGTGTGTGTGTATGTGTGTGTTGTCCTGTCCTGCAGGCGCGCTCTCTGAAAAAGACATCTGAGGAAACCAGAGGAGACAAACAGTCACCTCTCCTCCTCCTCTCTTTCTGTCGTTCTGTCCATCTTTTTTCTGCTCAGCGATCGCGTCGCAGTCTCTCTGTGTCTCCGAGTCCTCGTGTTTCTCTCTGACTCTCTCTGTCTCCTGCTGGGAGGGCACTAATGATGGATCAATGTCAGCACAATCTGCTGTAACAGAGACATCCCTCAACCTTTCTCTCCCTCTGTCTCACCCTATCCATCCCCGCCTATTGTCTCTTTATCCTCGTGACTCTCCCTTTTTCATCGCTCTCATCTCTCCACCTTCTCCGTTCAATCTCATCCCCTCCAGTCGTTTCGATGCTCTGACCCTCTCCATCTTCCCTCTCCTCATCTCTTTCCGTCCCCTCCCTCCTTGTTTGCCTGCGGGGTGATGATTGCATTAGGTTGGTTTAGCTCCGGAGTCCTGCCAGCCGCTTTCCACACTTCACCGGGTAATGACTGAAATTGGAGAAGCCCTTTTCCATGCGGTTAAAGGCACTAAAGGCATCTGCACTGGGAGCAATGAAAGAGAACCTGAACTCTTGACACAATACACACACACACACGTGCATGCACAATAAACAGGGAGTAGAATGAATTGGATTTTTATTATTCTGATTGCAAAGTAACAGCACTGCAGTCATTTTCCCATCAGATCCTGCTGGGAATTTTTTTTTGAGTTTTCCTGCTGCTTTACTATCCTAAGGAGGTAATCCGTTAAATGTGATTGATTAAATACTAAGAGGAAAATCTCACCAACAGTCTAACACACACACACAAGCACAAAAACAAGTGAGTGATGCAAGCATATTTACAAGCCGTGCAATATTTCTGGAGGAGACAGTGTGCTTTGAGAGCGATCCAATTTTCTAATAGGAAACAAGATTTATTTTGACTGATACGCATTACTCATCAGAGCAGCCGCCGTCCAAAACAGCAGAATGATGGAGATGGAAGCTCAATGGTAGTTTATATATCTCCCATCTCATCACATTTTGTCAGTTTGTTTACAGTTTTGTTGATAAGATATCAATTCTGCCGTTTGCATTAACATAAACCATTCTCTCTCTGTCTCTCAGATGATCCTATTTTCGGCGTGCTGTATCTGCGGTCTGATCGGTGGGATCCTCAACTTCCAGTTTGTCCGGGCGCTGAACAAACGACCCGACTCCATGCACTCGATCCATCTGGCTGCCATGACTCTGGCCTGTCTGGGTAAACAAGAAATAACAGCATAATGTGATGCAATGCAACACAGCTGAGCACAATTGTTAATGTGTACTGTATGTGACATGTGAATACTGTCATAATATAGGAATGTTGTTATGTTGATGTTGGCATCCTAGAGGCACATCACTAGCATGGCTAAAAAAGAATAAAATACTAAAGAACTCTTCCATTGTTTCTTGAGCTGGTTTCTCTTCTCCTGTCTTGTCCAGGGATCTCCTCCTGTACGTTATCCACGTGGCTCACCTGTCGCCTGGCCAGCTCCGAGCAGCAGAGGATGTTCCTGGAGAGGGAACACTCGCTGCACCACTCGCACGAGATGACCGAGAAGGTTGGAGAGCATCTGATTGGTCAGCTGGTCAACAGTGTGGCCTTTTAGCTCGAATAGGAAAATATGTTTCATGACCTAAGAGGATGTGTATGTGAAGTTATCAAGTGTGTTTGTTTGTCCCCCTAACAGGAGATCCTGGACAACTCCAGTAACGGCATTCCTCAGATCTCTTACAACGGACACACCACAGCGTCACCATGACAACGCATTACCAAAGGCGAGTTGCACACACTGAAAACAGAGAGGGTTCATGAATCGCTCATGGTCAAACAGCATGTACCTTCTGCGCATCCTGCGGCTTATGCAGGAACTCTATCCTGACTGCGGGGAGTGAAACCTCCAGGTCTCTCGACCCTTTTCTCTGCCGCCGAGGGGGAAGAAGGACATTTTGACAACAAGAGGGAGGCGTTTGTGCTTCTGAATAATTATGCAAACACGGGTTCAAACCCCCTCTGATCAACGGAAACCAAAGCAAGGATGGAGAGCTGCCGTTTGTGGTCATAATTCAGGTGACAAACATACCTGCGTGGCATCATCTCACCTTTAAGCTAACGAGCAGGAAGGATTTTACCTATAGTGATGAGCACAAACCAAGCATGCAGCTGATTCACTTGAAGAGCCACTGCTATTTCAGTCTCAATGTCTTTATTCTCTCTCTCTCTCTGTCTTGTTATGGGTTCATGGAATGCAGATCTTGAGATAGCCTACGGTAAACTGTATGTATCGTCCCATAAGGGAATGCTTTGATATGAAAACATGCGCAATGTACTGTATATTGTATATCCATGCTTGTATATCAGGAATCTAGCCGTACCTATAAATCAAACATATTTTTATAAACGCTTCTTATAAAAGTGAATTCAATTAAAGTATGACAAATCTGAGAGATGGTTTATCTTGCATGGATTATTTCAGTGGAATTTAGTGCAATATTTTGATTTCAGCAATGTTTGATGGATTAATTTGCACAAACACAGTGAGTAGCAAGATGAGTTTGGTTTTATGATCCCAAAATGTGCAGATTCGGCCTTTCTCATTGCACTGAACAAGACTTTCTGCATGTTTCTGTGAGTATGCAAGTGTTTTATTTAGGGCTGTCAAAGCTAACGCGATAATTGCACGTTAACGCGAATTCATTTTAAAGCCACTAATTTATTTAATGCATTAATACAATACATTTTTCGGTTCTTGTAGCGGAAACAGTGAAGATACTGGCAACATATGAAGCTAGAAAACCTAAGGAATCCATTGGTACCAACCATGTCATACTAGCTTGTCGGGAAGGAGGTTAAATAATGCTCCAAACTTGCGCTGAATTTTTTCGAGGAAAAACTGTCATGGCCATTTTCAAAGGGGTCTCTTGACCTCTGACCTCAAGATATGTGAATGAAAATGGGTTCTATGGTGTACCCACAAGTCTCCACTTTACAGACATGCCCACTTTATGATAATCACATGCAGTGTTGGGGCAAGTCATAGTCAAGTCAGCACACTGACACACTGATAGCTGTTGTTGCCTGTTGGGCTTGAGTTTGCCATGTTATGATTTGAGCATATATTTTTATGCTAAATGCAGTATCTGTGAGGGTTTCCGGACAATATTTGTAATTTTTTGTGTTGTTAAGTGGTTTCCAATAATAAATATAAACATACATTTGCATATTTGCCCACTCCCATGATGATAAGAGTATTAAATACTTGACAAATCTCCCTTTAAGGTACATTTTGAACAGATAAAAAATGGGCGATTAATGGTTATTTAATATTTTTAATCGACTGACAGCCTCACAGCATTTCAATCAACACACTAAATGTTACATTTTCGATAAATGCATGTAGTAAATCTTAAATGCCAAGTGTACAATATCACACACTGACAACCTGCACGCCTCGCTGTCGACGTAATCAATGCGGAGCAAGATTTAGGAAGTTACTGCCTTCCTACGGGACCAGAGTTTAACTCAGCGATGCCTTTGGCTCTGCTCAAGATTCACACACTCATCGTAAAGCTAAGTGAGGAAGTAAATCTCTTTTATGGCACCTATCAAGCAATAATAAACAGTATCATATACATTCACATGCATGCACACAGACAGACACACAGCTGTGACCTCTAATGAAGATACACAATTGCTCTGACAACGTCATGCTGCTCAATACCTCATTATGGTGTTTGCCTACTCCAAGAAGCTGTGTGTGTTAACTATAGGCCCAAAGCAGCAGAAGCCACTGGGAGCTCTTGCTGACTAAGAAACCACGTCACAATTTATCACCGTGACAACAGAAAGGAAACGGCCACGGTGCCCAAGAGAGCGTGTGTGTGTGTGTGTGTGTGTGAAATGCTGAATCATGTGACCTCCTGTGGTGCTGCTCTGTCAGAAAACAGTAACACTAGATTAGACTGTGTGTCTATGTGTGTGTGTGTGCATGTGCACTAGTTGCACTAATTGACACCTCAGGTCACCCTAATGATCTTAATGTGCCATCGCAGGTGAGAACAGGATACAGAATCAATGAGCGTCTCTTATCAGGTGAACTGCTCTACAGCATCCTCGCCAGGGTAGTCGGTGCACACATTGCAGTTTCCTTAACAAAGGGCATGTTGGTGAGGAAATGCATGATAACAGGAAAGATTCATGTCAGAAATAATATCAAAATACTGCCCCAAGCATTTCATTTCAGGAACCCATTTGGTAAAATGTCCTAAAGAGTATGAGAAGCCTTCTCTCTGTGTGTGTGCATGTGCTTTATTACAGGAGCAAATGACTATACAGTACTGGGAGAATCACCGGATTTACCTGCTGGGTGTGCCCTGCTGGGCTCCTATTAACTTCCTGTTCCCCCCCTCTCTCTGTGCAGTGCCACTATGCAGGAATATTACATGGCCCCAGCTTTTCTGATTAATCATGATTTAATGTGATAATATGCACCAAGTAAGCACAGCATCACCTGAAATAATGGCCTTAAATCGAGATTTAGTTACAATTAATCACATTACCACTGCCATACTGTGAACCTTGGATTTTAAGGGGCCTCGAGACAGTTGCCCACTTTGTCCTGTTGGCTGGGTGGGAAGAGTATTTGTATAACTACGTAACTACGCTATGGTGAGTAAATACAATTCAAATACTATTTACTTAGTACTTTCATTTCATAACATTTGAAAGCATTTACATGTGGCATGGTAGGTTAAGATCTGACATGCAAATTCTGTCTTTCAGAGGCTGTAGCAGGTTCAGTTTTTGCAGTTGGTACCAACCATGTCATGTTAGCTTGTCGGGAAAGAGGTTAAATAATGCTGCAAGTTTGGGCTAAATTTTGGAGAGGAAGATCTGTCATTGTCATTTTCAAAGGTGTCCCTTGACCTCTGACCTCAAAATATGTGAATGAAAATGGGTTCTATGGGTAACCACGAGTCTCCCCTTTACAGACATGCCCACTTTATGATAATCACATGCAGTTTTTTGCATACAGTATAAATGTGTTATTTTCGCCTATTCTAAGATGGTGTATTTGAATATTTCTGCATACTGGGGTCCCTAAACAGTCTTGGAATTACGTAAATTGAGACTGGCTGAGACTTTTGTGGATTCAAAGTGGGGTGTCTTAATGTGGTATTTTGGAGGGATTATTGATCATTTTGATCAATTCTCGATTGGTAAAAAATTGTTAAATTTAGCACCAAATCTGTGCAACAAATGGTATCAACCCAAAAATTGCTGCAACAACTTATGAGACATAATAGAGCACGGGAATGGCCATCACATATTTCCATCTTAATGTTCTAGGCCCTTGTACACTTTTACAATTTATTTTTAATAAATAATCAATTAATGAATTCATGTTTATTTCTGACTTGTGCCTAGAACAACTTGACACAAAGTGCTGAGCTACATCTCATATTAATCTTCAGGTTGCCAGCTTTCAGATGATGTACATCACTTCTATGTGACATCTACTGTTGACCTGCTATCTCCCCCTACAAAAAAAAAAAAATAATTAACCATTACAGGTCTTTTAATACACATACTAACACAAGACGAGTTATAAATATGTTACTATCAAGGGTTTGCCTACTTTATTTTGTTTTTATACACAACAGTAAAACAAAAATGTAATAATTATTAAATGCATTATTTTTTATCATTGAGTCAAAGTCTTTTAGTTTATATATGCAAACATAACTGTAATTCATTAGGTATTTAACTTTAATGCCGGACTGTCACCATTTGAATTATTCTTTGGCTGTAATTGCACCTCCTGGCCAGCAGGGGGCGATATAAAGAAAGATTTTGACAGATGTTTCGCTTTCCTAAAAACCGGAAATCGCTTGTCTTTCCTCTTCCGCTCTTCCTAAACGACATGGCGAACTTAGAGCATGCAGAAGACGACCCAAAACGTGTGAAAATGTCCGGTGAAATCTCCGCCGCCGGTGCTCCGGTCCCACCGACCGAGCAGCCCTCCGCACCGGGCAGAGACCCGTGCTCCATCCCGTCGTTCGCCGCCGCCTCCGAGCTGCTGTCCGCTCCGTACTCGTGTCTGGTGATGAACACGCACCGGAGGCACGTCGCCCTGCCGCCCGTGTACCTGAACAAGAAGAGGACAGGTATACGGGAGGAGCTGGAGGCCGACCTGCTCAAGTTCTCCCAGAGGTAACAACACCACCAACAACGTTTTTATTTTATGTCACACAACAACAACTACTTTAGCTCTGTCGACATGTTAACATACTTTAGAAATAGCTAGCAGCTAGGCTAGGTTAAGCCTGTCTCTGACTGTGAGACAGACTGTGTCTAACGTTATGCAGCCGTCGTTTGACTTGTAAACAGTTGAGGTTTGCATTCGGGTCAGCCCTAAAATAAACACAAGAGTAGTCTAGTGGTTCTCAGTCCTGCTCCCACCATTTTACCATCTGATTTTGATTATTTTTTATTAGCTAAACACACCTGGTTTAGTTAATCAAGCGTGGGTCCAACAGGCTAATTAGATGAGGATGACATAAGAGTTGTCACTAAATAATATGCACATCTGTCCATCCTGGAAGGGGGATCCCTCCTCTGTCGCTCTTCCTGAGGTTTCTTCCATTTTTTCTCCCTGTTAAAAGGTTTTTTTTGTGGTTAAGTTTTTCGTTAGCCGATGAGAGGTTTGCACTGTTAAGGACAGAGGGTGTTGTATCCTGTACAGATTGTAAAGCCCCCCGAGGCAAATTTGTAATTTTGGGCTATACAAATAAAATTGATTTGATTTGATATCCGTTTAACTTTTAGGTTAATTGTTAACGTTCAATCTATCAGATATCAGAAAATAGTCAAACATGCCTGTGAAAATATCCAAGAGAGTGTGCAAATAGGATGTTGGTGTTTTTTTTGTGTGCCGTCTTTCAAATGGAGCTGGTGTGACAACAATTTGCATGTTTTATCTGACCGTAAATGTCATAATATATCATATTTTTCTGTATCAAACTAATTCAACATGACCTGTTTTGACTCGTGCAGTCTAAAGGGAGTCCCCCTGGCCTATGAAAACATCAGGATAGTGGGCCAGCATGGAGGCATCTACGACGACAGCGGCTACATCCACATGGACATACAGGCCAACTTTATTCTCTTCCAGCCCCAAAAAGGACAGAAACTGCTGGTAAGATTTATGTTTACTGCGCTCGGCATGTGAAAAACAAAAAAAGAATGTGCAGTAAAGTCCGTTCGTGTGATTGAATATTCATGGAACAATATAAGTAAAGTCGTACATTAATTGTGGGAGCATATGATTCGGGCATTTTCCTGGAAAACAAAAACAGTATGGATGGCAAAATACCGTCCCCATGCAAATGAAGAAATCATTGAGAAGATCTTTATCTCTGGCCCACTTTTCTCTGTAATTTTATTCCTCCTGTGTTTCTGTTCTCAGGGTGAAGTGAATAAACTAGGAGTGAGCCACGTGGGCTGCCTGGTGCACGGCTGCTTCAACGCCAGCATCCCCAAACCCAACCTGGTTTCTGTGGAAACCTGGCGGGACGCAGGGCCGCGGATCGGAGCAGAGCTGGAGTTTGAGGTGACTGCACTCGACGCTGACACTGCGGGGGTGCTGCTGATCAGAGGGCGGCTGGACAGGACCAGGTATGTGTGCCGTGGTGGTGGTGGTGGCTGGAGGGGGACAAAACTAATCTGGGTTCTCTGTTGTTACATAGCTGCAAACTCGTCACCTTTTGACGTAATTCAGGACTTTGATTGAAAAATATGCCCCCCCGAATGATTCATAGAAACAGAAGAGTTTTTATTTTGGGGGAGGAGGGGGGGGCGTCCACGCTCAGCCTGGGCAAATCACAGACACACCTCCACTTGATGCAGAACCGTGTTTGACCACATGTTTGTGATGAAAACTGTTTTCGGTTGCTGTTACTTGAAATGTTGCTGTTTTACTGACCTACAGAATGTTAGCTTGTCCAAATTGAGCTAACTTGAGCTTTTTTTGCGACAGCAGCGAACAATTAAAAGCAGTGTAGGCGAAGCAAAGTTCGTCATCATATTAATTTTCTCTGGGACACGAGCAGCTGATGTATGATGCGCATCAAAACACCTACGCCTGTTGTTTTCTATGTAAAGTCCTGCGCACAGGCGGCGTCTGGGCGCACGTTAATTCTCCATAGAAGCAGCAGTTTCATCACATCTTCTCATATGGCAAAATCTTCTATTACAGTATATGTAATTTTATATCACGATACATTAATTGTTCTGTAAATTCAGTTAAGAAATGGTTTGAAATAACCAAACCGTACTTCATCACATTTGATTATTTTCTTCTTTTATTTGGAACTTCCATACAAACAAAAACAACTGCCTCACATGAGACAACACTTGAGTTAAAAACAAAAGACTCAGACTTTATTTAAGGTTATAGTAAAAGAAAGAAACAACTTGACTTTTCCTGCAGGATTTGCTCATCTTTCATTTCAAAAAGCTGACAAAACACTGCTACAATGTGCAAATGTCTGGTAATCATTAGGGGTGTAAGAAAATAATAATAATCCAAACTTGCAAAAAATTTTGGCGAGGAAAAACTGTCATTGCTATTTTCAAAGGGGTCTCTTGACCTCTGACCTCAAGATATGTGAATGAAAATGGGTTCTATGGGTACCCACGAGTCTCCTCTTTACAGACTGGCTCACTTTATGATAATCACATGCAGTTTGGGGCAAAAACAGTGCAGTTTTTTGCATGCAGTATATATGTGTTATTTTTGCCTATTCTAAAAATGGTGTATTTCTGGTGTGTTCTTTATACTACTATGTTTTCCTAAAATTAAATTTTAAAAAATTGCAATATATCTCCTTGCTTACAGTATCGCAAAATATTGAATCGTTACCCCTGTATCATGATACGTATCATATCGCCAGATTCTTGCAAGTACACAGCCCTAGTAATCATGTAACCAGAGTTCTTCCTCATCTTGGGTTGGTTGGGATGCCTCCTTTGCTCAGTATTTACAACTTCACTCTCCTCCATGTCTGCCCAAATCACGTTACCTTGTGAGGCAGCTGGACTTGCGATATTGCGATATATCACAAGATCACGTGAGAATTGCTACCGCGGTGGAAACATTTCTACCGTCGCATGGTTTATACCGTCACATCGCCCGACTCTATGCTCCCCGGATCGTCATGTCTCAGCTACAGTATCCTGACTACTACTTCTGTCAGTATCATGAGTCCGATTTGTGCTGCCGGCCATCCTCAAGTGTAGCGGAGAGAAGGAGAGAAGTTGTTGAGGAAGAAAGAGTGTCAAGAAAGAGGTACATGGCTAAACAGAGACAACACACACTTTAAATCTTTATACAGCTTTCTTATTTTGATTATTTTTTGATTAGTCTATGAAATGTCAGATAGCAGTTTTTGTTTGTTTATTAAGATTAGATTAGACAATAGTGGAAAAATAAGCTCCATTATTTCCCAGAGCACAAGGTGATGTCTTCAAGTTGCTAAAGATATTTAGATTACAATGATATAAACTGTGTTTAATTACGAAAAATGATGCGGGTGTGAGGGGACTGTCACTTTTTTCTGCCCACTTGAGTTTGCAGCGACGCTTACTGAAGAATAAACTTTGATATACTCTATAATATCAGAAGTTTTTAAGTGGAAATTTATGTTCATTAGAAATCGAACTTGACTGGGAGTTTTGCGTCGTGTGAACTGGTTGTAAAATGTTTTTTTAAAGGCGTGGTTTAACCTCTTATTGACTGCTGTGTTTTGTCTGTGTGTGTTTCAGGGTGCAAGAGCTGCTGGCTTTGGGCGAGAGCACCGGCGTCCCTGCTGACCAGCAGCCAGAACCACCAGAGACGGAACCGAACCCAGAACCCACCGAGGAGGAGGCTCCTGAAGCCACGCCCAAGAAGAAGAAGAAAAAGAAGAAAGACAAAGTCAAAGAGGAGGAGGAGGAGGAGAGAGAGGAGGAGGTGACGAGTGCGCCCTCCTGCCAGTTGGACGGCAACACGACGCTAGAGCTGAACGGAACAATGAACGAAGCAAACGGCAACGAAGCCGGTGAGAAGAAGAAGAAGAAGAAGAAGAAGAAAAAGGAAAAACATGTGAAAGAAGAGGAGGACCAGGTTGAGCTCTCTGCCGTGGAGGTCCACGGCAGCGACTCCAGCGGTTACCATAGTGACAAGCCAAGCAAAAAGAGGAGACATGAGACTGGTACAGATGTCACATCTGGTTTTAGTGAACCGCCAAAGTCCAAGAAGAAGAGGAAAACTGACATTGAGCAGTTTGCCTGAAAAATGCATCATATTCTGTTTGGAAATCAGGTTAATTGCGTGTAATAATGGAGGTGACACATCATTAATGACAACAATGGTTCTTGAGGAGACGTGCCTTAACAATTAAACACAATGTTTTAGCAAGCGAGATTTTTGTTGGATTCTTCTGAGCTCCTCTAAAATCATTTAAACAGGGTCAGAGCTGCAGAGGAGCATTTCTACAGTCACTTATTACACGACTTTGTTGAATACTCGATTCTGATTGGTCAATCGTGGCGTTCTACGGTCTGTAGCAGACCGTTGCTATGTACAGCAGACCATTGTTATGGGCGCAGTTCTGATGTCGGACTCAGGTGGACCGTTTTTGTGTCAAATTATTGATTTCTTAAGTAAGTAGCAGTGTAATAAGCGGGATAATGTACAGCTAGCGGGTCATTGTTGTGAAATAAACCCCTTCAGGGCGATGCAAGACCTGGGGTTTATTTAACAACAATGACCGGCTCGCTGTACATTATCCCTTTACATGTTGTAGCTTGTGGAAAAGCACACGAGAGGATAGAAGCAGCCTAGACAGATCAGTTCCTCATTGGACTGCAAATCCCTCACACAGCCTGAGGGGGGAGCAACACTGCTTCATACATCAACACCGAGACACAAAAACACAGGAGTGTCAACTAGAATATATATTTTCTCCTGCTTGGATACTGAAGGAGGAAAGCTAGACAACTGAGACTGCCGAGCTCAGTTTAAGAAACTTTTTTCATGCCTCGTGTGCCTCTTTGAAAAGGTTGTCTTTGATAATAGCTGCAAATTTTCACTCGGCATCCTAGAAAATGCATCTTGCACATATTTGTGCCGTTTCACTGTCTTCCTTCAGTGTTGCATTGACTGTCACATGAAGATGTGGACATTAAATATTCAGTTCTCATCCCAATTAAAGAGCTCTATATTTTGAAACGTTTACCCTGCTTCCATTTTTCATTCAGAATCGTTTGAAATGCCCAAAATAACTGCTTTTTTTGAAGACACGGGGGGGTTTGGAAATCAACATTGCTTTGATTGTGAGTAGAATACATCCCTGTAATGATTATTAATACAAAGATTTCTTGCGTTTCATGGCACATTCCCTCCCACAACAAACTATTTTATGCTGGCCAGTGGGTGTCGAGTGATAAAGTGCTGAGAGACGGCCTAAAGATCTTAATGTTTTCTTTACCCCCACCTCTACACACACACACACACACACACACACAGTCCCGCTGCCTTTCAGCGGGGAGTCTCATTAGCTGTGAGGTGCTAAGAGTTGGAGAGCTTATCGGGAGCTGCCTAAAGAGGACAGATAAGGAGCTGCAATTAACTTGGCTCATCTTCATCTGTCACACCTGATCATGTACATCTGTGCTTTGTACATTAAAAGCCTTTCATAATGATTTAACATTTACAACTGCAGACTTGAAGGCTTAATGGAAAGTGAGAAACCCATACGTATTTATTAAATGAATGGTTTTGCGTAGTACATTTATTTATATATACCTCTAAAGCCAGCTAGTTAACACGTTACAGGGCTGCCCCCTTTTAGTCGGCTTTGGTCTTAAGATTTCTTTAGTTGATTGTTCATTTTTTTTAAGGATTTTTTTAATGCTGAATAACTTATTTCCAAGAAACTTATGAGCACATATCTGGTAAACACAAGATTTAAAGTGTTGCTTTTGTGTGGTTCTTTGTGGAGAAACTCTAAGCCCTAACACATTAAATCTCGTGCAAGTGTAAATACAACAGTTTGCTGTTTTATGGGGGGTTTTCTGTCTTCCAGTCTCTGGCGGTCTAGCAACTGATCACGGCCAAGAAATTGTTTAAATTTTTTAGGTTAAAGCATGAGGGTGGTATCAAACGTCTCATCTAACTCTCAAGCAAGAACGCATATAGCACCCTAAATGTTGAACTATTCTTTTAATGGGCTACCAACATGTATATCTGCATTATTACCAAAGGATTTTTACAACTTTGCAACCCAAAAGTTGTAATCACCCACAAAATGACCATCTCTATATCAATTACTCGCCGCGTGATACCTTTAATAATGCATTATTAATAATCTTTAAAGTAACAGACTTATTAGCAAAGACATTGCTGCAAACTATAAAGCCTTTATAAAGTGGTACTGAAATAATTGAAATTGGCCAAACCTGCTTCTAGTAAAACATACACACAAAATAAACAGATAAAAGCTCATGTTAGCAGATTTTAGACTTCAACAGATGAGCGTTAACCCCATTTAATACTTTTTTTTTTTGACAATCTGATGTACTTGTAATCACATAGTCATTACAAATGGCTCCCAGGATGCTCTGAATGGCCTCACATTGTGCTGTTTCAACTGTACAAATACACAAAACACTTAGAGATTTAAAAACAGTGATCTGACCAGTTCAAGTGGACTTTAAACGGTTCGCTGTCATTTGTCCTCCCATGACCCCCCTCCGCTGTTATCACTCTTTCGCCCGTCCGTGTGCACCACCTCTCTTCTTGCACCTGTGCCCCCTCCCTCCATCACCACTCATTTATCTTGTCGTTCCTCCTATCACTCCCTCACGCCGACTCCCCCTCTTCCTCTATTCCTGCTTTCTCTCTTCCTCCTACTTGTCTCCCTGATTTATCGGAGGCGGTGTGCAGTTCACACACATTCCACTTCTGACACCCCCCCCCCCCCTTCTCCTGCCACTGGACCCTCATATCTAGGCACGGTCGTTCATCTTCATGATCCTCCGACGGAGAGAAGAAGAAGAAGAGGGAGGGAGGGAGGGCGAGAGAGATGAGACAATAGGAGGAGTGTTGTTTTTGTTGAGCGGGCCAGACTATCTGTTCATACACCTCTGTCTGCCTCTCAGGGAGTGGTCTCTGATGTGTGTGTGTGTGTGTGTGTGTATGTGTGTGTGTGTGTGTGTGTGTGTTAGTGTGTGTGTGGATTGGCTGTGTGTCTATCTCCTGTGTCAAAGTTTCCAGGCGGCTCCGACATGAAAGAGCCCCTGAAGTCTTTATGGAGAACAAACGCTCCAGGTTCAGGACACACACACACACACACACACACACACACACACACACACACACACACACAGCGACCCATGCCACACACTCACTCATTCCCTCATGCAGACACACCACATCCACAACCCGCAATCCACAAATCCCCATCCTTGCACACCCCCGTTGGCCAGGCCTAATTAGTTATGTGGTCGGCACTCTGCTCCGTCCCAGAGCCCCAAATGGCAGCAGGTCATAAAACCTTAAGTGTTCCACCAGTCAGAGCCGCGCAACCGTGGCAATATATCCTCCGACGCGGCCCGGCCAGGGCTTGAGTCGTATCAAGGCCCATCCCTCACAGGCCTACTGACATTCACGAAATCCCTTTATGGCATTTTCAAAGGCATTTCTAAGAGATTTTTGGCACTTCTGCTTTGCATCTCTGTTTTTTATGCTCCCTCAGGTAGCTCACACAGAGTCAGACGGGCTCAGGCATTCAACTCTTTCCCAAGGGATCAGAGTCCACACAGACTATTAACCCCCAAAAGTAAACGGTTGGTGTGTTGGATTCCCATAGTTAGTTTGTTTCCTTGGCACCCGACACCCACCGTCCTGCCCTCGGTAACCCTGGCGACGACAGACGGGTGTTCCTTGTGACACCATTTCGCTCGAGGGAATTGTGTTTGGGTCTATGTGTGTTTGTCCAATTTCATACACCTATTATCTTTTAGATAGCTCAGAGAGTCACTGGTCGTCTGACCTCTTCTTCTCTGTGTCACATTGTGCAGGTGGACAGAGGTGGTAACATGATACATTTTCTAAAGGACTGTAGTCGACATAAATAAACGTTTCAGGTGCTGTTCTTCAGTTGAGCTTTCAATGTTGTGTGACTGCATCATTTTTCAAGCTAAAGCAATTGTTCAACATTTTTAAAGGCCGGTTAATGCTAGAAGAGAAGTGGTTTGTTGTCCCACCATGTCAGATATCAAAAGTGTGTCATCGTCATCATCATCGGCAATCACTCGCGGTCGAGTATGGCTGTCCTCCTGTAGGTGAAAATGGTTAATTTGTGCGTCTTCAGATGGCTGTAAATCCAAATCCTGGATCCACAGGGTCTATTGCAGTGTGTGGGCAATTCTTGTGTGTGTCACAGATGTGGTATCCGTAGGTGGAGGAGCAGATTTAGTTGCGGGTCTCTCATTTCTGCGTTGCCTTTTTGCTTCCATGGCACGGCCACACACACTGGAAGGTGGAGTGAAGAGTCGGTGATAGTAGAGAGAATATTTTCAGTCTCTCCTGAAAGGCATTTATAGTGTTGAGCTCGGTTGTTAACATGAAGAGTGAAAGAACTAGTTGTGTAAAGAATGAGGAAGGACGGCTGGAAAGAGAAGTTCAAACCCTGCTGGCTTTCTCACCTCCTCACAGCTGGCTAATTGGGTGTGAATGTCGGATTGCCGGTTTTGGAAAGTTACAGAAATTGTTGCATACAGCTCCCTCGAATTCTGACGTAAGAAAGGTGTGTGTAGGGAGGGGGCTCCCGAAGCTTTTTGACCATTTGACATGCAGGTCTGATGAAGCATACTGATGCTTTAAATATGAAGCTACAGCCAGCAGACGATAAGCTTATGGCAGCATGAAGACTGGAAGCAGGGTGACAAAATCAGCTTCATTTGTCATAAGTTTGCTCTCCGTATCAGATAAATGTTTTGCTCAGATGTAATGATAGTTTATTGATATTGATGCTTTTCACTGGAACTAAATGTGATGCACAGCAAACAACTATTTGCTATGCGAAGATATAGAGGAGTAATGTCTACCTGAGCAGAGAATGAAGTCGCTCCCTCTGCGAGTGGTGTAATCAGAGCTTCTCCGTGCTATGTTGACAAAGCCGGGCCGGGCTTGCATGCCTTTTAGCAAAGAGTAGAGAAGCAAAGAGATGAAACTCTGGTGTTTTATTGACAACAGCTGCTGCTGTCATTTTGGACTGAAAAATGTTATTATATTTATAATATTTTATTGTTCAACACGGGCCATTTTCGTAGAATATGACAATAGAATAGAAATAATTTTGTTTTACTTTTGTACGGCACGTTTTAGGCGTCTGTTTTACTGACGTTCGGTAGTTGCTTTCAGTCCAAAAATGGCGGAAGGGTAGCTTTGCTGTTGGGCGCTGATGTTGCAATGGAACGAAGAATTGACTTTCACTTCTTGGCAATATACGGTCTTTGCTTTTAGTGCATGTTTATGCATGTGAGCGTGCCCCACTGGCTGGCTCACGGCCGCCGCTCTGCACTGCTCTCATACGGCGGTTACAGCTGATAACGTCGTCCCGACCGACGGCAACATTGCGGAAGCGTAGCACCAACCTCCAGTTCCCCCTCAGGTTAACACTGTTAGCGCTGTCAGCACCGTTAGCTGAAAGCTGCCAGCTCAGCCGTCGCCATGTTGAGAGCCGTGCGGAGGCATTAGAAATGCTCCCAATCTCGCATTTGCGCCTTTAAGCTTTTTTGCACACAGAAATAACATTGCAATTCTTAATTGTCCTCACATATATTTTAGTTTATTTGAGTTTTCATTGTATTTTCTGTGTCTGCCTGTTTGTGCGGCTGTGTGTGTGTGTTTGTGTGTGTATCGCCCTGGCCGGCCAGCCCAGTGAGATTAATAGGGCTCAGTGTAATCAGGAGGTAATGGGAGGCTCATAGGCGTCTAGACAGTGTTCAGACCAAACTGTAACTCCTACACCCAAAAACACTGGGGAAATATGGCAGAGAAAGGACAAAAGGTAAAAAAAAAAAAAAAGTTTTAATCTTAACTGTATGCAGCTATTATGATAGTAACTTCATCCGCAGAGACAAAGCTAATATTGAAAGAATGAGGCCAAATCATAAAAGCATACACAAAGTCAACACAGTGATTTACTGTGGAACAACAAGCTAATGTAAAAATATGTATTTTTATCACTCCCTATACCTTTTGCATATAAATCGAGAGGAGGGGAGTAATGTGGGGAGGGGTAAGAAGAGGAACACACACAGCATATCATCAGACTTTCAGCCTCAACCTCCCAAAACCACAGAAAAATAAATAAGCCGAACGGGGGAGAAAAAAACCCGTATGAGTCTGGAAAAAATGATCTCATGTTTAGTCATGTAGCTTTACAGGACAATACCCAGGACACAACTTAATATTTTATTATTATATTTTTATGAAACCTTGTCAAACTGCAGAGCAGAGCTGAAGGTACATTTAGGAAAGAGGGCGAGAGAGAGAGAGAAGAAAGAAAGGGAGAGAAACCTGGGTGGCCACAGTGCTGCTGATGATGTGTACGTTAGAGCTGATTGCTGGAAAAGCGCTTATAAAGTCATTGACATGAAGATGAAAGAAACTCCCCTGATCAGTGAACCATCCACTGACTCTGGCAACCAGGATAACTTTAATTACCAAAGACTACATCTGACAAATATGTTTAACATTAAAAGAAAGACACAAAGATCTTCCAGTTTTCCTCAGTGAGTTTAGAGATGCACGCTAAAGACGGCAGCTCTCACTGACGTTTACATGCACTAAATATTCCGTTTTTTGCCCTTATTCTGGAAAAGACAACATTCCTAAACTGTTTACATGGCTAATGAAAATTAATATTCCCCTAATATTCCTGTTGCATGCAGCCGTGC
Source organism: Sebastolobus alascanus (assembly GCA_916701645.2). Taxonomy (NCBI): domain Eukaryota; kingdom Metazoa; phylum Chordata; class Actinopteri; order Perciformes; family Sebastidae; genus Sebastolobus; species Sebastolobus alascanus. The sequence continues at coordinate 8,652,902 of CAKAOJ020000009.1, read as the reverse complement.
ATAGACTCTAACCAGTGGTGGACTTGTTTGACGAACACAGCCTCCATCTTTCTTTCCTTCAACTACCTTCTTGAAAAGGTCGCCGTTGCGATATTTGCGCATATCCCGAAGCCTTTTGATATCCAAGTCTTTCATAATGTTTAAAAGTTGGTGTGTTCCTCCTTCCGACCAGAAATGTGGGCTTTTATTTTGGGCATGCATCTCTGCAAACTGGTTTGCGTAAAACCAGTGTACAACCGTACACGGCTCCCATTCATTCCTATGAGAGTTGCTCAGTGGCGCATGAAGCCAAAATGGCTCGACTGCCGAGTGATAAAGTACCCGGATCATCCGGCTTCTGCATCCATCGGACCCATAGAGCAGGCACAGTAGCGTTTCCTTTAACTCCGCCTCCCAGCCCTCGCTCCAGCCGCGGTCTGGGTCTCATTCACATGAACGGAGATTCGGCTATTTAACAACTTTTAGGACCTAACGATTTTAAATAACCGCTATTCAGGTGTTCATTCTGGAAAGAGGATTTACCTCAAAAAATGATCTACTGATTTACAGACGTCTCTTTCCCAATGTAAGTCTATAGGAAAGTCTTTTTGGGCCCAATGGCATCACATGACGGACACAGAGGTTGTAATTCCACCGTTTGGCCGCTAAAATTTGCTTCAAAGCCCGGCGCTCTTCCTGGGGACTTGTGTACAACGCACAGTTCTGGCCACAAACAGGCAAGAGGCCGTGTGTCGCAAACTGCGGTAAAAATCCCAATTGAGACTCCTCTTCCGAACGTGCTGTATACAAGTCCAAAGAACGCTCCTAAAACCTGAATAATATCGGCTTATCCCATGTCTTAATCTGAAATATGCTCCATTCAGAGTAAGGCCTAATTCTGAATATCCAAACGGAATATGCTGTTTACATGACCCGTATCAAAGTCAGAATAATGTCATAATTGGAATAATAGTGGAATATTAGTGTGCATGTAAACATAGTCATTGAAGGCAACTCAAGTTCTTCATTTTTGAAACAGAGTTAGAGAGATACACTTTGTCATGGCGGTAATAAGAATCAAGGGTATATGTTTGAAGTATATAGCCATTGGCTTTTAAGGGAAAGGGTTCAGCATTGGAAATAATCAACCTGTGCCGCAGGTTAGGGTTAGGTAAGCAACTATAAAGCATCTTAAATCTGTAATACCAGCTATAATCATCTGCATCTGCTCCGGTAATTAGCATGTCAGAGAGAACATGAGCTGTTGTGGGGTTTTTACAAAGTCTTGCAATTTTCCAATACAGCACCTCTGCAACTCTTAATTCACTTTCGTTTTGAAGCTGTATGAGAGAAGTGAGCACATATTTTAAATAGGATATGCCAGCAAGTATTTCCCAAGACTTTCCCAAGACTTTGGGAAACTCTGTAAATCATCAAGTTGTAATCCAGCTAATGTGCTGTGATCTGCCTGGAGGCTCCTGCACTCATATACAGATAGAGAAAAACATTTCCATTTGCTGGATATCCACAAACTACAGGCGTTGAGTACAACACACATAATCTTCAAACTGAACTTATTCTACCAAATCATCGTCGTCACTTTTAACAGTGGAGCTCCACCGAAGCACCGTTGTCAGCTCAGTAGTAATTACTTCTTCCCAAGTTCTTACTTTGTAATTTAATTGGACTGGAGTACTTGAGGGGTTGCTGAAGCAGCAGGGCTGCTTCCAGGAACTGCCTATGATCAATAACCCATTTGGAAAGATAAATATTGAGATTCAAAAGTTTAGTTTTATTGTTTGTGTGAAAATTGGTGACATTTTTCCTCAGCACCGTCGATAATTTCCAACTCGCCTCTATTCCTAAGTAGTTCTGGCACTGTGGTGAGTAGAAAAAGTCTAATCTATCTAGAACAGTCATGTGTAAAACATTTTTACATAAACAATCTCAGTGTAAAAAGGAAAAAAACACTGCCCTAAAGGGCGGGTCCATTATTAGTTTTTGTTTTTTTAAGTTTTTATATCATTCTGTAGCTTCCAAAATGCTATTTTCCCAAGCCCTTCTAAAAACTTTTTCCTTCGTGACCTGGCGTAGGTTTCTGCATGATGATGTTGCTATATGTACAGTATATATACAGTACATCCTTATAGTCGGTGTATTACAGTAACTTAGATGGCGGTCAGCATGCTCCCAGTTTGGAGAAGCAGACAGGAGTACCGACACGGAAGCTATGAAATGTACTGAAATCGGAAAGTCACACAATAACACAAACAAACAAACTAACCATCGACCAACAACTCCTGTGTTCTGCGAGGTAAAATGAATGTTTTTGTGAATGGAGTCTGGTCTGGTAGCATTGTAGACCGCAACATAACGGCTTCGGTCCCCCGTCGGAAAGGGCTGTCTGATAGCAAGATAAAGCGTTGAAAATATTCCAAATATATATAAACTTAAAATTATATTTATTTTTTTAGGTGAAAATATGTTTTTCTGCTGCTCCTGTCCACAGCCGCTCTACCTCACTGTCAGACAGCCCTTTCCGACGGGGAACTGAAGCCGTTATATCGCTCTCTTCAAAGCCACCAGACTGCATTCACAAAAGCAGTAATTTTACCTCGCAGAACACGGGAGTATACATACACACCACTTCAAAAAATACAACCCAAATCCTAACCCTTTCAGTTATTTACAAACTTAGCACAGTTAACGTCGACTCAGCTAGTGCTTATCATTCACATTATTCATAACCTTATTGATTAGCTTCGATTAGCTTACTTTGGTAACCTACGTCACTGCTTTTTGCAACGGCAGACAAAAACACTATTTATGACATGAGGACAAACCTGTAGTGCCAAAGTGCTTTAGGCACACTGCTCCTCTCTACATCATCGTCATCATCATCATCATCATCATCAAATAGTGGCATCAGTCTCCTCGGTCGTTCCGGCTTCTCAGCGTACACCAGAGTTCAGAATATGAGCGTTAAAACAAATGAAACATGGCACCCTTAAAATACACAGCAAAGAGTGGGTGACCTTCTTTCAGAAAATAAACACAGACATTACTCAGACTGCAGAAGGGGGGGTGGGTGGTTGGGTGGGTGTGAGCTGAGGCAAGGTGCTGACATGGGTGAAGGTGGGTGGGGGAGCCACGCAATGATGTTTTTAGTGTGGAGAGGGAGAGCTCAGAGGTTTGAGAGGTTGGATTAAGAGGAAGAGGAGGAGGGTAATTTGGAAAGGAGGAGTTGAGGGCACGCAGCGGTTTGGAGGAAGAGGGGGGGAGCAAGGAGATATATGATGTGGTATTGGGGTTTATCCAACTTCAACACACGCACACATGCATGAACCCATACCTTTTGCTGGCCACCCGGCCGTGTAAACACCCCGTGACTGGCTGTTGGCTTAAAGTGCCCAGCCAATCAGAGGGCGGGACGTAGAGGAAGGCGGGACAAGTGAGTCAGCTCCTGGGTGTGGAGAGAGAAGGAAAGAGAGGCCAAGTGAGCCCCAGTGACACAATGAAGAAGAGGCAGATAGGTCAGGAGTTAAACTCATCTCCCTCACTCCCCCTGCTTCCCACTGACTCCCTCCCTTGCTTTATTGGCAAGACCCTGATAAAGGACAGTTTTGCCAATGTTATACAAAGTTTACGATGTAAATATGAGTCTGTATATGCAGTCACTATACAACTATATTAGTCTGCTTCTGCTTAGCCTTTGTCAGCTGTCTTTCTCCGCTCCATAATGTGCAAAACAGAGAGGGAGTGAAGGTTGTACAAGAGATGAACGAGGGATATGTGGAGAGAGAACTCAGGGAAAACTGAGGAGGAAACAGTGTCAAGGAGAGAGAAAGAGAAGGAAAGAAAGAAAGAAAGAGAACGAGAGAGGAGTGTCTAGTTTCAGATTTACAGTGGTGGTGGGAGAGATTTGGCTCTGCTCTTCCAGCACACCGAGGACAGAGCCAGAGGAGGAGTAGGAAGACAGATTTACATGGTGAGAACAGCTCTGGCTGCTCTGGAGCAGCACTCTGGACACATACTGTTCTCCAGTGATCTCTATATTTAAACAAAACTACTAAATGACAACTGCTTCAGCGTGAAACACACAATACTCGCATGTTGAAAATCCACACTTTATTCCACACTCAATCATCGTGTGAGATCAGTGAAATCATGTTTCCCAACACCCGTTCTTCCCAAGCCGCCTACCGATACTTAGATTTAACTGTGGCATTATGATGATGTATGGACATAACGTCCAATAGGGGTTTAGTGTTGAGATGGTCTTTCTGCTATGTGCTGTAAAACAATGCAATTTATGGACCAAAATGCTAGGTTGCATTTGGATATAAAAATGGTACCCCGGTCTCACGAAAAGGCGTATGAATGACACAATTAGGCAAAAGCGTGCAATAAGAACGCCGTTCTTCCTTTAGGCGTGTCATTTTACCGCGTTACTTGCGTAGAGTGTGGATTTAGACAGGGTAGTGTTGTCTGAAATTGAACACGGCTGTTGTGCACTTATCTGAAATGATGATCGCAACATTTGACCTTCATCTTCTTCTTCTTCTTCTTCTGCTTCTTCTTCTTATTAATCACAACTTGCAACCGGACGGAGCATTACTGTCGAAATTTGACCGTGATTGTTGCCCACAAAAATATCTGCCGGATTGTTTGCTCACTTGACTATTGTATCAACAAGTTTGGTGGCCCCTCCCCTTCCGCTATACGTAGCCAAGATGGCGGCCATTGAGGGTGAGAATTGTCCAGCGTTCCACACTCAACTTTTTGACCGTTATGAGTACACCATCCTGGTACTCATAGTGCACTAGTGTCAGCGTGAACGCACTTATGCACTCAAATATAAGTACGGAAGAACGTGAATTGAGACTAAGATGAAGAAAATCCACTTTACTGAATTGAACATCCCGACTTCTTGACAACATTTTGGTTTCACACTGAGGTTGTTTCTGTCAAACCACGACTGTTTACTTCCACAAACATTTAGTCACACCACAAACAATCATTAATTTCACTCCGTGTAACCAACAATAACAGAGCAGAGCAGGAAATGGGCAATTATGAGTCTCTGTGTGAAGGTCTGTCCTGTGTGTTTCCACTCTGACGATAAACCCCTGTAGGTGTGTGTGTCTGTGTGTGTGTGTGTGTGTGTGTGTGTCTGTGTGTGTGTGTGTGTGTGTGTGTGTGTGTGTGTGTGTGTGTGTGTGTGTGTTTGTGAGCCTCTTTTGGGGTTTTACTCCTTATTTAAGACCAATATTTACCCAGCAGCCCCAGGGTGAGATTACCTCATATTCTCCCGCCCAGCTGTGCTTTCTCAGCGTTTCCACGACAACCGGCGGAATGTCCCATCATGTTTATCTGCCTGCCGGGAAAACAGAGAGCGAGAGGAGGAAGAGGAGGCAGCAGCGGAGGGAGATGTAGAAGACACACTGAGGTTGGAGTGTGTATACAAGACAGACACTTAATGCGCTCAAACTCTTGCGTATATGGAATAATCACACAGGAATGCAGGAGGCACAAAGTTACTGTTGGTATCAGAGCACGTTCACACTACCAGGAGCACTAACATGCTACTGAAAGTTGATCAATACTTCCACTAGGGGAATTTTACCTGCCCCTACTTAGCATTTATAAGCAGAATATAAACACTTGATTAATGGTTTATAACACTATAAAGTTGTTGTAAGCAAATATCAAGGCATTTCTATGTGTTTGTTAATATGTTTGGCAGCAATGATAGCAACGAAGCACCCATAACTAAGGTATAAACAGTCAATGGTTACTTGGCAACAAAGTGTAACGTAGCTTTAATCATATATGATTACACCCGTGACAAATTCTTACAGTGTGTTATAAAGCCTGCAACGTATCCTCATACAGTCTTTTTTGCCTTTTCCTACAAGCAACACAAGCAATCAGTGCGCCTGCGCAAGCCCCTGTGGTGTTTAGGCAACAAACCTACTTAGTCACCTTTAGGAAAAAGTCGTGGTTTGGGTTAAAATAACTACGGAAGTTACGTGACAAATAAGTAGGGCTGTCCTCGGCCAAAGAAGTTCTTTGTCGACTAACACTCATACAATATAGCCAACTAATCGATTAGTTGATTTAATTGACAGATCTGTCTGGAGTTTCTCCACAATGAGTCACACAAAAGGGTAAAAGTCTAGTGTTTTTAGACCCGCCCCTCCTCTCTACGGCCTACGTGGACTTAATCGCTCTTTATACTACATCGACTATCGTGGCTCACAATTACGTGGATTACGTACAAGTTGATTATCTAGGATGTATACCAATTATAGTGCATTACTTTTCATACTGTAGGTATAACTACAAACAGTGTATGAGAGAAGCCTGAAGCATTTATTATTTGTTCATACGCATGTACGAATTATTCACAGAGAGGCTTGAAACTGCTCATAAATGTATTCAAAACTCATTAAGACATAACATTCCATACAACAACTATGTTAAATAAAACTATCTGTTTACACACCAACAATAGATGCTTCATGAGTTATACTTGTTTTTTTAAGAAACACTTAAAAATGACCTCATATGGGTCTGCAACCATGTTATAATGGGTAATAAACCATTTATTAATTTATCAAACACTGCTTATAAATGTTAAGTATGGCTGATTAAAACAGCGTTACCAAACTTACTATTAATGTTAATAAAGTGATCTAACATCATAATAGGCAACCAAAGCAACAACTAGTTCTCAATATGACCGTTCCAACCTAACAGCTCCAGAGGTATTGTTCTGGGATCGACCGTAACCCCTGACCTCCCAGAAGGGACAAACCATAGGAGAACTTATCTTCGTGGATCAGTCGATTTTTACAGTTTTTAACATGATCAGTTACCTAGTTAGTCCAGTTCTGTGAAGCTGAAAGTTAGGATTTTCCACTCCTCTGGAACAATTTGTCATCATGAGTGGGCTTTAAAACCAGAAACATTTAGAGCAGCACAGCCTCCCCTCCTTAAACCGCTGGAGTTGCCCTCGAGTAAGTTATTTAACCCCAAGAGACTAAAAGTCTGGAGACTGTTTTTCTTCTGGACAGAACCTATGTTTATGTATGAAATGCAACCTGCCTGATTTTAGTATAATAAAATTAAATTAGAAAAACTTTTTTGGGGGGAAAACAAGAAGGAAATGTAGTTGGCAAGTGAAACGTGGAGTTGGTGTCCCCCCACATAACCTCAACAGCAACGTGAAACATTTCAAATAAGCTCCGTCTCTGAAACACTGTAAATGTCTCCCTGCAGGTCTAAATGTCTCCCTGCTCATAACAACTGAGATGGATACATTTTACTTTCACCCACAATTGCCTCTTAAACAAATGAAGCATGTGAAGTTGTGGGGAACTTGTGTAGAGCTGCAACGATTAATCAATAAGTTGTCAACTGTTAAATTAATCGCCAACTATTTTGATAAGCGATTAATCGGTTTAATTTTTTGTAACTTTTATAAGAAAAAACTGTCAAATTTCTCTGATTCCAGCTTCTTAAAGGTGAATATTTTTCTGCTTTCTTTACTTCTCTATGAGAGTAAACTGAATATCTTTGAGTTGTGGACAAAAACAAGACATTTGAGGACGTCATCTTGGGTTTTGGGAAACACTGATGGACATTTTTCACCATTTTCTGACATTTTATAGACCAAACAACTAATCGATTAATCGAGAAAATAATCAACAGATTGAAAATAATTGTTAGTTCCAGCCCTTAAATCGTGTATCAATTTTTGTCATTATTGTTTTTGAGAAAAGCGTGACCAATGGGAATGGGTGACTGATAGGGCTGGGCAATATATCGATATTATATCGATATCATGATATGAGACTAGATATCATCTTATTTTTTTAATATTATAATATAATATGGCATAAGTGTAGTCTTTCCTGGTTTTAAAGGCTACATTACACTAAAGTGATCTAATTTTCTGAACTTACCAGACTGTTCTAGTTGTTCTATTATTTGCCTTTTACACTTATCCACATTACTGATGATTATTATATTATTTTTTTTGAAAGCGCCAATGGTCAACCCGACAATATCGCTGCGATATCGAGATATTTGGTCCAAAATATTGTGATATTTGATTTTCTCCATATCGCCCATCCCTATAGTGACTGAGTTCATAAAGTTAGTCTCAGTAAATCTTTAACAAAGAAAGCAAATTATTTTTAGGTACAGACTTAAATGATCAGACTCAACTCTCTCTCAGCATCTTTGTCATCATCACCACTATCATCATCATCAACAAGTTTGGTCTCAGTAGTGCAGAGCTCACTCTCTGCAGAGGCATAAAGCCCACAGTCACACCGGTGTGTCTCTCTCAGTGGTCCCTGCAGTGTGGACTCTGTCCTGCCATGGAAACGGACAGTTATTTGCTTTAATTTGCAACAGAAAAGCGTTGTGGTGTATAGTGACTGTTAGGGAATGTTCTATTTGGTCTTCTCCCGGCCTGTTTAAGTGATAAAAGTGTCATTATTTAGCCTCTGAAGCAGGAGGGGAGAGTGCAAACAGGACTGTATGACCCTCAGTCGAGAGCCTCCGTTCTTCAGAAGCTCATTAAGGGCCTCCGGGGAGGACAGCGCATCAATTGGCAGGGCCCTCCAGCTTCCTCTCGGCCTTATTTTTTTTTTAAAGCCTTTCTCCCCTCGGATTCAACCCACTCACCGGCCGAACTAACGTTAGAAATGGACTCGATTTAGCGCGCAGAGGGGACATGAAAGACGTGGCGCTGTGAGGCGACTTATTAAAACAGCAGGAAAAGGCCCTTGGACTTGTGCCAAATAGGATCTCACCCTGTCGTGCTCTGGGCCGGATTTGGACACATTTGGATTTACTTGTTGAGATGCTCTCCTGCTTTGGTGAATGATTTCAGTCCTGAAAGCTTTGATTGGCGTCAGTGTTTGCGCTCGACTGACCAGCAGACTTATATAAAAGTGACATATTCTCGGTGAGACTGCAGTTTGGGACCGAATGTGGAGATGCAAGGCCGCTTAGTAGACTCCACGTTGATGGATTTTGTCAATGACATGAACCTGATGGAGTGCACTTTGGGACAGAATCAGCAGGTGGATGATAGTGACGCATCCAGCCCGAGCGACTCGGCCTGGAGCGACTCCGCGGAGCTGTGCTCAGAGCATCTGGTGATGGGCGCGCCGAGGTGCTACGGCCGCGGGGCGCACGGCCATCACGGCAAGTCCAAGCGGAGGAGGATCATCTCCGTGGTCCAGCGGCAGGCGGCCAACGTGCGGGAGAGGAAGCGGATGTTCAGCCTGAACGAGGCGTTCGACGAACTGAGGAGGAAAGTTCCCACGTTCGCCTACGAGAAGAGACTCTCCCGCATCGACACGCTGCGTCTGGCCATCGTCTACATCTCCTTCATGACGGACCTGCTGGAGAACACCTGAGTCAGATAATCCAATTATAGGAACTGTATTCCTTGGGAGACTGGATTGAGTTTAATCCTGAACTGGTTGATCTTTATCCAAACTGTGATATTGGTTTCTGAAATCCTAGAGCTATAGACAACAAAGAAATATTTGAATATACACACTTCTTTATTTTTTTACAACGTTTCAAAAACTCTTATCTCTCAGAAAACTACTACTAGTGACATCATATTATTTTGCCAAAATAAACTATTAGAGATGATCTAAGAAAGCCGAGAGCACCTCCTCCAAATATCTCACTTAATATATGTGACTTTATTGCTGCTTTAAAATAAATATATATGCTATAATAAGTTATGTGTTCTTTGCTCTGCATTTAATTTGAACTCATTTGGGCCAATATAGGACTATAGTATCATGCTCGATTAATAATACACTGACAGTTTTATGACTGCATTTATTTTGTAGTATTAGAAGGCTGCATCCAATATTTAAAAGTGTAAATGTTTGAAACAGTAGCATTTAATATAACTTTCACTAGAGGAAATATATATATATATATAGCCTATATTTTAGGGAGATTTCTATACCAGACTGAAGCTTCAGGTGTGTTATTTCAGCACCTTGGAGAGCGGCCAAGTCTCACCTGGCCTGATGCAGACCTGGAACAGGTGTGACTGAGAACAAGGACAGCTTTAGTTTTGTTTTTTTTAGCTTTTTAGATTTCCCTCAAAAGAAAGTGAGAACAAATCAGAAATATTTATTGGCCCCTTAAAGCCTTATCAACCGTCTCACCTGCAAATGAGTAAAGATTTGAATCGCAAATCCCAGGCTCACTGCTTGACGCTGGATGTTATCTTTAGCACCGAGGTGTAAATTGAGTCAGTTCAGGGAGATCCAGGTTCCTCCTGATAAAAAGGGACCAGACCGGGTCTGCTGTGGGCCTCCTCGTCCTCCCTCATCAGAGGCGAGGCTTCCCCCTGTGGGTAATTCACACCACAGACCACCTCCAAAAGTTGCCAGATCTAGTTTCAGCCACATGTAGAGGTATCTCTGCTGGATTTTCATATTATATCGCGGTGAGCCACATAGCTGGGTGGTCATGTGAGCGTGTCTCTCTCGCTCTCTCTCTCTCTCTCTCTCTCTCCAGTCCATCTTCATCACCTCCAGTGTTTGCATTGAGCTCCACCGCCTTTTAGCGACCCCGCTGTGCGCACGGATCCGCCCTGAGAGCTCCCTGGGACGGTCCGTCTTTTAAACCTGAGCCGCGGTGTCCAGATCCCTGCGGGAGTCAGACCCATTTAAGCGCATACCTCAACGCGGGGCCGCCGACGGGAAAATAAACACCTCGGCCTGCTTATACGAGCAGAGGCCTCCCGCTGCGACAACCTCCTGTGCTTCAGCAGGTCTGATATGTTTCACCTCCACCACTGCTCCCATCTCAGGCAGTGTGTCTAGACCAGTACAGGGAGACTTGAGGCCTATACAGCAGACGGCCTCTGTGTCTTTTGATTTATTAAAAGTAAAATTCCACGCATATCATATTGACGCTTGGTAAAGTTTAAAAAAAGGACTTGGAAATGGCACAAATGAGCCTGAAAATCTAATCTAATAGTTTGATTTTAATAGTCAAAATTATTTTATAGACCTTTAACAGAGAGTTGCTCTAATAAATCCAAGAGTGAGAGAAATAAAACAGCATTATGCATTTGAGGCAGAAATACATCGGGGTGGGGAAGGGAGAGAGAAGTCATCCCTATAAACTTTTCCCGTCTTTGCACAATTCTACACTATGATTCAATAAAACTGCGCGCCCATTACGCAATCTTGTGTAAAGGAGCCTTAAGGAGTCTTAAACACTATTTCTGATATTATAGCTAACTCTCCTTCCCCTTGCAGTGTTATGTTACACCCCTCCTCACCCAATCACAGCGCTCCCCAAAATCCTCCTGCCCGCTCCCCGCTATAAGAGCCCCGGTCGTCCCAGTACCGGCAGACACCTCTCCCTCTCCGTGGCGCCCACACACCCCTCTGCATGCCACACTTCTCATTACCTGTCGTGTTTGCTGATGTTGTAGCGCAGCTCATTGGATTCGGGTCAGGGGGTTATAACTCTCCTACAGACCATAGAAATAGTTTTGGAAGAGACGATGCGGGAAGAGGACTCCTCCCCGATGGACAGCGCGGGAAACAGCGAGGAGGAGACGGACCGTCAGCTGCCGCGGAGAGGCGCGAGGAAGCGGCGGGCGACGCGGAGACGCGCGGACGACGACGACGAAGAGGAGGGAGACCTGGAGAGTCCGAGCCCCGGGAAGAAGAAATGCAGGAAAAGCTGCGATGGAGGAGGAGGCGGCGGCAGCGCGGGGAGCGGTGACAGCGAGGCAAACAGCAGCAGCAGCAGCCCCGCGCCCTCCTTCGATGACCTGCACACGCAGCGCGTAATGGCCAACATCCGCGAGCGGCAGCGGACGCAGTCCCTCAACGAGGCGTTCACGTCCTTGCGTAAGATCATTCCCACCCTCCCGTCGGACAAGCTCAGCAAGATCCAGACGCTGAAGCTGGCGGCGCGGTACATCGACTTCCTGTGCCAAGTTCTGCAGAGCGATGAGCTGGACGCGCGAGGGACCAGCTGCAGCTACGTGGCGCACGAGCGCCTGAGCTACGCGTTCTCGGTGTGGAGGATGGGGGGCTCGTGGTCCTTGTCTACTGCGTCCCTATAGCAGGGCTGCTGCTGCGCGATGAGACAGCACGGTAAGACTTTCACTTCTCATCCTGCACGGGAGGCGAGCTGTGCCAAAATGCGCATTTTACGCACAACCACACAAATGGAAAAACAAAAGCAATCCCTTTTTCCGACAATATTTGTGTGGCATTCCCCCCAAAACACTTACAAAATTCATTAAGCCTGTTTCATTTTGTAATGAAAGGGGTGTTAGTCCCTGTAGATTGTACACAAATAGTACTTTATTTGTAAGACAGCCACAAGATTTCACCATCCAACTTAAACTAGCTACTACTTACAAAGGGGGAAATATGCATTTTTTTCTGAGATCATAGATATGTTTACATCCCATAGGTCAAACCCAGGTTACATTACTGCAAATACAGCCTAGAAATGCATTAAATCTTGAGTCAAATGATACATTTCTTTGTTTGGCATTCTTTTCCTAATCAAAATAATATTTTTTTCACATATTGTCCAGAGTGAAGAACCAGTGGCCGACCCTTCAGATGGACTGAAACATGCTCAACACAGCTGAGGGGCCCATAGACTGTATATAAGAAGGGGCCAGGCGCTGTGCTTCAGGCCTCAGAGGAGAGCGGGCTTTTCACATTACTCGTCACAAGGACTGTAATGTTTGCAAGGGAGCACTTATAGGACAGACAGGACGGATATGAAGAAAAAAAAACACCACTGCGACCATGAATGTTGTGAAAACAAAATGAGCTCCGAGGAACTGCTCTGTTTTGAAACACGAGAGAAAAATGACAATTCATTCCACACTCCCTGTGACAGTGTTTCACAGCAAATGAAGTATTTTGTATTTATTTTTTCTACACAGGCTCGACATTCCTTTTCCCCCACTCAAATAAAAAGTTATTTATTTTTGGGATATCACAGAATGCTGAATGGATCAGGAGTCTGCACATTTTTGAGTGTTGTAAATATTTGGTAATATCTTGAATAAAGAAATGAAAGTATCATTCTTACGTCTCAATTGTCTGGATATTCATTATAGACTAAGCTCTATAACACGAGGCTGGTTGAGGGTGGCTCTTTGACACACACAAGTTGTTTTAAATACCTGACATTTTTGGAAACAAACTCATGTCCCATCGTCTCAGTACTTTGAGCCTTTGTAGAGAGTTTATTTTTATTGGTTGTTGCTGAATCTCCAGTTAACTACTAAACCACAGTGGAGGGGGCAAAAGAAAACATCTCATACCCGTGGCTTATTCTGTAGTGATTTCTTGAGCTCAGGGATCTGGGGAAGCCATAATTAGCCGGTGGTCTGTTTGAACAGGGTGAGTGTGGAGCTGTGGGAGGCATGCATGATATTCCCAGATGTCCTCCGAGCCACAGGTCAGCATGGGAGTCTCCTGCAGGTGCTACAGCAGCTACCCCGAGAGCTCCAACAGATAAAAGCGGTGGATGCAGGTCATAAAGCAAAAACTGAATAGGCTGTGTGATTACATATATGAAAAAGAAGTATTATTCATATATGAACACCATAAATGATCAAAACAAAGACTTTTAATAGTAGTGCCATAGGAAAAACAAAATAATCTTAGAAGGTAGGCTACATATGATGCTTAACTCAAAACTAAGTTAAATTCTTCCTAAATATTCCAAATTATCCGTCGATTTTTTACTGTTGGTTCTTCCATAGAGCAAGTTGCATTGAGGTGGAGGTGCATTCAGGTTGTGCCACAAAAACCCACTTTTCTACTGAAATACTACAAAAATTATATACCCCTAGAAATATATATATATAATAAATATGTATAAATTAGGGCTGTCAATCGATGTGTCAATAAACATTTTTTATCTGTTCAAAATGTACCTTAAAGGGAGATTTTTTTCAAGTATTTAATACTCTTATTAACATGGGAGTGGGCAAATATGCTGCTTTTTGCAAATGTATTTACATATTTATTATTGGAAATCAATTAACAACACAAAACAATGACAAATATTGTCCAGAAACCCTCACAGGTACTGCATTTAGCATAAAATATAAGCTCAAATCATAACATGGTAAACTCAAGCCCAAAAGGGAACAACAGCTGTCAGTGTGTCAGTGTGCTGTCTTGACTATGACTTGCCCCAAAACTGCATGTGATTATCATAAAATGGGCATTTCTGTAAAGGGGAGACTCGTGGGTACCCATAGAACCCATTTTCATTCACATATCTTGAGGTCAGAGGTCAAGGGACCCCTTTGAAAATGGCCATGCTAGTTTTTCCTCGCCAGAATTTAGCCTTAGTTTGCCTAAGTAGCCTTCGCGACAAGCTAGTATGACATGGTTGGTAGCCTACCATTGGAGACCATTAGTTTTCTAGTTTCATATGATGCCAGTATCTTCACTCTGGGCCCGCTACAACCTAAAAATCACAAGTTGCGTTAATGCGTTAACGTTCAGTTTCATTTTACAGTAGTTTTAAGCCCAACCATGTTGGTTTTTCCTAAACCTAACTATAGTGTTTTTATTGCCCGAACCTAAGCAAGTGTTTTTGTTTAATTCACAACATTAAGCACGTGTTTACTGCGACCGAAAAGTGACGCCAGGTGGACAAAGCGTCAGTATGTGATGAGTTGGGATGAGAACGTGTTAATTCAGGGAGTGTAGGACTAGATTAGACCAGGGCTAGAGGACTAGATGGGACACCGTTGCCTTTACTTGCCAAAAGTTTCCTTCTCCTAAATGTTCGTAAATCTCCAGTAATAAATGCTCGAAGACAGTGAAACACTATATAGTTCCTAAAGGAATAGGCTCTTACAGGAGCACTTGGAGCTATCATAGATGAAAGATACACTTCATAGTGCGTTCCATATCTCTCCATAGGGTTGTTGAGGGATGATTATGGGAGCGTTACTGTGTTTTTGCTTGGCGGGTTGCGTGCGGAAGGTAAAGCCATCAGCTCTGACCCGAGGTCCTCGCCTGCCATCGGGGGGAATCGATTCCCACCCTTAGATCACCGTGGCCGTGTTGTCTTAAACTTGAGGCTGTTGCTCTGACACGGAGGAATGTCACCTCTGAGGCTTCGAAACACACACACACACACACACACACATATAGGTTATACACACACAGAGGGAGATTTCTCACGCCTACCAAACAGGGAAATACATTCCACAGAAAGAGAGAGAGAAGAGGGGGAAGAAGGCTCCTGCTACTCGGCTCCTGCCCCCCCCCCCCCCCCCCCCCCCCCCCCCTTTTTGATGTTTGAAGGTAATGGGATGACCGCTTGTTATCTGCGTGAAGGCATCTGGCTCTCTGGATGTAAGTGTACTATGATAAACTCTTTGATGACTGACACACACACTCTCTCCCGCTCATTAATCACAGCGTATATCTCCTTGCTTTGAGCTTACACTGATCTAAAAGTCAAAGGTGCAGGCCTGTGTGTGTTTTAATAATACCAGGAGCCGTAAATCTTTGTAAAAATGGATTTCTCACGCCTCCTCTTCATAGACAGTCGTTGTTGTTTGTTTGCTTGGTGTAAGCTAGCAGAGGCCTTCCTGTCTTACCTCTCCTTTTACTTACTTCTCTCTCTGAAGCTCCACATTACGGGGTAACAAGAGCTGGTTTACCTTAACCCTCAACACTACAAAAAGACAAGGGGGGGGGGAGAGGAAGCTTCGACTGACACTCACACACAAACACACACACACACACACACACACACACACACACACACACACACACACACACACACACACACACACACACACAGGGTGAAAGAGATTTGCAAGTCTGGTTTCCATTAGAGCTAATTACCATCTCAACCTGAGGCAGTTAGTGTGTGTAGGTGTAAGTGTTTATGTGCGTTAGTGTCTCTTATTATTTGTGTTCTGCTCCTTTTGACTCAGGCATCTCAAATCAAGACAATCATACCTGAGTATATTCTCATATTTGCATATCACTGAACCCCCATCTCCACTCGTCGGTGGTGGAGTAAACCATGAGAGTGAACCTGGTGAAGATAGAGCATAGATTCTAATGTGTTTTTGGCATTTAGAGGAAATTGGGGGCACTTATATAGATTGATTGAATAGATCATATAAGTTTAATCTCCTTTTTCCAGCATTTTCTCCCTTTTAGTTTATAATGTGCACAGTATTAAATATGAGATCTTTGATTATAGTAATGAAGAAACATACACAAAACCATTTGGTTTAGATGATGAGTCCAAAGTTTCTCGGTCAAAACATTCAAAATACTGTCAAATGCTTTCATTATTTTTTCATCTGTCTGGGTCAAATTGATCACTATAAGCGGAGGATTATTAGAACTGAATTGTTTTCTTTTTCTTTATTTGTTTCATTGCATTTCTACATTTTTAACAGGCCTGAAAATAAACTGTATATCTGCTATCAATGCCGAGCTGATAGCAGAGTTTGAAAACAAACCTATTCATAAAATACAGAAGGCCTATCATGGGACTAAAGAATTACCATAGTTTTACATTTTTCCATATGTTGTCATGTATGAAAAGGGCTCAAAATGAACACCGTAAGCAGACGACTTGATTACTATTACCAAATTATTTAAACAGCGTTTGTGTAGGAATGATTTTGTCTCAAACTTTTCGATCCATATAAGCAGTTGATCACCTTAACCGTGATCAGCGGTTTCCACTGTATTTATTATGAAATACGTACAGCGTCTTGAGGTCAAACTGGTTCTTCATGTGCCATTAAAAACAAGGGGTGTGGGGTTTCAACAAAGTTGAAACACCGGGCAGCCCGTTTGCACGAAAAGGCGTATGAATGACACGATAATGCGCCAGGCATGTAGCGTGCAATAAGAACGCCTTTCTTGCTTTTGGCGTGTCATTTGTACGCCATGTAGCCTGTACTGAGTCCAATGTAAATGCACAACTTTTAACCGGGAGGCCAAATTTTGTTTTGTAAGTTACGTTAGTGACGTTTGTCACATTTTTTAAGGACGTTTGTGATGTGTTTCCCGTACTTATGTTACGTTGTTTCCGTACATATTTTTTACTTAGTTTATGTACTTATTTTAAGCCCAACTGTGACGTTGTTCCTAAACCTAACTAAGTGGTTTTGTTGCCTGCAGACATTACCGTAGTTTTGTTGTGAGGCGTACAAATGACATGTGAAAAGCAGCGTACAAATGACACGGGAAAAGGCAAAAATGCGTCCTCGTGACACGCAGAATGTCCTTGTAATGTCGTGCTATTTATACGCCCTCCTGTGAGACCATGGAGTACCCCTTTAATGGCTCACAGCTTCTTTGGGCTCTGAACATTGTACTTCTTTCAAATATTAAACATTAGTAGTGAAGTAATAAGGGGGAGCATTTGACAGGGGGCTATATGTTAAAGCCAGCAGGAAGGAACAGAGTGACAGCGGAGTGACAGACAGGAAGTCGGGGCAAAGCAGCCCAGTAACATAATGAGCGCTCACACTCACACATTCCCTGAGGACGGTGCCAACTGCACCCATCACTCCTCCTGACCTCTGACCTCTCAAACTGACCCCGTCCCCCAGACTACAGCGACCCCCAGCTGGACCACGAGCCGCCACATTCACCTCCACAAAGCAGCCACTCAGTATTCACTAATACCTCTCAGATAGATGGACAGAGGGACGATGGGGTATGGATGGTGAGAAGAAATAATGTCAAAATGAACGTACAAGTGAGAAAAAAAGAGGAAGCAAGAAAAAGAGAGCAGGAAGGAGGTAACAAACTTATACGAATCCTCTCGGCGCTCCTGCCCGAGGCTGTTTATCTTGCAGATTGAGTTAAGCGCGAGCCTCTTATAACTCTCCACATACCAGACAATATCACAGTGACCCCGTTTTACGAGTATAAACATACGCGCTTTATCAAAGACCGGCACAGCTCATTCAAACACATGGGCTCTTTCTCCTAACTTAATTTACCTCGCCTTATACAAAGTTCCTTTATTGGATTTGAGTTTTCTAATTCTGGCTTAAAATGGGGGTCTATTGAGGGAGATTGAAAAGGTTTTCTCCATGTTTACCTTATAAAACCACAGTGGTCTCTTATCATGCATACATCTATCAGTATGGAAAAGCCTGAGGTCACACACGCACAACACACTGTGTGTTATTTCTACAGAGAGAAGCCATTGTTTAACTGAACATAGGTCTATTCACAGTGATGGCTGTCAATGGGGAAATGTATGTTTCCTTGTTGTGTTAATAGTAGGGCTGTCAAAGTTAATGTGATAATAACGCGTTAAAGCATTTTTGGTTTAACGCCACTAATTTCAAAGGGGTCCCCTTGACCTCTGACCTCAAGATATGCGAATGAAAATGAGTTCTATGGGTACCCACGAGTCTCCCCTTTACAGACATGCCCACTTTATGATAATCACATGCAGTTTTGGGGCAAGTCATAGTCAAGTTAGCACACTGACACACTGACAGCTGCTGTTGCCTGTTGGGCTTGAGTTTGCCAATTTGAGAATTTTGAGTTTGTTATGATTTGAGCATATATTTTGTTGTTAAATGCAGTACCTGTGAGGGTTTCTGGACAATATTTGTCATTGTTTTGTGTCGTTAATTGATTTCCAATAATATATATATACATATATTTGCATAAAGCAAGCATTTGTCCACTCCCATGTTGATAAGAGTATTAAATACTTGACAAATCTCCCTTTAAGGTACATTTTGAATGGATAAAAAAGGTGAGATTATTTTTTGATTAATCGTGATTAATCATGGACAATCATGCGATTAATCGCGATTAAATAATTTAATCGATTGACAGCCCTAGTTAATAGTGGAGAGAATTGTCCTGACTCTGCCCAGAGATGCAGTGTTGCATCATCCTGGATTATATAAAGTTTTGCGAGCTTTTCTCCGTTGAAAGCAATAACCAGAGCACAGCCGTGGTTTACTGGCGTTCTGAGGGCCCCTGTCATGAGCAAATACGTGTGCACACACACTCAGAAGGGTAAAGTGAGGGATGACTTGGCAGTAAGAGCGACTCCAGCCTCAGTGTTGGTCTAAGGAGAGCTGTGCTCGGAGAGAGACGTTGAGCCTTCCCGCTGGTGTTCACTACCGTGGGGTGGTCTCCCTCTTTCTTTCGCCACCTTCTTTATTTCTCCAGCCTCTGTATTTCTCTCATTACTTTGAGGTGGTCTGTTTCTGTCTCTTTCTCCCTCGTTCCCATCCCTCTTCATTATATATCTCTCTCCTCTTATCTGTCGTATAATCTCCTTCCCTCTGTTTAATATCACCCCTCTCTCATTTCCTCCTCCTCTTCAAACTCCCTCCCCCTTTTCCCCCTTTTTGTTTACCTCCACACACAAACACATAAACACTCATCATGCCTCACTATGCCGTTCGCCAAAAGTGTGTGTGTGCAGCGCCAGAGAGTGTGAGTGTATACTTGGAGGAAAACCAGGCCGAGACGAAAAGAGAGATGCCGGGACTGTAAGAAAACAAAGTCTTGCTGATGCAGTGATTATCGCTGGTCTGCATTTTTCAAGCCAATTGTCCTCTGAGTCAGTGTGTGTGTGTTTTGTTTCTTTACTTGGCAGAAGTTGAATATTAAAACATTCTATTTGCTTTTCTTCACTGTTGTTTTTCTGTCTGTGTCTCCCTTTCCTCTCTCTCAGAAGGTGTTGGTTGTGTGATTTTATAAGCCTGGCGTTTGGTGTTAAACAGGCCTGAATGCCCCATAATTCTCTTCCCCTGGCTGCATAGTGAGGGTTAGTGCCAACATGCAAAGTCTCTCTCAAACACACACACACACACACTAACAGGAAAAGTGTAAAGTAACACCACCTATCTTAAAAAAAGAGGCAAACGGTCTTGTTGTGACCAAAAGCACATATAAATGCAAGGAAGGACACATTAACACAGAGATGGTGAGAGACAGAAAAGGGTGTGTGTGTGTGTGTGTGTGTGTGTGTGTGTGTGTGTGTGTGTGTGTGTGTGTGTGTGTGTGTGTGATTCCAGCAAACTAGTTTCAAGAAATGATAGCATAGTAAAAAGCCAGGCGCCAGGATTACAACAGGGCAGAGGAGTGGGTGTGTGCGTGTGTGTGAGCACATGCATGTGGGAGAGTTATAAATAGTTGGATCATCTGGAGTACATTAGAGGTATAGTGTTTAAGTGAACAGGTCCGCTACCTGCAGCCACAGAAACCTCAGAACAGACACTGCCAAACCCCAAGCTGGTCACACACGCACACAGAAAATCAATCAATAAAGGCAAAGTAATTTAGCAAAACTGAGCTTAAACAAAGTGCTGAACAGACAGATAGTTTGGGCGTCGGAGAGGAAGTGCCTCACACAATAACACAACCAGACTGTGGTAAATCTCCACAGCTTTAAGATAAACGGGTTATTAGCGAGGGCACCGCAGGGATATCAACGCTGCTATTAAACGGTGGGCCTGACGTGACTTTAAAGGGAGGGGAAACATAATGTCTGAACAAGGTTGTTTAGCTTAGAACTGGCCGTACACCACTTCCCGAGGCCACACACGTGAACAGCACCTGTATGCACAAATCCACACACCAACAGTGGCGGACTCAGGCTGTCTTAGGGGCAGGGGCGAAAACAATTAAAAGGGCACCAGAGCGCAGAAAGTTTTCTAGCATGTAGGGCAGTCTGTATGGCACTACATCACATCTTCTCAATTTTAAGGGGACCCTACAGAGCACTTCATCATTTTTTCTCTACTGGAAGGGCACCCTAGAGGGCACTTCATCACATTTTCTCTACTGGAAGGGCACCCTAGAGGGCACTTCATCATGTTTTCTCTACTGGAAGGGCACCCTAGAGGGCACTTCATCACATTTTCTCTACTGGAAGGGCACCCTAGAGGGCACTTTATCATGTTTTCTCCATTTAAGGGCACCCTAGAGGGCACTTTATCGCATTTTCTTACTGGAAATAATACAGGTTGTATTGCCCAGAGTGAGGAAAAATGCCCACATGTTGCTATTAAAACCTTCATTAACCTTCATTATTTAAAATCCTGCTTTATAAGGTCATCCACTGTGTTACATGTATTATCTGCATTTGTGTATGGCTGTTCACAGACAGGGATTTTCACTTGCAAAATCTAAAACTGCTCTGTGCATTTTTACACTTTTTTACACTCCTATACGCAAATTTCTAAAGCCAATATTAATTGGTTTACTTTTATATCTAATGAATTTCTGCTTTCACTAAATCTTCCTTCCAAGTTTGCCACAAATTTAAGGCCCCCAAAAAGTCAGGAGTTGGTGCAGGAAGTGGACCCTCCCCCCATAGCACATTTACACTCAAACACACTGAAACCCGAGCCACAGGAAGTGGTCCTGCGCAGCATCATGTCAGGGCAGATTAATTATTCACCGTTTGAAAAATGCACCTTTTTCTCCTCTCCTATATATTTCCTCCTCCCCCTCTCCTCCCTCCTTGTCTTCTTCTCTCCATTTATTGTTTTTGTTTCAGGTCCTCCAGAGAGGAACAGTCAAGGAGACAAAAAGCTCTGCTACCTGCGTTATCTCAAAATGAGCTGCGTTCAGACTCAAAATGAGCCGCTGTGGTTGCACAGGCCCCAAAATTCCGGGAAATATTCTCCTGCGGTGTTCCCCGAAGACTTGCGGTATTCCTGCCCACAGTATCCCCACAGCGCTTTTGTGGAATTTCCTAAATGGATGAAAAGCAGGTTTATTTGAACTCTTTTGAAAAGTGAAACATATATCTTCCTTATCTTTCCACAGCTGTATTATCTTACTGTATAAACCCGACTGTGAAAAGGCGGAGGGAGAGAGTATAAAGAACAATTTTGAGCTGGTTTTATGAGAATAGAGTGAACAAACAATAAAACCACCCAGTTAACACATAATGTGGGCGATTAACAATGTAAAAAACCTCCTTTCAGTGACCTCACCAGCAACTTTGCTTCGTGTCAGCGAGTCCACAAGTCAAAACAGGATGAAAAATAAATCTTTTTATTTTTAGAATTGTACATATTAGATGGATTAATTAATAGAGTTATTACAGAAATTTGCTTGCTTTTTCTTGACCATAAACTGATGTGGGACGCATGTGATGAAATTGAGGCGAGCAAAAGCTTTTTCTTTTTTTTTTTACGTTTTTCTCTATTGATATAAATCACACCACGCTCTTTATACTTTTACTGTTTTAACCCTTCCAACCCGAATCAATATGCACTTTGACGGTGGATGTAAAACTTAAAGGTTCAGTGTGTAGGATTTGGCAACATCCAGTGGTGTCGTTGCAGATTGCAACCAACTGAGCACCCCTCCGCTCACTCTTCCCTCTCCATGACTGCAGTAACGTGAGCCGCCGAGTGTAAAACCGTGGTAACGCTGTTCGCCGCACTCAAAGGCCATCCTTTCACTGCTTTAGGAGCAACAGAAGTCAGACAGCGGCTGTTGGTACCACAGTTTAGCACTATGTGGCTCACGTTACCGCAGTTTCACAAGAATGTCGGAGAACTACGGTGGCCTTCAGGTAACGTAAAAATGAGAACGTGTTTGGTTTGTCCGTTCTGGGATACTGTAAAGTCCTCCTACCCATTGTTCTTCTTATAACTTCTTCCTCTCACTTTTATGATGCATTGTGGGTAGTGTACAAACTACTTTAGGCCCTCTGTCCAGTACTGTGATGTGACTGTGGAGTCTACTATCTGTACTGAGGAGTCATGTTTCTGTCTTTGTGCAATGTCATACCAAACGTTATTCACTGAAAAATATGTTCCCCACAAGGACGGTAAACTATCCAGCTTATGTTGTGCATGTGTGTCAGTGGTTAGTGTGGGACCACAGGGATGTGACACAGCGCTACAGTGTCACACCAGGAAGTGTCCACTCTCCTCCTGACAGCACTGTGACTGTGTGGATTATGCGGAGGTCAGGGGGGAGAAGGTTGTGTTAAGTGGAGTTTGGAGGAGCAGCGGCCAAACACACTTTCCCCTCAGGCGATTGGTCGAGGGACAATTGAGGACACACACATACACTCAACCTCATGCACGCACTCACATACCCTCAAGCGGTTGATTCTGGAGTAAACATCTTGCCCCATTAATTCCCAGAGTGCCTTGGGCGACTTGGCCTACCCTGGTGACCCTTGTTACCGTGGTGATTAGATATTGGGAGCCTTCATCTGCAAACATTTAGCCAGTGTCACCCCCTAATCTTCCTCCTGTCACCCGGCCACCGCTGGGCTCAGCAGCAACACACGCAAACCATGCTGAGGACACAAATTGTGCCACCACATCATTTACAACTGACAAATGAATACATCTTGTCTCTGCTGCTGCTGCTGCTGCTGCTGCTGCTGCTGCTGTGAGGTGAAAACCTTCGAACGCTGATCGGTTTTTATGAGTTATACTAAGTGATAAAATATCTTTTGAGTATCAAGCTCTCACCCAGGGTGGCTGTAAAAAGATTATGGTTTCCTCCTTGACAGAAAACAGTGTCATTTTTTTCCCAGAATCTGGCTACAGACAGACCTTTTGTTGGAACAATGTCCCAATATAAAGTAGTGTAGACCCTGTGAGATGATTATTTATCTATATATCTATCTATTTGGCAAAATTTTCAGTGTCACTTTAACTACAGTTATAGGATTTCACACTTTATTATTATTGTTGTTTTTGTTGTCGTTATTATTTGTATTATTATTATTATTAGTAGTAGTAGTAGTAGTAGTAGTAGTAGTAGTAATATTATTATTATATATTTCGATTAATGTTTTGTTTTGAGTTATATTTTTGTTGTTGTTGTTGTTGTTTCCAATGCATATCTTTAAAACCAATCAAATTTGATTACCAAAAAAAGGTGACATTTTGGAGATCCGACAACAAAGATATGTACCTATAACACGCATTTCCTTCGTCATTAAATCACGATTGGCTGCCACATTCCACCTCCTGACCTCTGAACTATGACACACAGGTCCTCGTCCTCCAGGCCAAACCACCACCGTGCCTCAGGTCACTCGTTGGCTAAGCAGAGCAAAAAGAGTGTGTTACGTCTGTAAATAAGTCAATGACTCCTTTAAATGACAATACATTTTGAGTTGTTAAGCGACTGACTTGACGTATGGTCATCCAACAAATGCAAAATGTTATGTCTTACTTTCTATATGTTTGCACCAAAAGCCATCCCACCAAAAAAATGTAAGATCCTGGTGTTCACCACAACACTTTAAGTGTTCTCTTAAATGTGGTGATAGATTAGGGATCCGCACACAGCCACTTTGGCCAAAGTCTTTCTCATTAAGGGTGATGGAGTAGATACTGTAAGACATACACACAGGAACTCAAGAGACACCACCAATTAAAAAATCAGTACAAACCAGAACATGCTGAAGGCAACTAGGCTGCTGCTTGGGCCTCTACAGACCACATAGGACGGACACCTTTTTACTTAAAGGACAGGTTTTCAGTTTTCCCACGTCTGTCTTAAAACAATAGTCAGGTGCTCATATAAACAGTGAAACTGTGCTCTAATCATTCCTCCTGTTCATACTAGCTATTAAGAGACACCTTCCTAATGCAATTTTTATATAAATGATGGTGGACAGAATCCACAGTCCTCGTTTTGTGCAGAAATACACACAAAAAGTTTAACTGAAGTTCATTTGAGGCTCAAGCAGTGTGAGTTACTCCTCTTGATTCCACTAATTTGGACAGCTGACGCCTCTGTAAGCTTCATATAAACTTTTGAATACATTTTTGCACAGAACAAGGACGTTGCCCAGTAACACTTACATTGAAACAGTGGTAGAAGAAGGATCCAGATATTTTACTAAAGTAAAAGTACAAATACTACAGTCTCCATTACAAGTAAAAGTCCTAAATTCAGAATGTTACTTTAGTAAAAGTACAGAAGTATTATCAGCGAAAAGTACTTAAAGTATCAAAAGTAAAAGGAGCTACTCATTATGCAGAAAGGCTCCTTTTAAAGTTTTATATTCTTATATGTTTTTATCACTAACAAATGCATTTTAATGTTACAGTTCTTCGATTTGGAGTCAATTTAGATACTTTATATACTACTGGGTAGATTAGTAGTACATTACTGCATCATATCACAAAAGCATACATACAACTAAAGCTGTCAGATAAATGTAGTGGAGTAAAAAGAACAATATGTCCCTCTGAGATGTAGTGGAGTAGAAAGTAGCAGAAAATGGAAATAATCAAGTAAAGTACAAGCATCTCAAAATTGTAACAGTACTTGAGTAAATGTACTTGGTTACATTCCACCACTGCATTGAAAAAACATGCGGAAGGGATCTCTTAATAGCCTGTAGGAGCAGGAGGAATGATTACAGAAAGAAATCGCTTCATTTTACTGTAAGGCACACAGGATTGAAAAATTGTGAACCCGTCCTGACCTGTAAAGCGAGACTGTCAAGCCTCTATACTCTATAATAGAGTAAATTCATCTCAGTATGTTATGTATGTAGATAATTGCTGTGCTTTCATGCTCGTCTTTGAAGGGATTGTTGGATGTTTGTCAAACTATGATTGGCATGCACAACATTTGAGACATTCCCCTAATACTTCTTTTTACACCATCCACTCACCTTTACAGTAGTTTATGATGGATTGATAGTGACCTCTAGCGGTAAAGACACAACACTGCAGATTAGGAGCTTTGACTCTTGGTGATGTCTGTACAGTCTCTAAAAACACAGCAACACCTGTCTTTGGAGACCTTTTTGAGAGATTTGAAGACGCGATGGCATGAAACGAAATGTCCTTTTTGTATTTGCTATTATTGTTTTATAAAAGCTATAGGCACATGGTTCAATGATAAGCACACCTGCAAAACAGGTTTATCAACAAGCCACTCGTGTCATCTTGATTCCAGTATGCGGGAAATAACTCAACATCACAGGACTGGATGCAAAAACATCAATCAGCTTGTCACATGTTTTGCTCATTTGTAACTCATAAAGCGTGGGTATAAAGTCTGCTGTTGTAACTTGCCTGTGTGTGTGACAGAGAGACTGACAGAGAAAAAGACAGAGGGAAATAGAGACACAAGAAACATGAGAGGGCAGGGGAGATATCTTTTGTTTGCACCTGGGTGTTAGAAGAATGGGCAGCCTGGTGTGTGCGCTCCGCTCTCCTGGACATAGAGTCTTTATTTTGCTTCATCGCGGCCTGCTGTGTGACCCGGCTGGGGCTCTGTCCACCTGGAGACAGGTATCATCATGACCTACAACAACACAGAGATCTCTTGTAGCTAACAATCTTTTTCGGTCACTCTGGGACTCTTTGCTTCTATTGTTTCAGTCCCCCACCTGGCTGATCTCTCTCTGTTTGCCAGGCAATGTAAGGTAGAGCTTAGGTGAATGAAGGTGCCACTAGGGCAATAAATTATGCATTATCACCAGGTTTGCAGGTAGTCATTGGTCAATCATGTGATCAGACTGCACAATGGTCTTTCTTGTGCAGACTTCTAATAAAGCACTTTATTTGACCTAAGTGTCAGGAAGACACCATTGGAAGCTTTTTTGGAAAGACTAATCATCATAGATGTATATAGCTATCTTTTTTTTAAATCATCATTATGTTATGCTACAAGTTAGATTTAGTGATCAAACCTATGTTTTTATGTATGTATGTGGACTTTTCACTGTGAAAAACCTGAGTAAGAGATATCAGAAAATGGTGAAATGAAATAGTCATGATTGTGCCTTTTTCTATTTCTTGTGCACAGAACAAAAAAAAACACAGCAATACAGGCAATAAGCTATGATATAGCCTATATTACAGCAACTCCTCTTGCTTCTCTGCATTTTTTTGTTGTTTTGTTTGAACTATATTCCTACACTTTTTTTTATATGTGAATTTTTTTAACACTAATATTTAAAATATACTGGTGATTTTTTTATGGTAATATTTTTACCTTATGTATGTATTTCGGGTGTGTGTTTTTTTATATTTTTATATTTCTATATTATATTATATTTTTTATAGGTTTCTTCCACACCCACAAACGTACTTATAGTCCTTTCATATGATTTGTATTTAATGTTTTTTTTATATGTGTGAAATAAAAATAAACAATAAACAAACAATATAAAAAAGATCCATCAATAACAATAAATTCTAAGTGAAAAAAGAATAAATAATAATAAATTAAAAAAAAGAATAAATAATAAAAACAAATAGATCTTTTTTTATAACAAGAAATACATTGTGCAGCGTTTCCTACATCCAGATGTTGTTTGTTTTTGTGTTTAATAGATCTCATAGATTGCGTTTGAAATTTGAGTCTACTGGGAATTAAAAAAAAAAACTAAGATAGTATCAAATCATTCTTAAAATGGAATTTTGTATATAACTTATATATAGGCTAATTTAATAATTAGATATATTTATATATATATATATTAAAGTGAATTTCTTTAACCTTCATAATAATAGTGTATTTGTAGGTAAGCAGCCAAGCTTTCTTCCAACCAACACATAAAAAAAACTCCCAGAGAATTTTCCTGCCCACTTTGTGTTCACTGCAGAATCATTTTTTTTCACTGTGGTAAACCAGAGTAAGATATATATGATAAACTATTAAATCCTCTATTTGTTCAGTCGTGATTATCGCTGCATTTGTTGTCTGTCAATCAAGTCACGGGTGTGTTTCTGCGTCATCACCACCCAGCCAATCACACGGCGACGTCCAGAAACCGGGGGCACCCGAGACGTAAACCTCGCAAACATGGCGACGCTCCGAAGAGAGTACGGAGATTGGAAATACGACCGTTTTTAACCGAGAAAACACCCCTCCTCTATCGCATGTTACAATGTGGTGGGGTTAGACAGAGCCACCGCACGCACAGCCCTTTTTAGACGATGTTTGCAGAGGTAAGTTAGCGGCCGGTTAAAATAGAACCCGTAGTTTGTTGCCCCGGTGATTGACACGGCTAGTTAGCTCGTAGCAGCTAGCAACCTTAGCGTTAGCCCCGCAGGTAAACACACAGCGGAGAGGACAACACACACACTGTGCTTTCAGAAAGGCTGTCTGCTATAAGTGGCGGTCAGCCCGGGATTACACGGTTAACGCTGAGTTAATACGATGAGCTGATATCCTCGCTGTCAACACACCGCTGCCGCCCGGAATTAGCTCCACACAGGCAATGTCGGTAGTTAAGTTATGCGTTTAGATTATGAGTAACGTCCCTCAACAACGAATTCCTACATCACAAATACAGGTGAGCTGAGCGGGTAATGCTAGCTGGTTTGAACGGGTGAAATGTAGCCAGATGTTAAAGGGCAAAAGAAAAGTTAGCTACTTCGTAACAGCGAGGTTTATTAACGTATAGTTGTGGACTAAACTGTTTTTCTGTGATGATTAGAGGACATTTATGTAGGTAACAGTGGTGGCAGCTAACTACTGGAATGTTAAGAATGTTGTGGCTTTTCCTTCCTCGTTTTACTTTTACTTTAGGGAAAGTCTGAGACATGTACACTCAGCTGTCCGCTGGATATGTTTCCAGTGAGTAGCCAGACTTGTCAGACTCAAACAACTGGGTTAACACAGGCTTCCCCTCAAATATTAATAGAGTGTCTTCAGTTCATTGTCGCTGGTCAGTGGTTATGGTGATTACGCCTGGGCTTAGCGATCACTCAGCCTGACAAGCCGGTTTTTTGTAGTGTGACTTTGTGCTACAGTTCTCATGTGATGCAATTTCTCAATGGTTTCCTGATTTTAGATGGATATACTACTGGCCTTGACATCTGCTGACAAGCAAACAGACTAGTCCACCTCACCTGAGCGGCAGGTGACCCAGCCACATCTAGGCACCTCTCCAGCAGTTTAAGTACAGGTTTAGCCTTGGTAATGAGGCTTTAGCTGCCACTGACTGCACTATTCTGCACGTCTGACTTTGAGTACTGATTTCTGTGTAAATGTGCAATCAGGTGTTAAACTATAGTTTAGTAGCTCTTTGCAAAATGTTGCTCCCGGCCAGGGCTGCACGATATGAAGAAAAT
This sequence comes from Sebastolobus alascanus, assembly GCA_916701645.2. Lineage (NCBI taxonomy): Eukaryota > Metazoa > Chordata > Actinopteri > Perciformes > Sebastidae > Sebastolobus > Sebastolobus alascanus. The sequence continues at coordinate 8,623,795 of CAKAOJ020000009.1, read as the reverse complement.
ATGCAGTATGCGATAGGGCAGTGTATTGGAAAGAATCTGTTGATACAATACGTATTATGATACTGGGGTAACGATTCAATATGTTGTGATATACTGCGATACTGTAAGCAAGGCCATATATAGCGTTTTTTTAGATTTGATTTTAGGAAAACTGTCTAAGTATAAAGAACACACCAGAAATAAACCATTTTTAGAATAGGCAAAAACAACACATTTATACTGCATGCAAAAAACTGCATTGTTTTTGCCCCAAACTGCATGGGATTATCATAAGGTGGGCATGTCTAAAGGGGAGACTCGTGGGTACCCATAGAACCCGTTTTCATTCACATATCTTGAGGTCAGAGGTCATGGGCCCCCTGTGAAAATCGCCATTACAGTTTTTCCTTGCCAAAATTTTGCGTAACTTTGGAGCGTTATTTAGCCTCCTTCTCGACAAGCTAGTGTGATGTACAATGCCAATTTATTCCTTAGGTTTTCTAGTTTCATATGATATCAGTATCTTCACTCTACCTTTAAAACTGACCCTCCAACGAACAATCGAATAGCGGTGGGCTGTCAGATTTTTAAGAGGTTAATTAAAAATCGATACAGTATCACACAACATAATATCGCGATACTCACGTGTATCGATATTTTCTTACACCCCTAATATGTGATAATGTTGTTGAATATCGCGATAACAATATTACTTGAGATAAATAAACAGATATTAAAGTGTACTCTGTTCTGTCTTTCTGCTGCTTTCAGTATTCTGCTAAAATACAACAAATTGCTTGATGAATTAAAAATATTACAGGAAATTATTTTAAACATTCTTTTATTGAACAAATTGAGCATTGAACTGAACACAAAAGGCACCAAAGTGCCGTTTTCTACTGATACTCTCTTTCAACTAACTCAAAAAATCCCTGAGTGCAATATCGCAGTCTTTCGCTATGTGAACATAGGAGGCTCTACTAATAATAAGCCACTGGCTTCAGTCCATTCGACTGCCCTCTGACCACCTCACCGTCTCAGACTTATAGTAATATATTATTATTCATTATAGTTTGCTTTCTGCTACGATTTGCATTTTGTGCCATTTGATTTTAAGTGCATGTTTTCACACTAAGTTGTAATGCAAATGTTGCTGTTGTGTTTTGTAGTTTTGTCGCACATTCAATAGTAAGATCGAGTTTGGCTGTAGACATCGGCATGGACTTTTTTTCTGTCTGATTGTGATCAACTCCTTACACACATAGCTTGATGAATACACCTTTGTATGTTGAGTCAGTTTGTTGTAGGGGGGTGTGAGTGCATTGTGTGCTCATCCACACGCACACAAAGTTATCTCGGTGCTTTTCACCCCTGGCTAAATCTCATTAAGGTGTCTTAATCAAAGCTCGGTAGACATTAAGGCCAGCAGCACGCTGTCACATCAGGCCTGCTTGTCATCGAGTTCACCTCTCCCTCCTTCCTTCAGTAAATAGACACGGTTGCCCTGCCAAACAAGCTGACTTCTTTCAAGAATTAAGCCCCGTCCAGACCTGTGTCTTGTGTCCAGATATATCCACAGTGTGTCTAGGTCACGCTGAGAGAGACAGTTCAACATTGGAATCACAGTTAGACTTGCGTCCCCACTTATGTTTGGATTTCCCTTTATTAGGCCATGTGTCAGTTTTATGTATCTTTGTGCCCAAAGACTATATTTAGTATGATAAGGAAAAATGCCTTAACATTTGTTCTTATTGGGCAAAAGTCTTAAAATTTGGTACGGACATAGTTTGGGCAAGTATCTAACAGTACAACTTTGATATTTTTAGATCACATGAAAAATCGTACTTTTATTAATCGTCATAGTCAAGATTTTTTTTAAATGAGGAAAAATGCTAACATTGTGATAACAATACAGCTACACCAAATGTTGTTTCCTGGGGGAAGAGAGCTGCTCGTGATTTGAGCCATTGGAAATAAAGAGTTTCAGAGCGCAGTGGGGCCGTTGTCGTGTTGTGTCTGAAAGGACCTTCAGTGAGTGAGAGAAATGGAGAGTAGGAGAAAGAAATAGGCCTACTCAAGCAGGGGCAGAAAATAAATAAATGAGTGAATGAATGAAAACTGATGATGCCAGAGATTCACAGAAGTTCATACCAGAGGGGCCAATTACTCTGTATTCGTTCCTGAGAATTAAAAGCATTTAACGTAACTGCTGTTGCAGTGTACTTTATAATTATTTTGCAATTTTCATTCTTTAAAAGTCACCAGAATACAGTAAACAAAGTCTCTGAATCTCAGAGCCCCAGACCCCCCGCTTTAGTTTCGAAATCCTCCTTATTTTTGAGGTCTCAAGGTTGGCAAGTGTGTTGTACATGTTTCTGTAACTCTACTTGAGAGATGAACAGCATTCCTCAAAAAAGATGTTTGATGTTTTGACGATGGAGCGTCTAACCCGTCAGCCAAAAGCATCCGCATTCGTTATGTTTCTCCACGCGTTCATTCAGATTCTTTCTTTAGTTTGTCACCCTACTACAAGTGCTCACATGTTACCACTTCAGAAAGTCTAGTACTTCCTTGTGCAGTGATCAGATAATCTAAAATACATCACAGTAGTGAGAAGTGTGAGCAGGGCTAAAGATAGATTATAGTGTATTCAAGGTGTTGATCAAAACACCTTGAAAAGTCCGCTCTCTGATATTTTTAACCCACTACTGTGAAAGGCAGTTAATGCTACAAGTATGTAGTATGTACATATACCCTCACATACCCCACTTGTTGCATTTTAACTGGTACTTCAAACCTGTTGGAGGTGAAGTACAGCTGGTCAAACACCAGCTTCTCTGTGTTGACAAAAGAAGAGCATCCAATTATCTCAGGTAATATTTTATCAGGTGAGAAGGTTCATTATGAGATAATTGGCCTGCTGTTAGATTGGATCATTTGGTTTCGTTTCTGCTCTCCTGCTCTACTTGTTGCTCCACCTAATGCTGGTAAAGTTAATGATAGCTAAAGGCTTGTTAGAAGGGGATTGCACAGCACAGGTTTTGAATTAGCCTGCAGCTAGATTTTCCCAGTATTTGCTCTACTGACTGTGTTGTTTGTTAGTGTCTGTCAGATTTGTCAGCGGAAGGCCGACCACGTTCAGATGACAGAGTAGGTTAGACAAGCTAGTGAGATTTCTGACAACCTGCCTGTGGACAAGACAACATACCAGGGCACATTTTTCTGCATCATTTTGATTACATTTATTTCCTGTGTTAGTAAAACCTGCAACGATTAATCTATTAATTGTTAACTACTGAATTAATCACCAACTCTTTTGATAAGCGATTAATCGGTTTGAGTATATTTTTTTGAAAAAAAAAAAAGTCTAAATTCTCTGATTCCAGCTTCCTAAATGTGAATATTTTCTGGTTTCTTTACTCCTCTATGACCGTAAACTGAATATCTTTGAGGTGTGGACAAAACAAGACATTTGAGGACGTCATCTTGGGCTTTGGGAAACACTGTTCGACATTTTTCACCATTTTCTGACATTTTATAGACTAAACAACTAATCGATAAACCAAGAAAATAATCGACAGATTAATCAAAACTGAAAATAATCGTTAGATGCAACCGTAAGTAAATGTATTACAGCCTTACATATTGCAAAGTAAGGAATATGTTACTATAACTTTCCAAATCTAGACAAAAGGACAAACCTGCCACCAAAAGTGAACCCCAGCATTGGACCCTTCTATCACCCCCATTTGATTGACAATTCTTTTTATGGAACAGACTGACTAGACAACAACGGAATTTAATAAAAGTCTTCTAAAAGTGTGGAAGATTTGTTTACGTCTCCTTATAGACCTGACAATTTAAGTTCTCATTCTTAGATGAAATGACAACATGAGAGATTTTTCTTGTCCTCTCTGGAAATGTTTTCCTGGAGCAACTAACGACACTGTCCTATAAATAAAGCCTTGAAAAGCCAAAAAAATAATCTTTAAAAAAAAAAAAAGAATTACTCAAACCAATCGGTTGTCGAAATAGTTGGCGATTAATAGTTGACAGCAGCTCTACAATTTTTTAATTTGCACAGATACACTTGTATACTCTTTTTATTCTAGAGATTGAAGCTAATATGGTAGCTCTTTGTATTATGGTGGTCCTGGTGGATTAGGCCAGCATGACAATTCAGCCCCACTCACTTTCTCTCCCTCTGAGGCATTAACCGTGGATCTCCCTCAGGAGAGCTTTAATGGGCTGGGTTAACCTCTCGCCCAATGACCACACATATCGGGGTTGCAGATAAGCGCTTGTACATAAATCACAAAATCTCAAAATAGCAATATCCACCCTTTAGCAGTTCTTCCAACACTTGTGTGTTTGGGTATGTGTACAGTGCAGCTATGTGTGTGTGTAGTCGTGTGTGGTTATGTTTTCAAGTCGTGCCAGGAAATCTGGGAAATGATAATCTCCTAGGCACTGATAAGAGGCTGTGTGTGCATGTCTGAATGTGCCTGGAGTCAAGGACGTCCAGTAGTGGAGCGCTCGTCAAAAAACATTTCTTACTTTGTGGCAGTGCTTTTAAAAATTTAGATTATTCACTGCTGAAGTTGCTGCTCGTCATTGTAAGTTTGTGTTTGAGAGAAAAAGAAAGAAAGAGAGAAGCAAGTAGATGAAAGTAGCGTCAGGAGCGTGAATCAATATATTAGCAAAGTACAGTTCTGAAGTTATTTTAGTGAATATTTGTCTGCTTGATTCTTGGCCATTAATACAAGTAGTCATTTTTATCATAGAGCATCTTGATATATAAAGATATATAAAGAAGTACATTTATATACGTTTTTGAACAACCGACACAACCACATTTCTGTCTATCTGCATGTGCAGACGTCTTGTTCGAAGTACGCTCATGCTTGTGTGTGTCTATTCAGTGTGGGTTGCGTAAGGAATTGCCTAGATGTTTAGATGTGTGCGTTCCCGATGGACCTGGGTGTTAATCACTGGAGCAGATGGTTCATGTTTAAAACCCCGTGTAAGCTGTAATGACTCAAGAGTGTCGGTTATCGTCTCTCCTACAGAGCCAAGCCTCCACAGCCTCATCACCTCCCCACACAGCCCCACTGATAGCCTCCACATTCACTGCTGCTCACTGGCGCCATTGACGTCAGACTGGACTTACGTTACCCGTTTGAGCTACATTCAAATACCTTCTCAGGGAAGGATTGCATTTGGTAGCATGGACTCGGACAGTATTTATTTTACGCTAGTAGATTGACTAATCGGTTGGTTTGGTCTTAGTCGACTAACATTAAGACTAAGATTTCAGGAGTTATCATCGCACTGGTTCCCCCTACAAAAAGCCAATGGGATTTTTCCATTTTAAGTATTGCAAAAAAAATAAGCTCTGTGGATAACAAACATTTATGATACTCACACGTTTTGTTCCGTAAGATAATCTCCACAAATGAACACCACTTTTATGATTTTTGAAGTGTTAAATACAATCACCAGAAGCTAACGTTAGGCTATAAACGAACTACACGACGATAGCATGACTTCACGACACCCCCGCTTAGTTAAAGGCGGACTAGTGTTTGGCGTGATGACGTTTAGTAGTCTCATTTAGCCACTTGTTAGCAACCGCCTTTTTTAAGACACATAAAAGCTTAAAAAATCACAAGTGGGATGATTACTGATGTATTTTACGTCGTAGAACGAAACGTTAAAATCTCTTCAGCTTGTGTTAACCACAGACCTTCTTTCAGGCATCTAACTAAAAACCCATTCAAAAAACCCATTGACTTCCAGACGAGGGAACAGGAAGTGCTAAAATACTAACTCATTTCCAGGTTTTAGGACTCATTCCTGCAGCTCTCTATTCTGGTGTGTATGTGTACAATACTGTCGCCTGTTAGCATGTAATGTAGCTTAGGCCTGGTGGTAATAAATGTGTCGCTGAGTGATGACTGCAGCGGGACGCTGAAAGCTTCTGAACCAACAGTGGAGAAACTGCCTTCTCTTACTGTGTGGGTGAAAGGTAAACAGAGTAGATGTGTTACTACAGGTCAAGCTGCTCATTGAGGTTTGCATGAAAGTCATTACCAAGAGTTTAATGTGTTTTTCTTGTAAATGGTGACAACATTGTGGCTGATAAGTGTGTTATACATGGAAGTGTTAGACACTGCAGCAGGTTATAAACTGCTCTGTGAATGGCATTCCTTTGTATTTCTACCACTCCTACCTCTACTGTAACAATAGTCCTCTTCTTTGGCCAGCCCTATTCTCTCTTCAGAGTCATAACCCTGCTATTAGTGACTTTGTCCCAGCCAGCTATGACTCGAGAGAAAGGGGGTTGTCTAGCCAGTTTGGACACATTCTGCGGCCCGGACACCGGTGTGTTCACATGCACTCAGTACTACTGGTTATAGTCATCTTTTTGCAATAACCTGATTTCTTGAACAATAAGAATCTTGGTCTTCTAAGAAATTTAGAGAAACTTGGTTGTCACAGCTATTTCTACAGGGAGAGTTCATCTTAGCCATGGAGTGTGTACTTGTGGAGGGAAATTTGTCTCAAAATGGTCACAAATGTGTATTACATCATGATCTGTAAATGAAAAATAAGATTCACAACGATTTGCGCATAATTTTGTACGGTTCAAGTTACATTTACTTATGGAGTTTTGAGACCATTTTCACGGTCTCGACGAGGGAACATAACACCGGCATACGCTTTTTGCCTTGAGTAGCTGTTGTTGTCCCAGCAGAAGAATATTACCACCTAGCAGCAGTAGCTTATTTAAACCATACATTTACATTTATAGTGTACTGTATTGAGTATATAGTTGGTAAATGTATGTGTTCTAATTGAGGGGTGACAAGCTTTTCTGTCTGTTTAGAAAAACGTCTTTCCCACTTTGAAACTACACATGATTTTACCCAAAGCCCAGATGTCCCAGTTTTCCACCAGTACTTAAACGCAGCATGCATTTATGGGTCTGTTTGAGCTGGAGATGTAAAAATTGTCTCAAAACTCCACAGATCTGTAATCACATCTGTAAAGTTGAAGTTAAAAATCTGTACGTAAAATATTAATATTTATTCAGGTTGTGACGTGTGCATTTGTAAATCCATTTGACATGTGTTCAAATTGATTGGTATTTGTGTTTAGATTGGAACACCCAAAGACACGCACAAATCGTTGTACACATTTGTAAATCATATTTTAAGACTGAAATTGAAAACGAAAGTCTAAACGAGATGGTTTCTACATAAAGGAAAGAAAAGTGTGCTCTCTTACTATGCTGTCAGATAATTCAACAAATGAGAATAACTCTGGTCTGTCTGTAACGTCTTACATAACTAATACAATTAAAATACGTCAGCCTTGGTTCAAAATATGGTAAATGGTAGGGAACTGATTACTGACCAGTTACATGTAAATGAGAGACTTGGAGTAATTGCAGCGCATGTACTCTAATCATGTATGTTATAGTATTTCCTTCCTGCCCAAACCTGATTTCTCCCATGACCTGGTTCATATGTCTGTCTGCCGTGCGTCATATATCACAGGCATGCTCAGAGATACTGTTGCTCTTTGTAATGAGGACCCATATGTATAAAACCAGTTCTGCTGTCTCGTCTCAGCCTACAATCTGACAGGGCTTAGCCTGCCTATTAGTCGTTTGGTTTACAATGAATTAAGTAAAGTCAGGGTCAGAGGGTCCTCGCTGACAGCCGTCAGCATCAGGTTTTAATTGGTCCAGTGTGCTGCCTGCTGTGTAATCAGCTGGTCCTCAGCTGGTGTGGTGACTACAGATGTCACGAGCTGATCTGAAAGATCTGAACCGGAGCTGGTCAAGTCATATTTTTAATGGACTGGTATCAGCTTTATGAAGCCTGATCCGATTGAGATCCTTTGTTCAGTGTAACCCATCGTGCTCTGGATACACGACAAACAATAGTGGCCAGTTTGAATAGAGATATTCACGCTGACAGCAAAGCTAGCACAACAACAACAACAACTACTAGTGTCAGACTAAAGCAACTAATGACAGATACTGTATGAATTAAATAGACTAAGCAAGAAGGTTCATCTTTGTGGGCAGACTTGCTTTTGTAGTATTTTTATTACTGATCACTGTTTTTCCTATGCCTTTAATTTAAAGTGTTGAAATTGGTGTGATGTTGGAAAATTCATTACTTTAGAGGTTAATTACTGTAGTCTGTCTGTTAATTTTCATTACATGATGCACCCTAATATGAAGATTTTTCATACATTCAGGATACCTGCGTCATATACCATGTTCAGCCCGCACACTGCCATACTCTGAGCAGTTGGTGGCCCAACCACCATCACACCTGTTTTGTTACTGATACTTGGTATTAGCAGATACTCAATATCAAATTATCCTGTTTGAGAGTGGAACCAAAATAACACGTCATGAGGAGTCAGGACATCCTAGTCATGAGGCATGCATGTGCGCTTTGGCATGAGCTCAGGATTGCCTCTAGATTTTCATGGAATACTTAAAGAGGACCTATTATGCTTTTGTGCCTTTTTTCCCTTTCCTTTAGTGTGTTATATAGTTTTTTTTGCATGTAAAAGGTCTGCAAAGTTACAAAGTCCACTCAAAAGGGAGTTACCCTCCCCCACAGAAACACTGCTCCTAAACTGCCTGAAACGCCTTGATTGAAGTCCCGCCTTTTCTTCCGTAACGTGGTGATGTCACCAAGTAACACATTTGCATAATACCTGCCTAGCGGCTAGTTTGGCTCGCCCTTAAACAAAGCTAGTTAGAGTGGAGCTGGAGGGGAGTCCGAAGAGTTTGGTTCAGTTGACCAATCACAACAGAGAGGGTCAGCTGACCAATCGGAGCAGAAAGACGCTCAAACAGAGCGTTTCAGACAGAGGGTGAAAAGAGGTGCTGCAGCACATCCGGTATGAGGAAAATAAAGCGTTTTTTTGAACATTAAAGCATGTAAACATGTTCTTGTAGGAACCCAAAATACAAGTATATATCTTAAAATCCTTTTTTAAAATTTATAGTGAACACATTTGACTGATTTTAGTGAAATGCAAGTCCTATTTGTAATAAAGCTTTTAATTGGTCCTTAATAGTAGGCTTATTCAGCAACCTGTGTTCAGTGATCCTTTCTCATGAATTTTTGAGGGCATTTTCTGTTATCAAATAAAATTGTGGATTTGCATGTTGGTAGGGCCACCGGTTGCACTTAGCCTGGTTCACAAATTTCTGTTATACTGACCCATATTCCTCATCAGTAGTTTGCTTAGCATTGATTGTCAGTAGCCTCCCTGTGTGTCGTGGTCATGCTATACATCGTAGGCTGGCTGGCTGCCCCAGTTGGCAGCATGTGTGTCATCCGATTGTCCATAGCTGGCTGTAGCAGAGAGAACAATGTCTCAATGTCCTGAGGGAGCTCTGTCTGTCTATCAGTGGAGCTGCTTATCTAAGGAACTCCAGTAATGAATGTAGGGCAGCCGGAGATCATCACTGCTGATCATCATGGTGTCTGTATATCCGGTGGCTCCACGGCCAGAGTGTGAGCTTTATCCAGTGTGTGATTATGTGAGAGCTTTTCACATCTAGCCACCATTGTGTAGATAACTCAGTGGGCTGAAAAGTGAAGCCAATGCGGGCGTGCCTTAAACTTGCATTCTTTCTAATAGCCAGCAGGGGGCAACTCCTCTGGTTGCAAAAAGAAGCCTGATTGTATAGAAGTCTATGAGAAAATGAGCCTACTTCTCACTTGATTTATTACCTCAGTAAACATTGTAAACATGAGTTTATGGTCTCAATCGCTAGTTTCAAGTCTTCCTCAATACAGCATGATGTTCATTTAGTAAATTATGGTCCTATTTAGAGTCAAATAGACCATAAAGCAAGGTATGCTTTAGGGTGTGGCTACCTTGTGATTGACAGGTCGCTACCACAGCGTCTGGGATTTGTCCGTGTTCTCGTCTTACAACTTTAACCCTTTCATTGTCTTTTCAGTTCATGAAAGTTAATTGTAACATTTTGGTCGCATAAAAATGTCTTATTCATTCGATTGTACTTAACTCCATCCTCTCGTGTCACTTCTGGTTGCAAAAAAAACAAGATGGCGACGGTCAAAATGCCAGACTCGAGACTCCAAAACGGCAGTCCAAAAACCAGTGGGTGATGTCACGGTGACTACGTCCACTTCTTATATACAGCCTATGAGATAACTGCATTTTTCACATTACCTCATGCCACTGTATATTCTAGTACTTTGCTAAGGTTTGTATGCCCTTGTTTCATTAGTCCAGCTTGCACTGGTCAAGTTTGTGGAGCTCTATGGCAGGCTCATCCTTCACATAAAAACCCCCCAACATGCATTCACACAAACACTGTGTAGCCTGACTCATACTGGATTTTTCTGGTGTTGCAATGATTGCATCTGTAGCATTGACATAGTATGGGACTGAAAAAAATGGAGCTACTACCAGAGTAACTTATGTGGAGAACTGGGACACGGAGTTGCTAGCTGGAAACGAGAGCTTGGTTTCCTGCACTGACAATAACAGGAAAACCATAGGATGTGACACACGAGTATGCGCGCACACACACACACGCACACACACACACAGTCAATGCCCGATACTCTCTAACAATACAACACACCACAGTGTGTGTCTTTTTAAATAATCTTTTCCGGTGCCGACATCTAAAGTCTAGAATAGTGTTTTTTTTCTGTGGATGACGTCATTTTACAGCACAATCGCCTAGTACTGCTGATTTATTGTCACTTTTCCTTCACAATGGAGTGAGCAGTCGAGCCCAAACCGTTTTATGTGGGGAATTCATGATCGATGATTGATTGATTGATTATGTGGGGAATTTTTATGAAAATATAGGACTGTTAACTGCGTACAGTAAAGTAACACCAGACACAAATAGTACAACCTTAAACCATGAACAAAGTATATATATATTTTTGAGTGTAGTCTTGGTCTGCATATTATAGGATCTGTCATTAAGTCTGTCAGTGACAGAAGGTGTAAATGGCTTGATCAGGCATTACTGAGGGAGTCTTTCTTCCGACGGGTTAAAGTATAAACTGTACTTGGAGTATTTATTTTGTTTTGTGTTTTTGTACGTGTTTCAGGCCAGTCTGTCCATCTGGGGATGGGGGGGTCTTGGAGTCGTGCTGTTCCTCGTCACCTTTGGACCCTTTGCCATATTCTACCTGGCCTTTTATATCTTCTGCTTCATTGGAGGGTGAGCAGGAAGAGCAGTAAACCATCCATCATGTCTTTACATAAGCAGCACTCTCTCTCTCTAACATTAACCACATTCACACCACCGGCTAGATCAGTTTTTAGCTGTTCTCTCACTCTCACTTCTGTGTTCCAGGGGCTTTGCGGTCACTCTGCTCTACGGAAAGATCAACTCAGAGAAACACCTGGAAAAGTGCGAGCAGTCCTATTTGCCTCCCACACAAATTGGTATTCTAAAGGTAAAAGCTCGCTTGAGCACACACACATTTTGACCTCGCCCACACAAGCTAATTAATTAGTTGTAAATCAAGTTCCTTTTGTAGGTGAAGTCTACTTGACAGCTACTATGCAGATCATTAATGTTTTCATTGGTTGTCTTTCTGCGTTTCGTTTTGTCTCCCCTTCAGACGTTGGATGAGATGAAGCTGGAGATGAAGCCTATAAAGATTGACAGGAGACTGACTGGCTCCAGTTTCATAGATGAACCACTTCAACAGGTGTGTGTCTCTGTGTTATATATGCGATAAAATATTTTTTATTGAATAACAAATAATAATACCTACAACACCTACTATAGAATAACAGAATCCTTAAAAATGAATTCCTTTAATTAAACCGAAAGACACGTGCGCTGACATAGCGCGGCGGAGATAGGTCTGGCTATTCGAGACTACTTATGTGGTTACATAGCTGAATGATTGATCATAAAAAGCACCGCACCGATGCTAATTGGACAACAGCTAAGGAGAGAAGCCAACAGGATTATGACTGGGTGAGAAATACTAACACTCCAGACATTTTGGACCCTGGCCCACTTCAGTAATTGACCCATTAGCTGGCCCAGGTCAGCAACTTCACGGCCTCAAGCCAGAAAGTAGTCGTCACTGTCAAACACTGCATACCTAAAGCCCTAAAGCCTCAGTGTCTCCCGTTCACAGGAAGTTGGTTCCTTGTGTTTTGTGTCGTTGGATTTGTCTTGAACAGGATGTCTGTCAGCTGATTATTGCAATTTCCCAGCAAACGAAAATATTATCAACCAAAAGCTCTGGAAAAAAAATACGACAAATAACTCAATGAAATAATAGCTTTATTAAATTATAATGGGTACTGACAAAACATGTCGCTGCCTCGCACACATTCTCCATCTTGACTTTATACTGAATGAATTTCAGTTCTGCTTCTATATTTTTATGAGGTTGAGAGAGAGGTCACTTATAACTGGTGCGTCATCTTCACACATAGATTGTTTTATGTTGGTTAATTTCTTATTTTTGTCCTCCATCAAAAAAACTGGTTGCCTTTTAAATCAATTTTGTTAATTGTACTTATGAATAAGTGGTGGACAACACACTGACCACAAGGCCTTTAAAGAAATACATTTTCATTTATATTCATTTAAACGTTTTTTTAAATTCTGATTGAATTGTTCTTGTTTTGTTTTGAATACCTTATTTTCGCTTCATAAGTATTCACTTCTTCCTTCTCCCTTTTTGGACATGCAGTATTTAACTATGTTGTTATTGACATTTTGTTGTATATGTTTGCTGGGTATTGTTGTTTTGTTTTCTTAAATTCTATATAATATTATCTTTTTGTAATTAGTATTTTATTGATTTTTTTATATGAACATTGTCACATTTTGATCAACAAATCAAATAACTCCTATATGCAAAATAATAATATTAATATAAAAATAAAATATCTACAAAATCATAATAAAATACAAATGGAAACACAAATCAAATACATATTCCTACATTAATCTGCACTGTGATCTAATCTAATTTACAAGCAGCCAATTCATTTTCAGACACATAAAGAGTGTATAATTATGTGTGCTGCTGTGTATGCGAGTATTGTGTGATGGTGTGTGCTTCACTTCAAGATCTGTCCACATTAACAATGTATTTCAAGTATATATGATATATATATATATATATATATATTTTTTTTTACATGTTCGAAATAAATATCTAAATCTAGTTAATAGACTGCTTTAGAGGCTTTTTGATAGTTAATTACTATTGTCTACAAAACAATATTTAAATGTATTCTGGATTACTTAAAATCATGTAAGCAGATGATGCTGTACATAAATCTTATCAGATTTCACACTGTGTCCTAACAGAAGGTGGAACTGAGAGTTTCTGTACGGTTACACCGTCAAGTGTTGCACCAAAGCTCGTGTCATCATGTGGCTTAAGTAAAAGGCCGTTGAAGGGCTGAACTGTAATAGTTTTGCACTCTGGCTGCTGGTAATTGACTCAGAATCTCTTTCAGCTTAACACATTCGTAAATAGATCCTTTAAATGATGGTTAGGTCGGCCGTCAGTATCGCAGACAGGGAGGATGAGCTTAGTGGCTTTTGTCTGGTGGTCACAGTTTGTCTTTCCACCCTGTCCTGTGGTTACAACACTTCCAGTAGCTGTTAGCATGTCATCCTCAGTAAAGCAGCGTGGCCGGCAGAGTTAAGTGCAGACACAGCAGTTTGTGATGGTCAGATGACACTAACTGCTCTACTATGGGGCCTCTGTCCTCCCTGGAAATGCACACTAATCATTTCAGCAGCGTGTGAACCTTGAGATCTTCAGCGCGGCTGAAACGTGACATCATGTAAAACCTGCGTCGTGCTCTCTGTAACACATTTATGGTCTGGATTTTTCTGGCCCATTCTCTCACAGTCTCTTTTCTCATCTGCTCAAAAAACCTTTCATAACAAAATCAGCTCGTACAGTAGCAGACTATACTGGCAGTTATATTGATTGGTTTAATCATACTACTCAGCTGTATCCCTCCCTACTGAGTACAACTAAATGATTGATTTACCCAGGTTTCCTAGGACCTAATAGCCCAGTAATCTGTTCTCTGGGTGTAATACTAGACACTGACAATCAACAGATTTAATTGTGTTTCAAAAAAGACTTAGGTACCCTTCTCGCTTGCACTCAAATCTTGCGCAGCATTTAATTAACCCGCTCCTCAATCCAGTCCAGCTCATCTGGTTGTTTTTTTATTAAATTTCTTTTCCTATTTTCCTCCTCCATATTTCTTTGTCTCTGTAGGTGATCCAGTTTGCTCTGAGAGATTATATCCAGTACTGGTACTACACTCTGAGTGAGGACGAGTCCTTCTTATTGGAGATCAGACAGACGCTGCAGAATGCCCTCGTCCAGTTCTCTACACGGTACAAGACGTTTCCTGTCTTGATATTGGAACGTTTTAAACAAACCTCATGTTCTGTATCTTTTTCGATTTTTCTACATTATTCTTGTGTGTTTATGTGCCAAGGTCCAAAGAGGTGGACTGGCAGCCTTACTTCACTACTCGCCTGGTGGACGACTTTGCCACCCATTTACGTGTCTTTAGAAAAGCCCAGGATCGCCTCGCCGACAGAGAGGACAAGCAAAGTAAGCGCACGCACGTTCACACACAGTTTCTTTCTCGCTCACAGTAGTCATTGGCATGTTTGGCATGTCTTTAACGATGATTGTGATGATGTAGCTCTGATCTTAAAGGAATACTTCACCCCAAAAATGACCATTTGTATCAATCATTACTCACCCCATGTTACCTTGAATTGGTGAAGAAAACTTTGTTTTTCTCGCATGCCTCCACGGTGAACGAAGAATCAAAAAACGGAGGAAATAGTAGTAAAGTAAAGTAAATGGGTGCTACAAAACTATATCAAAACATCCGTTTACAACCTCTCACATTTACTCACACGTCTCATTTATCCAGTCGTATGCTCATTACTTACCAAACACATGCATCTTCGCTAAAACCTTACTATTTAAAACACTTCCAAATTAACAGGTTCACCCTTGCGCTGGCGCACTACTCGTCCAGATGCGCTGGGACGAGTAGCACGCCTGCCTGTTTTAGCCTGTTTTAGCATAAATGAATGTGTTTGGGAAGTAGTGAGCATACGACTGGATAAATTAGACGTGGATTATACCGCACGAGTTGTGTGAGAGTTTGTAACGGATGTTTTGACATAGTTTTACTGTCGTTTTTTTCACTAAGTACCACCACACAAGCCATTATTGGGTTAATTTATCCATCTGAATTACTGCCGATACGGCGTGATGTGTGTGGCTGACTATCACCAGCCGATCTACCGAGCTTCCAGTGAGTGCACGACAGCTGTGTGCGATTTGAGACAACACTACCCTGTCGAAAGTCCCGCACTACACGAGTAAGTGCATAGTGTGCACAGTGTACTACATGGAAGTGTACTAACGGAAGTATCCGAATTGAGACGCGGCAAAAGTTTTCTTCAACAATTCAAAGTACCACAGGGCGAGTAATTGATATACAAACGGTCATTTTGGGGGTGAAGTATTCCTTTATTCAGAGCTTGGTGATTCTTTGATGGACGACACAATAAGATTTGATTTTGTGGTTCAGAAAATTATTCCACAAAGTTTTTGATGGAGTCAGATGATGAGAATTCAGACATTAGTGGTGATAATGACAATGACGAAGAGTGATGTCTGAACAGGGGACATAACAGAGGAGCTGGTGGACTCCTTCTTTGAGGCCGAGGTGGAGATGGAAAGGAAGATTTGTCGAGACGTCGTGTGCACTTCACACAAAGATGAAGAAGGTAAACACACCAGTCAGACGGTTCACACTGTCATGAGAACTCGTCACACAAATGTGTTGCTGTTTGATGCTGTAACGAGTAAAAACTAAACATACGCTTTGTGTGTGTGTGTGTCAGGTTTTCTTCGCGACTTGTGTGAGTTGCTTCTGTATCTGTTACTACCTCCTGGAGATTTCCACAACAAGAACATGAGATACTTCCTGAGGGTGAGTGCACACAAACAAACACGACATCCCACTCTCGCTTACACATTCTGTCAAACGATCGCAGCACACGTGACCTCATTGGTCCGAGATGTGAATATGAGGCGTGAAATCACACATTCAGTCACAATATGTCGTACAACCTGTGTTGTTAATTTAGTTGTCAGTTGAGCCGACAGGCCAAATGCTGCCTCTCTGGCCGCCAGCCAGCCAACAACAGGCTCCTGAATAGACCACACTGCCGTACCAGACCACGTGACGGCATGTTTGTAGTGTAAATTGTTGCGAGTGAGCCTGAAAATGCACTGTGATGTTTTTTTTTTAGGAGGTGCTGGCGCGTGGTGTGCTGCTTCCTCTGATCAACCAGCTTAGCGACCCAGACTACATCAACCAGTTTGTCATCTGGATGGTGAGAGTTGACACTCGCACCCTTCCATACGTCCTATTAACCATTGTTTGAACTGACTTTTTCTATAAATAATATAAAAAAAACTATCCAAGAAAACAAATGAAATGGGACAGAAACCGCATTGGGTCCTGGTATGCATGTTGTGGATTTATAAATGAATGTGATGTTGTATAGATACGGGACTCCAGCTGTAACTATGAAGCCTTCATGAACATCCTGAAGCTGACGGACAAGCCTGCCGAGCTGGAGGCCGTCAAGGACAAGGTGCTAGAGGAGCTGCAGTACCTCCGCTCCCTGGACACCGCCGGAGATGGTGGGCGCTCACTTTTTCTCACCGACATACAGACGCACGCACACATGAATCTAAAGCCGTTGTCTCATATGAACTCCCAAACAATGTCTGGAGAATCAGGTCTGGGGATGCCCTTTCACAAATGTAGCACACAATAGGAGATTGTCCTGGTTCGTAATTAAGTAATAGCACACGTCGGGCCGAACAACGCCCCCTAGCTGTGATATAATCACAACACGGTTTGAAGTGACCTATTGCTTTTATAAAACGGTCATCAAGTATGGCAATAGGAAAGTTATAGACACATTCCAATTTTAATCGTTTTTTTTATTAATAAATAATAATGTTCACAATAAAATAGGCCCTGTTCTAGGAGGTGTGATGCTTGGCGTGGCGAGGATGTCGCTCCGCTTTTCTCCGGTCCCTGAGTTTCGATTGCCAATCCATTTACGATCCATAATCTCTCTAGTGTCGAGACCCTCATCAGATAGTTTCTGAGTCGTGGTGCTGCGGAGGCAGTGGTCAGTGTATTTGGGCTGTGTTCCCGCTTGCTTGCATATTCTGGGCAACGTTGTCGAATCTCCTCTTCACGTAGCTCTCGTAGTATTTTGGCAGCTAACTTTGTTGTTACTTTGTATCTGTAACCTAGAAGTGATCCTCCCGTGTCCCTGTCGTAAGTCAACATTTTTTTTCTCAGACGTGGAGTGATACTGAAAGTGCAAAGGAATTAGACGTCATAGCAGTGGTATGTGGGTATTATATCATGGCTATGAACCAATCAGATTGCTTAATTTGGGCGACCCGTTTTATAAGTCTCTTGCCATTCCTTGAATTTGCCTGATGATTTCGACGTACGTACTTATCGACAGAAGTTCCTGAATCTTCTCCAGTTGGACATTTTCGTTGGCTTCTTCATGTAAATGACACTTCTTCTTCACCCTTCGATGTTTTTTTTTTTTCTGGTTTCACACCAGCCACAATAGAAACGCCGTCAACGCGCCCGCTCGCTCGCTGTGAATGCTCCGGACAATGAACAGCTGTATTCACACATGGGCTCAACCGGACATTACACAGACTTTTACTAGGGAGCTGGCAGGGTAAACTCTGTTTAATGTCCCGTTCGAAAGATTCAGACATTTGCGTTCTCACATACAGCTCCTCCAGAGGCTTAATTCGCCATGCGAGTAGGAAGACTCGAAGCCCAAATGTAAAGCGTGGCTAAAATAAATGCACTGCTTTCATCTCCTCCCTTGATGTCTTTGTTTCTCTGTCCTTTTAGACATCAATGTGATCAAGAACCAGATTAACAGTCTTCTGTTTGTGAAGAAGGTGTGTGAGACCAGGATCCAGAGACTACACTCTGGCAAGGTGAGAAACTGCAGCGCCGCCTCATAGTGCTCACACCGGAGGATCCAGTAAAACCATACATCACTCATTGTTAGTGTGACGGTAAAACATTGTCTGCAAGACCCAGCTGCAATGGCTCAAAGTCAGTTTGTTAGTTAAGCTTTATCTTTTGGAGTCAGCCAGACAAAGAGTACAGTTTTTATCGTTTTCTGCTTTGTGTGTCAGACTTCACTTAATCCGTTTTCCTGTGTTGTGTAGGAGGTGGATGCCTTGAAGCTGGCGGCCAACTTTGGCAAGCTGTGCGTTATCCCACTGGACCACATCCTCATCCACAACATAGCCCTGCAGTTCTTCATGGGTAATTCTGGAAATGCATCATCACACGAACCACAGATGCCAAACGTCACTGTAGCCATCCCACGGCCTTAATCCCGAACATTTCTGTTAATCATCTTTATAATCCATGGCTCATTCCATTTCTCTAGAATTTATAACCCCAACCTGTCTCGTTAGGCGCACACTCCTTTTCAGTCCCACATGACCTCGTCGGAGACTTTAAAAGGTCACTCCGCTTTACAGATCAGATTACGATAGAGCGCGTTCGTGTGTGTGTGTGTGCAAACTAGGAGGCAAGCCAAGTTGTGTCAGATCTGCTGTGGAAAATAAGTAAGAGCCAACATCTTAAACATTACGGCTGGCTCTGTCATTCAAAATGTTTAATATGGAAATTCTTTTTTTTTTTTTTTAATAGATATGTTTAGTTCACCAAAACTCAAAAATTGTAACCAACCAAAGTTTAAAGAAGTGGAAGGAGCGGGGCCACAGTATCATAACATATCTTTTTTTTTTCATATTATCCAAAGGAGTTAACTAAGAGTGTAACGGTAGATGGGTCTTTAGTTACAAGAGACCACAAGCAGACAAAAGTGCTAAAGGTTAAAAGCACCGGCCCACTCACTGTGCGTGTAACCAAAGTGCTCTAGTACACATTTGGACCAACTCTCGTGTGTCTGTTGATCCAGACTTCATGCAGGCCGCGGGGGCCCAGGCAGAGCTGTTCTTCTGGCTCACTGTGGAGGGCTACAGGGTGACGGCACAGCAGCAGCTGGAGGCCATGCAGGGCTGGCAGAAAGACGGAGGGAAGCAGCCAAGCGCCACCAAGGGGCTGCTGAAGGCCGCCGCGCTGGGCGTCTACGAACAATACCTCTCGGACAAGGTGGGAGGGATCACACGAGTGTTTGACATCAAAAGTCAATGAGATTAACATTAAAAAGAAGATCTGATTATACTTATTTCCTGTAATTTTTTTGGTAAATTATGAACAAATGCACTTCTTTACAGCACTGCTTTCTTTAGCCTGTGTGGTACAACATTTTGAGAAAGTATCTAACGGCGTCTATCTGCTCTTTTTATTCCCCAACAGGCGTCTCCCAGGGTTCAGGTGGACGAAGCGTCCGTAACAACACTAGGGGAGAAGCTACAGAAAGACGACCCCACGCCTGAGATATTTGATGAAATCCAGAGAAATGTACTAAATCTAGAGTTTTTTTTATGTGTATGAGGGAATTTTATGAATCATGCCATTACACTGAGGGGACTTTATTTTACTTATTTGCAAAGCTTTTAGTGTCTGTTTCCCACCTGTTAACAAATTGCTTCGGCCATTATTTGACCCCAGGTGTATGACATGATGCTACGCGATGAGCGCTACTACCCCTCCTTCAAGCAGAGCCCTCTCTACGTCCGCATGCTAGCAGAGTTGGACATGTTGAAAGAGCCGAGCTACCGGGGGTCTGACGACGGCGACGGAGAATCCTTCAATGGCTCTCCCACGGGAAGCATAAACCTAGTAAGTCTTCTTCACTTCCTGTTGCAGCAGGGAGACACGTCATCCACAGTGAAGCAGCACTGTGCTGTCTTATTGTTGGCAAACTGGGTAGCTAAATGACGACTTGTTTCTTGTGATTTCAGTCTTTGGACGACTTGTCCAACTCCTGCCATGATGAATCTATGCACCTACATGCCTTCATCTCTGACACAGGTACACACACACACACACACAAACACACACACACACACACACACACACACACACACACACACACACACACACACACACACACACACACACACACACACACACAGTCTAATACACTCCTCCACAAAATTGAGCGTTATTGCCATAAAGTCTAAAAGCATCAGACTGTGTGTAAATCAGTCATTCCCAAAGACCGGGTTTCGACCCACATGAGGGTAGAAGGAGATTTTATTAAGGTCACAAAATAAATTTGCAGAATTTCTCCCACAGTCTTTTATTTAACGTTTATATCTGCAGTACACCTTTGAGCCACATGAGGGAGGCTGAATGTCCTGTTTGAAATCCTGTTTGTTTTACTGATGAGAGGAAAAACACGAGAGCCTGCTAACTCCACCTAAATATATTTATTTGGTCTCATTTATAAAGTATTTAACATGTGTGTATGTTTTCAATAGCGTGCATAAAACAGGTTGTGATTTATCAAATGTACTTCAAAATGTTTGGTTTACCTGTTCAAGGTTATATAAAGTGAAGCGGGAATGGCAGTAAAAATGGTCAAGAACGTTCATTTACGCACAAATTCGCTCTTTTCACGATCTATAGATGAGGCCTATTGTGAGTTGGGTCGCGATGGTTTGTCATTTTTAAAAGGTGGGTCCCCAAATTAAATGTTTGGGAAAACACTGGTTTAAATGTCTCGGGCACTTTTTGTCAGTCAATCTTTGATGGAGGGTTGTGAATTAACAAGATTCTGGCAACTTGTGTATGCATGTCAGGGTTAAAAAAACACTTCGTCTGACTTTCACTTTGGGGTTTGGGTGTTGTAACTGCTTACGTTGAGAGCGTATGAATTTGTTGTGTATTTATCGGGTATCTGTTAGCCCCTGTCAGTCCCCCCCTGCATGTTTTATTCTTTCAACTTTTCAGCTCCATTCATCATGTCTGCTTTGTCACTTCATACTGTTCCAGTATTCTTTATTTCTTTCATTTTTTCACCTTCACCGTTTTTCTGTTCTTCCTTCCTTCCTTCTTCCCTCCCTCCCTCCCTCACCTTTCCTGTCATTCTGTCCCATTTTCCTCCCTTTTATCACATCTCCACACCCTCTGCTCCGCATTCTTTCTTTTGCCTGCTCTTCCTTCCCCCCCCCCACACACACACTTTGAACTTCCCCATACTTTTCTTTCTGTTCCCGTCTTTTCTTTTCTTTTCTGCTTTCATCCACCCCCTTCATCCTCCATTCCCCGTTTTTGGATGTATTGCCGGGCGCAGTAGCTGACGCTTGTCTCCCCGGCTTCTGGGGTGCTGCAGGGGTGTGCAACGACCACGGTAAGACCTACGCGCTGTACGCCATCACTGTGTTCAGACGCAGCCAGGACGGCAGCGAGGACTGCTGGAAGACCTATCGCCGCTACTCTGACTTCCACGACTTCCATATGAGGATCACTGAACAGGTGTGTGTGTGTGTGTATGAGTTATGGTGTATATGTACCAGTTGTTCAGACGTCAGCATGGCGGTTGCCATCTTGGCTTTTGGCCAGTGTCTTCTTGTTTTTTTGCAACCAGAAGTGACACCAGAGGGTGGAGCTAAGTACAACCGAACGCTGAATACGACGTTTTTAGGCGACGACAAAGTGTTACAATTAACTTTCATGAACTAAAAACACACTGTGAAAGGGTTAAAAGTTGTAAGACGAAAACACGGACAACTCCCAGACCGGACAACGCCGTGGTAGCGACCTGTCAATCACAAGGTAGCCCCGCCCTAAAGCATACCCTGCTTTATGGTCTATTTGACTCTAAATGGGACCATAATTTACTAAATGAACATCATGCTGTGTTGAAGAAGACTTGAAACTAGCGATTGAGACCATAAACTCATGTTTACAATGTTTACTGAGGTAATAAATCAAGTGAGAAGTAGGGTCACTTTCTCATAGACTTCTATACAATCAGACTTCTTTTTGCAACCAGAGGAGTCGCCCCCTGCTGGCTATTAGAAAGAATGCAAGTTTAAGGCACTTCCAGCATTGGCTTCACTTCTCTGACCCTGGAGATGCCAACTGGTCCATCTTTATATACAGTCTATGGGAGCAACATCTCATGAACTTGCTTGTCTCCTTCTGAGTTTTGCATATATTCTGTTTTAGTTTGAGAACCTGACGACGATCCTCAAGCTGCCAGGGAAGAAGACCTTCAACAACATGGACAGAGACTTCTTGGAAAAGAGGAAAAAAGACCTCAATGCTTACCTACAGGTAACAGTTTTATATGTTAGCGTTGACTCGTCACATTTTAAATGCCTTTATGGAGAGTATATCAATAACTTATGTGTGTGTGTGTTCCAGTTGCTGCTGAACCCAGAGATGGTGAAGGCCTGTCCAACTCTGATTCCTTATGTCTACGACTTCCTTGAGAACAAGGCCTACAGCAAGGGCAAGGGAGAGTTTGCACGCAAGGTCACTACATTTTTTTTCCAACAAAGAATACATGTCTCTGTGTCATTTATTTACTACCAAATAACTGCAGATTTATAATGTATATAGTTAGAAGATTTTAGTTGTACTTGTGAATGCATACTCATCCCATTCATTCAATCACAGAGAAATGAGTGGCGGTTTTCTAAAGGACATTTTCTCCTTTTTGTTTCATTCCCCCATCAGATAGACACGTTTGTAAATCCTCTGAGGAGCTCGATGAGAAACGTGTCCAACGCTGTGAAGGGCCTGCCAGACAGTCTGGCCGAGGGCATGACCAAGGTCTCTGATAACATGGGCCGCATGTCAGAAAGACTGGGTCAGGACATCAAACAGTCCATACTCAAGGTAACACCATCACACTTTGCATCCTAATAAAGGAAAGCAAAGCAGTTAACTGTTTTTGTTCTAGTTTTATTTTTTTCATCAGTGTAAAAGAGTTTTTTTCTGTTTGATATGGTCTGTTAGCTTTTTGATTTGATTTCACTTCATTATTCATAATATATTTTTCTGAAATTTGAACAAAACACAACATTTAACCAAACAACACAACCATACGACAAACATACATCACAGCAGACATTACGAAAAAGTGGATGCTTTGAGGAACAGTTCTTTCAAGTCAAGTCACGTTTATTTATAGAGCACAAGTGTTGACCAAAGTGCTTTACAAAGAGAAACACGGGAATGATCAAATAGAACGCAGACATAAATAAGAGAGAATATAGGTAGATTAATACAAGCATAAAGTATCTTCATAAAATCACAACACAATAGTATTGCACAAACAAAAATATATAATAAAAACAATAAAAACCAGAGTGTGGACAGCATGTCTTCATGATACTAATTAATATGCTAAAGAAAAGAGATGGGACAGGTTTTAAAGGTATCAATGGAGGGGGAAGATCTAATTGTACAGTTCTTTAACATGCTCAGTGGAGCCTGTGAGACTCTAAATCTTCTGTGTGATGGCAAAAGCTTATATTCTTCAAATAAAATGTGAAAGTGGTCTGATGTAATATTACCAGCCAGAGATTCTGAAAATTTGACTCAAGTGTTTGACCCACAATCTTTAAGCAGATCCGTAGAAGCCTAGCCAGTCTAGAGAGACAACTGTACCACGCACTGATTCCAACATCTCACTATCCTCTTCCATTTGTCCAGGTGCCTCCGCTCCTCCCCAAGACTGACATCGACCCCGAACACTGTCGAGTCTCCGCTCAGCTTGACGACAACGTGAGTCAGTGGGCGTGTTGGGTGCTGGGTGTTTAATTTCTTTCATTTGCTTGTGATTTTATTTATTTAAATGCTCATTCAGATGTTTATTTGTTTGTCCAGGTGGATGATAACATCCCGCTGAGGGTAATGCTGCTACTGATGGACGAAGTGTTTGACCTGAAGGAGAAAAACCAGTGGCTGCGCAGGAACATTAAGAACCTGCTGCAGCAGCTCATCCGGGCCACGTACGGAGACACCATCAACAGGTCAGAGACACAGAATACACAGAGAAGACTCGGCATACACAGCAGACTAGTTAGACATGTTTTATTTATGTATATAACCTTCTGCGCTCCACCAAAACATGTCTATAAATTATCCCAAACTCAACCAGACCTATTAACAATCTTGCAGAACTTCATTGGGTTTAATAACAATGGTTAACTCAAAGTATTTTCTGCAGTATGATCTTTATGACAAAGGTGATATACAGAATTTTAGACAAACATCTCATGGCCTGAGATGCACAGTGAGTATCTTTATTGCAGAACCAGTTCCACCTGAGCAAACGGCATCATGGGATTTAAGTTCACAGATCACAGGATGTTTGCACACACACAAGCACACACACCTAAGCTTTCACATGTTCAGAGCTCCAGACAATCTGAAGTCTTGTACACAAAGTAAAGGGCAGGAAATAGCATCACACAACCTGAATCATCTTTCCTTTTTGTCTCTGTAGGAAAATAGTGGATCATGTGGACTACTTGACTTCACCTGAGCAGGTTGCAGACTACGTCAAGAAGTTCAGGTAACCCCCTCCCCCTTTTCCCTCAGATAACTCTGATTGGTCAGAAGCATTCTGAATAACCCTCAGTGGCTCTGTCTCCGTACAGGGATTCCTACTGGCCCAACGGTATTCTGGCTGAGACGCCGCCCCGTCGGGACAAGAGCATCCGCATGAGGACGCGAATAGCTGCCAAGACCAGTCTGCTGGGCATCATGCCAGGTGAAAACACACACAGACACACACACACACACTTTATCTAGTTATCACCCAGCCCCGTTTAGGACTGCCTCATCCATCCATGAGCCCTTCTCTCTTGTACAACTGAAACACACTGTTGGGAAAACACTTCCAATCAAGCATAAATCTACAGGGGTGAATCAACAGCTCAAAAGAACAGGAAGAAGACACGCAGATAGCAGCTTGTCATATTTACATTTTAACAAGTGTTGAGCTTTATTGTCTGTATTGGCAGTATAACCATTTTCCCAGCAACTGCCTTTCATCTGTCCTTTTGCACCTTTTTATTTTGTAAAATATTTGGTGGTATGTTTGCTTCACTTTAATTTTCTCTGAGTTTCATGTCTGTTATTTAACTAGTTCCATTTCATTCTTGTCCTAATGTCACATTAAAGGGGCAATTAACCTTTTCCACTCCACCCCTCTTTACCATAGACCAATTTAACCCCTTTTTTAGGGGGGTACAGGGGGTCTTTAGGGGGAGATAGCGGGTCAACAGTAGATGTCACATAGAAGTGATGTACATCATCTGAAAGCTGGGAACCTGAAGATTAATTTGAGATGCAGCTCAGCACTGTGTGTCATGATGTTCTAGTCATTAATCATTATTAAGGGATAAGAACATTATGATAGAAGTATATGATGTCCATTCCCATGCTCTATGATGTCTCATAAGTTGTTGCAGCAATTAATGGTGATACCATTTGTTTCACAGATTTGGTGCTAAATGTAACCATTTTTTTTACCACTAGAGAATTGATTAAAAAAAATGAGCCATGCTGTGATTTGGTATCAAAAACTTTTGACATTTGGAGGTTTCTGCAAGAATTGGAAAGGGTTCCTCCTTTCATTTCCCCCCCCCTGCCTCCTTGAGAGTTTGTGCACGCTCCAGTCCTGACCATTATATATTTCTCTCCCTATACCTCAGACGAGCTGAAGCACATCATCGGAGCGGACACCACGAGAAAGGGCATACTCCGCGTCTTCGACATGTTCCAGTACCAGCCCATGAACCGTCGGCTAGTCTACGTTTTCCTGGAGGGCTTCTTGGAGACGATGTTCCCCCAGTACAAATTCCCCGAGCTCTTTGTCAAGCTGCACTCCCGCTCGCCACGCATCCACAAATACGGCCAGAAACACAAATCCTCCTCCCTCAAGAGGTGACAGGAGAGGACAGAGGCGACGGGACATGGGCCGACCTGACACACACAGACTTGAAAGAGCTAGGAGTGAGAGTGGGGGGGTGAAGGTGGGGGGGGGGCTTGATGTGAACGTCGAGGTATGTGTGTGATTTCTGCCCTTCCACTTCCCTCACACACTCTTTTCAGTGAAAACACTCCGATTATCCAGCTGATTATTTCTGTCAAGACAGAACCGAAGGATGAACAACACACACTCTGCCCTCCTCTCACTCTGTGACACACACACACACACACACACACACACACACACACACACAAAAAAACACAAATCCTGTAATTTGCACCAAGACTGGACATGGCACTCTTTTCTTTTAGTTTAGATATTTTCCTCCTCCTTTTTGGACTTTTTAGTTGTGTTTAGCTTTATTTCTGGGCCAGTCAATGCTGCTTTCTCCTGGTCCAGAGAGGCAGACCACAAATACTGAATTGTTTTTAAAACCGCAGGAGTACATAGCATAGACCCACACCTTGCCTTACCTCCCCGCTTCCGTCTTTTGGCCGACACTCTCTACCACCTCAGTGACCTGGGCCACTCAGCTGTAGTCAAACTTACCCTCATGCTGTAGACATTTTATCTGCGAAAAGCTGCACACTAAACATGCAAACAATATTTTGTTTTCATAGCAACCAAATATGTCAATAGCACTGGGTTAAAAAAGGCGCTGTTTTTAAAATGTGACTGAACAAATATGGGTCAAAAGAGATGATTTAGATTTTTATCGTCTGCATTTTTTTCTCCAGCCTCTTCTTGAGACATTTTTTTTTTTTCTTTCCAAAGTGTTACATCACGACCCTCAAAGAATAGCTCCACCTCCCCTTTAATGCTACTGTCATAATAACCTGTGACGACCAAAGCTCATGCTGTTCCGTACGTGTGTGTGCGCACTGGTTTGATGTGGGGATACTCTGAACGATACTGTGCTTCATATCCTTAATCATGTGAGGAAGGAGGACGCAAACCTTTAACGACCTAAAAAGGTGACGCTGCGAGGACACACTGGGGTGTGTGTTAACAGCTGTGGGAGGCTCAGCTCCGGCTGTCCAATCAAAGAATGTACTCTTCTGGTCTAGTGTATTTGGCTCGTGTAGACTTTTGCGTGAATGGGTGTGTGTGTGTGTGTGTTTAGCACGAAGATGCAACCCTCTTCAGTCAGAAACTGTGCCAGTGTGAGCTAGTGAACCAGCCTTAAAACTACATATACTGACCAAGAGACGCGCGCTAGAGGTAGCTCTCCTTCACTTGACTGAACGTTACAAGGAAATCAAGACGGAGATATATCCACTTTTATTCAGAGAAAATGTCTTTAATTTTGTGCAATATTTTTTTTTTCTTTAATGCATGTGCATTTTGAATCATTGTATACTGAAAAAAAAGTAATTGTTTTAATAGTAGAAAACATGAAAGAAGCTTCCCCAGAAATGTCTTCTCATCCCAACAACTTTACATTCCGTTGTTGTAAAAGTACAATGTTTATTTTACAGACTTGTTTTATAAGTCTGAGTTTGTTTGTTTTTTTGTTTGTTTTTTCGGTGTGTGTGGGGGGTATTTTATCCCTCGCCCACTCGTACAGAATCTGTTTTTGGTATCAGTTGGGCAGTGGCCCGATGATTAACTCATCGGGCTATCACTAGTTCAATAGCGGCCTCAAACAACTGCTTCTTTTTAACTCATATGTGGCGTTTTATGCATTCAAGCCTGTTCTGTTGAGTGTGAAAAGATCTTTGTTATTAACTGACAGCTGGAGGGACCACCAACCCCCCCCCTCTCCTCCTGTCCAATAGGCTCACAGGAGAGCCATGTCCTGTGACCAATGAAATCACTGCTAATGAGCACTTACCTGTAGCAACTGTGGGAGGGCCTCTCCCATTGGCTGGACGGAGCCCCATTCTGCTGCAGTCATTGGATGGAACTTCCTCGTCTGCTCTGATTCGCTTGCACTGAGCGGCCCTGGTGGACTCTGATTGGCCGAGTAGGAGGACGTGAACCGGAGCCTCGCTCACTGGGAGGTGAAATATTATTTGTTCCCACGGTGGAGGAGGTGTCACTTCTAACTTTCTGCACATCTCTCCATACAGGAAAGGCTTGTCTTTTTTTTTTTTTAACCCCAGTATTTATGAATCTATGATAATGAAAATTGTGCATATCTGTGTACAGTATGTGTTAATAGTGTGCCTAAATGTACTGTCAACTCTATTTTCATATTTTTCTTTAACCTAAAAAAAAAAATCAATCAGAATGTCATGATCATTTTATGCGACTGAAAATGACTTTAGGGTGTTTTTTTGCATCATGCTTATCAAACTCTTCCTTGTGAGCAGTTGTGCTCAGATCAGTATAACACTAATAAAAGGTAACTCAAACTAACTGACCCACAGTGTTTTTGCTGTCTTCAGCACAGTTGCTTGCTGCATTTTGCTCCGGCTGCTTGGTATTTCCTCAACTGATCTCAACATGGCTGCTTGGTCACAAACTTTCTCATTTTAAAGCTAAACAGTACACTACAAGATGTTTCTGAAAACATTTGAGGCAAGAAATAGGCATGACAGTAACAGAATATTGATTCATATTTGATCAGCGCTGCCTAGTTTGACTGTCTGATCGGAGTTTGCGAGTGATTGACAGCTGCTCAGAGACGGCAGGCTCCAGCTCTGATTGGTTGTTTTCCTCCAGTCTGTGAAATCTTGCAGATGCCATTAGGAGCACCGGAGGACACAAAAGACACACGATTCCCTCAATTTCACTGGGGGAAAACAAATCTGATATTTCGAGAATAAAGTCACAATATTACGAGAAAAAAGTCGTAATATTACGAGAATAAAATCTTAACTTTATGAGAAAAAAGTAATTTCCTCCTCCACAAAAGATGCAATTTCCCACAGGTCCGTGTGGTTCTTTCTTCGGAATAAACGTAGTTTCTTGCACAATCTTTTCAAAGACCCGATACTTCTGATAATGTGGTGCTGATGTGCAAAAAGATTATTTATTATTATGTTATTTGTGAAACCTATTCCAAAGTATAACTTAACAAGATGCTCCACGTTCCTCATTTTCACACAGACGACACGCTGCTCTATTTTCCCTCTAAAATAACACGTAAAATTACAACTTTATAATATTATGACTTTATTCTCATAATATTACGACTTTCTTTCTCGTAAACTTCTGACTTTTTTCTCATAAACCTATGACTTTATTCTTTTTTTCCCACAATGTGACCCTAATACTCCGTCGTACAAAATTAACTCCAATAACTCAAATTAAATTAAGCGTTGAATAATATAGTCACTCAGTCCTGATAATATCTAAAGTAAGTTTTTGCTAGTATGAATTAAATGGTTTCTGCATTAAAATGTAAGAAATTAAATTATTTGAATGAATTTTAAAAAACGTGATTTTATGCATAACATTTCAATGATGACAGAAATTTATAATTGCCTTTTTGATTAAATATATGATCTTTAATTCAACTAATCGATAGCTTCCAAGATTGCAGGACGCTCGGTCCATCCACACACTTCTTTACCTTGAGTGTGATATTGTCCATGAACACCTCGCAGTCCATGTTTGAGCCATTTTGAACTGTTTATTCATTCATGCTGTCCTGAGATCCAGAGAGCAGCCCTTCACGTTTTCTTCTGCGCTTTTCCCACCGGGTCAGCGATGATGACAATTCCCCATGCAGCCAAACCTGAGAGATAAAACACGCATTGTGCATTCATTAGATAGATAGATAGATAGATAGATAGATAGTAACTTTATTGATCCCGAGGGAAATTCAAGTTTCCAGCATCACAGTTCCATAGTGCAAACATATTAGTAAAAAACGTCACAGGTGAGTAGTACACATGTTAGTAAGAAAACGTCACAGATGAGTAGTACATATATTAGTAAAAACGACACAAGTAGTAACAAGACACATGTAAGTAATACAGAGTATAAAACAAAATATGCAATGTGCAGAAGAACTGTTAAAAAAGAATATAGTGCAAGGTAAACAACTGAGATACAGGACTATTTAAAGAAGAAGTGAATGTTGTGCAGAAAGTGATATAGTGCTGGGTGATTAAGTATAGGAGATATAAATATTAAGAAATGTCAGATATGGAGTATAATTCAGGATAAGAACTGAGGTAGAGAGTTTTTTGTAGTATGCGGAATTAAATTACTTTCAAAAGACGACAACAAGTTACACGTTACACCTAAATAAAAAGTCCTACAAATAACTTACAAGCAGCAAAAGTGATCTGCGCCACCGTCCCCATGGAGGTGGGTCCGCCCTGTCGCATCACTCTCCGGGCTGCGTTGTACACATAAGCTCCGGACAGGATCAACCCTCCGCCGGAGATCACCCGGCAGCTCCAGCAGCTCTTAAACATCTGGCTGGTTTTAGACCCGGGGCTGTCTGCTCCTCCTGTCGGCGCCTC
This sequence comes from Sebastolobus alascanus, assembly GCA_916701645.2. Lineage (NCBI taxonomy): Eukaryota > Metazoa > Chordata > Actinopteri > Perciformes > Sebastidae > Sebastolobus > Sebastolobus alascanus. The sequence goes on along the minus strand of CAKAOJ020000009.1, from coordinate 8,593,318 downwards.
TGGTGCTGCTGTTGACATTGTGGTGGTTACTACAGGGTCATGTGCTAATGCTAATGCACGTCCTGGCTAAACACGTGTGGAGACGTCAGACAAACACGTGTAAAAAAAAAAAATACACACAAGTCCGTTTCTCGAAGTCGTCGTCATGTGTTTAAATAATTCGTTCACGTTACGTACAAAGCTTTACCAAATTGTATCTCAAGTCCTGCTCATGCTAGTTGTAGAAAGAGCAGATTTGTAAAGCGTTTCCGGGTTATATGCCTTTTGTTTCCGGTCTTTTCAAAATAAAGGTTTTGTTTATGTCTCGCTGCGAGGTTGCCAGCTGTTTTCTGTGATCCGTTCAGGGCTGCACAAGTAGATAAGTATGCTATTTGAAAATGTAAGACGTGATCCTGCTGCACAAACTACGGTCGCGTGGCTCTAGATTCATACAGTATAAACAACAATATTTCGCAAGTGAAGCTTATCAGCTCTAAACCAGAAAATGACCTCTCAGCTGACTCAGCTCAGACCTATCAGGTGATCGGTGTGGTGCAGGTTAACTAACTAGTGCGTCTGGTTAACACCAGTCATGTCTGTCGGAGAAGAAACAATGTTTTTGCTGGTTGTTGTTGCTTTTGTGAGTTGCTCTTTAACGTCGGCCGCTGGTCAAACAGAGCCGGTCCTGGACTCCTCGTACGTTGCTGCTGTTTATGAGCACAACTTAATCCTGAACCCGGAGCCTCGTGTCCCCCTGACCCGCCTCGCTGCACTGCAGCACATGCAGAGAAACCTGGATGTCTACGAGGAGCAGGCTGCCCGGGCCGCTCAGCAGGTCAGGAGACAGTTATACATGTTTAGTTTTTTCAGTAAACAAACAATTTTGCATATTGCTCACTTCATAAATAAGACTTCTGTTTATCCAGTATCCATATCCTTCAAAGTGATATGCTTGAAAGAAAGGAAGAAAAGCTTTAAAAAAAAAAAAAAAAAAAAGACTTGAATTGTCTCCAAAGTCAAAGTCAAACTCCACAATTTTTCCTGACCATATTTTTTTTTGCTGAAACAGTCAAACAATATTACATATATTATTGTTAATTTTTAACTCTTCACTGCATTGGTCCTTGGACCCTTTAAGTAAAGCCTCAGGTGTTGTCACTTGCTATACATTGCAGAACTTGTAACAGTTACCTGAGCTTGGATCAGAACCAGTTACCACTAAGGATGCACCGAGCCGACTTTTTCAGTCCGAGACTATCCGATCCGATACCAGTGTTTAAGTAATAAGATGTAAATGTAATGTGTATAGTATATAAACATATAATTGAATTGAATAGATTGGCCCCATTTGTCATCGACCCGATCCAGCTATTTGAGTCAGTATCGGCCCGATATCCGATCCGGAATCGGTGCATCCTTACCGCTAAATTTAACAATCAGTTTATGTTTGATCAGCAGCATAACTAAAAAGCATAGGATAATACTAATAAAAATATAGTCAATCATCAGTGTATTTCTCTGCATGTTGACAGAAAGAAGCACATTTAATGTCTCAGAATTCATAACTACTGTTGAGTAATGAAGCTTGTCTCATCTCTATACTCTGCCCTCATCTTCTCTTGGTCAGGGTGCCCAGATCCTGGTGTTTCCAGAAGATGGTCTTCAGGGTTTCAACTTCAGCCGTTCGTCCATCTCTGGCTACCTAGAAACCGTTCCTGACCCCCAGCAGGAGAGCTGGAACCCCTGCACAGAGCCGGGCAGATACAACAACACTGAGGTGAACAAGCACACTTTGAGATTTCATGTTGTTATTGAACGGGCATTCTGACACGATACACTGACATGGAGACACCGTCAGTCTGTGAATGTGAATCCCATTTGAGTGTGGTTTTGTTTCACAGGTTCTCCAGCGGTTGAGCTGTATGGCCCGTCGTTACAACCTCTACCTGGTGGCCAACATGGCTGACCTGCAGCCTTGCCCCCTGAAGACCGACCCCTCCTCCTCCTGTCCCTCTGATGGACGCTGGCAGTTCAACACCAACGTGGTTTTCAGGTGCAGTGCAGACCTTAAAACAGCTTAGCTGAAGTCAAATAGTTTAGCTGAAATCCGGCAAGTGCACCAGTAGGGGTGTATATCAAAAGTTTCATGACGATACAATATTATATTGATTCTTTGGACAACGATGCAATATTTGCCGATATCACAATGTCTGCCACGATACAATTTTGATCCGATTTAATTCAGGGGTCTGCCATCGATATGAGAGGATATCATATTTCATATATATTTAAGCCATATTTAGCCACTAAATTATGATTTGACAACTCGTTTTATTTACTGGGCTCCTCCAGACATTTAAATTAAAAAAGAATAAAAATAGACCTGTTGTTCACTATAAATTGCCACATTTTTCATGTTTAAGAATTTCAAAATAAAGGCGTATCTTAAGATGACAATAAGTATCAATGTTTTCACTTTGCATCGTTTCATTTCCTAGTGAGCTGTTGACAGAGTCTTCTTTCATACAGGTCAGACGGCCTGCTGGTGGCGCGCTACCATAAAAACAACCCCTATTTTGAGGAGGCCTTTGACACGCCGCCGCAACCTGAGAACATAACGTTCGATACGCCTTTTGCTGGGAGGTTTGGTCTCATCACCTGCTTTGACATCCTGTTCTACGAGCCCACAGTTACCCTGGTGGAGAAGGTAGGAAAACAGACACTCAAGCTGCATTCCTGTGTTTGGTCTTCTCTTTTCCTAATATTGGCCTCTCCTTTTATCCTTTTAGGGTGTGCGTCAGCTAATCTTCCCCACGGCCTGGATGAACCAGCTCCCTCTACTGGACACGATCCAGTTCCAGCAGGCGTTCAGCTTGGGTGCCAACGTCACCATGCTAGCGGCCAACATTCGTAAAGACGAACTGATCATGACAGGAAGTGGTATCTACACCCCTTTTTCTGCCACCTACCACCACGCCCAGAAAGGAGACCCAGAGGAGGGCAGGCTGCTGGTGGCCAGGGTGCCAGTGTTAAACCCAGTGTGGGTGGGGCAGAGCGTGGCCACCGAGGAGGAGGGAGTTAGGGGTGAGTCCACATCATCTACAGACTCTGGATTCTGTCACAGAGAGAGCTGTTTAGATTCTCCTCCTCCTGAAACTACTTCTTCAGTTCCTCCCTCCTCCGACACCTTCGTTACCTCCATGATGCACGACCCTTTTACATTTGTGCTCTTAAACAAGACAGAGGATGAAGTGAACGTGTGTGACGGCACCTTTTGCTGCCACCTGCAGTACCGGCGGTTACCACAGGGCGGCAGTAAAGAGCTCTACGCAATGGGAGCATTTGCTGGAACGCATATTGTGAACGGACGCTACGCTGTGCAGGTATGAATAAGCAGAATTTTGGATATTTAAAACTGCTTCATGACACTCTTAAAAAATTTAAATTCAAATTAAAAATATTTTTTTGTATACATCAGTACAGGAAAACATTTTTTTTTAATCTTTTTTTAAGGAAACAAACAAACAAAATCAGGTATAATAAGATAATCCCCATATTAAAATAATAATATTAATAATAAAAAAAAATAATAAAAAACATAGACTTAAAAAAACAACAATAGACAAGGTGTGTGTTTGTATGTGTGTTTGGTGGTTTACAGTAAACAATCTCCTATTACTACAATCTCACAGCTGCTCAAGCAGAATATGTAATGAAAGGTTTCCACATGCCGCTAAAATTATCCTTAGGTCCTTGTAGAACAAATCTTATCTTTTCTAGCTTAAAAATTGTAGTGTATCTCTGATCCAAATTTGAAAGGAGGGAGGTGTGGCCTTCTTCAAATTGAGTAAGATGGGTCTTCTGGCTAAAAGAGTGACGTAAACGATGCCCTAGGAAGATGATCGTCCTCACATTGGATACCAAAAATGGTTGTAAGAGGATGTAGGAGGTTGTAGGAGGACCAGTAACCTGAGAGTCTCGGGCAAAACCAGAATGTATGAGCTAGTGTTGCAGGTTATCATCCGATGGATGCTTCTTTGAGATTCAGACTTTAGACAGATGAAGTCTGTGTGCCACCTTGGCACAGGAGTGTATTCTTGAAAATATATCTGACCACTCAACATCTGTAAATTGTAAGTTTAGATCAGCCTGCCACGCCTCTCTCAATGCATCAAGAGATGCCGTCTGCATAGATGAAAGTTTCATATACATAATAGATATTGTGCCCTTGAGAGATGGAGCTGTTGGGAATAAAATATTTATAGGCTGCTGCTCAGGGATGGCAAGAAAAGGAACTCTTGTCACATTTATATTTTCATATCTCTGTTGCAGGTGTGTGCACTAGTCCGCTGTGCAGGATTGGACGTCAGTTCCTGTGGACAGGAAGTGGAAGAGGCAGAGTCTAAAATGGACTTCCTGTTGGAGGGGCGGTTTGGGACCAGATATGTGTACCCATCAGTTTTGGCTAGCAGGCTGGTCCTAGAGCAGCCAGAGCATCTGGAAACAGCTGCAGACGGCAGAGTGACCATGAGACACTCAAACATGACCGGTGGGCTGGTCACCGCCTGTCTGTACGGACGAATGTATCACCTGGACGATGAATAGATTGGGTGTGTCGGGAGAAAAATATCAAAAACAAATGTTCTGACCGAGACTGGTTCAGTTGTTGCACATTTGTCTCTTGTCATTTTACCAATGTGCTTGAGTGACAGCCATCAATGTCCGCTACGATCGCTCGAAGAATAATAAAACCTCGATCCGTCCAGCCAGTCCAGTAGTTCAGTTTCATTGCTTCCTGCCAGTGGCAGTAAACAAAGTGGATGTGACTCGCATGTCCGTCACATTCTGTGGTCATCCACGGTTCTCGCTTGGGTTACCTGGCAACACTTCAGTACAGGTGAACAAGGTAGCAGCAGGTTGGATTAGCCTGACTGGCTAGTCTGGTTGCATGTGTCTGTTACGTCTGCTAGAGGGTCCGATTCACATCCTGTGGCCTTGTCACAGTTCTCCCTCAGATTTCCTTGCTTGACCCCCCCTATCTGAATTGAAGTGATGCTGGTGTGTGCCTCTTGTGGAGCTCAGCTTCAGGTTGAGGATGGCCGTGAGTTGTGCCCCAAATGTCGGGTTGAGAGAGGCCCTGTCTGACCCACCATTACCTGCAGCATTCTGCCTCTCTGTGAGACAGGAAAGGCTGTTGGAAGACCTTTTAGTCTGGAGACCCTCTAAAGAGGCTCTGGTTCCTACAAATAGCAAGAGAAGCACAGAGGCGGGCCACGTGAAGATCGCAGTAGCCTAGAACGCTAAAAGGCGAAGGAGAAAGCTCTCTCTATAGGGCAGCTTAAAGCATTGGTGCGGGCTCCACGTCCCTCACTTACCTCTCAGGTAGTTGCCGGGATTTCGGGTGAGGATGGGGGTGATGTAATGTCAACAAGGGCTTCAAACTCAGTTCAAAGTTTCAATGCTGTGAAGGTGCATTTAGCCCCAGGAGGGTCCATCTCAAAAACTGAGCCTGTGAGTGTAGAGGCTAAAGATGGCTCAGAGATTTCCCTCAGGAGCATGTTAACGTATGTTAATGCCAGGTCTGAACAGGGCCTCATGCTACCAGAGGTGTGGCCACATCATGGGCAGCAACGGGGGGAGTGTCATTATCAGAGATCTGTGTGGCGGCTTCCTGGCTAGCACCCTTCACTTTCTCAAGGTTTATGGTTCTGTGAATTCCTGGATGATGGATGCCAGTCAGAAACTTTTAGGGTGAGAATATTCTGAGAGGCCGAATGACTTTGTTTTTATGACATCTCAACCTGCACGAAGCATGATGAGACATATCCACTTTGTTTACTGCCACGCAGTCATCCACCACCACAGTTCTCTGCGTAACTTCCGATAAGTTTTTGAAAATGTAGGACATGGAGCTGCTGCACAAACTACAACTGTGAATGTGGATCCAGGTTTATACAGTACACTATATCGCAAGGGGAGCTTCTCATCCCCTCGGTCTGAAACCTAAAGATCAGCTGCTGTTTACCTCAACCTCAGGTAGGACATCTGAGCCCTCAGGCACCATGGTGTAACTTGTCCTTCTGGTTTACACCGTTCATGTCTTTCAGGGAAGATTGGAACAATGTTTTTGTTCGTTGTCGTCAGTTTTTCTTTAATAAAGGTCGTCATTCAAACGGAGCCAGTCCTGGACTCCTCGTACGTTGCTGCTGTGTATGAGCACAACTTAATCCTGAACCCGGAGCCTCGTGTCCCCCTGTCCCGCCTCGCTGCCCTGCAGCACATGCAGAAAAACCTGGATATCTACGAGGAGCAGGCTGCCCGGGCCGCTCAGCAGGTGAGGAGAGAGTTGTAAATGTTTGTTTCTTTGCCTGAAAAACTAATGTTACTTATTGCTCTTCTTCAGTAAAAGTCAAACTTGTTACAGTATTAGAGACTTTGTCCTGCGTGTCATCATTTTTGTACATTTTTAACTCAAACTTTCCACTGTGTTAGTCCCTGGACCCTTTAAGTAAAGTCTCAGATCGCACAGCTGTTGCTATAAATTGCAGAATATTTAAGTTACCTGAGCTTAGATCATAACCAGAGACCACTAAATTTAAAGAGGAGCTATTATGCTCATTTTCATGTTCGTAGTTCTATCTTGGTTTTCTATTAGAACATGTTTACATGCTTTAATTTTCAAAAAATGCTTTACTTTTCTCATACCGGCTGTGCTGCAGCACCGTTTCTCACCCTCTGTCTGAACTGAAGGCGGGTATACAGTATATTGCTGCAAATGAGTCAGTGCACCCAAGTAAATCCAGTCATCAGGAGAAGTTGTATTTGTCTGTATGCTGACAGATGACTACAGTAGAATAATGAAGCTTGTCTCATCTCTATACTCGGCCCTCATCTTCTCTTGGTCAGGGTGCCCAGATCCTGGTGTTTCCAGAAGTTGGTCTTCATGGGTACTACTTCAGCCGTTCGTCCATCTCTGGCTACCTAGAAACCGTTCCTGACCCCCAGCAGGAGAGCTGGAACCCCTGCACAGAGCCGGCTAAATACAACAACACTGAGGTGAACAAGCACACTTTGAGATTTGATGTTGTTATTGAACGGGCATTCTGACACGATACACTGACATGGAGACACCACCTGTGTCTGTGAATATGAATCCAATTCGAGTGTGATTGTGTTTCAGAGGTTCTCCAGCGGTTGAGCTGTATGGCCCGTCGTTACAACCTCTACCTGGTGGCCAACATGGCAAAATCTATATTTGTTAAAGGCAAAATGTCTGTCAAAATACCATTTAAAATTAAATATCGTCGCGCTGCAAAGATGTCCTATACTGGTCCTGGCCTACACATCATAATCTACAGACTTAAAGGTACAGTGTGTAGGATTTGGCGGCATCTAGTGGTGTGGTTGCAGATTGCAACCAACTGAGTACCCCTCCGCTCACTCCTCCCTTTCCAAGACCGCGTTAACGCCGTTGCCTCACTCAGAGCTCATCCATACCATAATAACACTACATTAGGAGCAACGGAAGTCAGACGGCGGCTGGCGGTACCACGGTTTTACACTCTGCGGCTGTTTCTTAAGCATGTAGGAGAACTACGGTTGTCTTCGGGCAACGTAAAAACGTGAAAATAAACGGATCATTCTAGGCTAACGAAAACATGATTCTTAGTTTTAGGTGATTATAAACTAATGGAAACATAGTTATGAATATTATATTCCATTTCCGCTAATAGATCTACCAAAATGTTACACACTGCTCCTTTTAAGAAAATATGTTTGGTACAGATTCCCGCAAAAATCACACCATAATCATTTTAATGTTTATCAATGAAAATGAGAATTATGATGTAAAAATGATCATTCCCTATCGCAATTGCAATATCAGACAAAATAATCGCAATAAGATATTTTTTCTAAATCGTTCAGCCCCAATTCTGACACGATACACTGACATGGAGACACCACCTGTGTCTGTGAATATGTATCCCATTTGAGTGTGGTTTTGTTTCACAGGTTCTCCAGCAGTTGAGCTGTATGGCCCGTCGTCACAACCTCTACCTGGTGGCCAACATGGCTGACCTGCAGCCTTGCCCCCTGAAGACCGACCCCTCCTCCTCCTGTCCCTCTGATGGACGCTGGCAGTTCAACACCAACGTGGTTTTCAGGTGCAGTAAAATAGAATTAGTTTAGTTCGGCAAGTGCATCAGTAGATTACATAATTTCCTAGTGAACTGTTCACAGAATCTTCTTTCATACAGGTCAGACGGCCTGCTGGTGGCGCGCTACCATAAAAACAACCCTTTCTTTGAGGAGGCCTTTGACACGCCGCCGCAACCTGAGAACATAACGTTCGATACGCCTTTTGCTGGGAGGTTTGGTCTCATCACCTGCTTTGACATCCTGTTCTACGAGCCCACAGTTACCCTGGTGGAGAAGGTAGAAAAACAGACACTCAAACTCCGTACCCAACTTTTTATCCCTGTTTTATCTTCTCTTTTCCTCACATCCTCCTCTCCTTGGACCCCTTTTAGGGTGTGCGTCAGCTGATCTTCCCCACGGCCTGGATGAACGTGTTCCCTCTACTGGACTCTATCCAATTCCAGCAGGCGTTCAGCTTGGGTGCCAACGTCACCATGCTAGCGGCCAACCTTCGTAACGACCAGCTAAACATGACAGGAAGTGGTATCTACACCCCTTTTTCTGCAACCTACCACCACGCCCAGAAAGGAGACCCAGAGGAGGGCAGGCTGCTGGTGGCGAGGGTGCCGGTGTTAAACCCAGTGTGGGTGGGGCAGAGCGTGGCCACGGAAGAGGAGGGGAAGGGAGTTAGGGGTGAGTCCACATCATCTACAGACTCTGGATTCTGTCACAAAGAGAGCTGTTTAGATTCTCCTCCTCCTGAAACTACTTCTTCAGTTCCTCCCTCCTCCGCTACCTTCGTCTCATCCATGATGCACGACCCTTTTACATTTGTCCTCTTAAACGAGACAGTGGGCGAAGTCAACGTGTGCGACGGCAACTTTTGCTGCCACCTGCAGTACCGGCGGTTACCACAGGGCGGCAGTAAAGAGCTCTACGCAATGGGAGCATTTGCTGGAACGCACATTGTGGATGGACGCTACGCACTGCAGGTACGCATGAGAACAATTTGGGTAATTTAAAACTGCTTCATGAGACTGTTGTCACATTCATCATATCTCTGTTGCAGGTGTGTGCGCTAGTCGGCTGTGCAGGGTTGGACGTCAGTTCCTGTGGACAGGAAGTGGAAGAGGCTGAGTCTAAAATGGACTTCCTGTTGGAGGGGCGGTTTGGAACCAGGTATGTGTACCCATCAGTTTTAGCTAGTAAGCTGGTCCTAGAGCAGCCAGAGCATCTGGAAACAGCTGCAGATGGCAGAGTGACCATGAGACACTCAAACATGACCGGCGGGCTGGTCACCGCCTGCCTGTACGGACGAATGTATCACCTGGACGACGAATGAACTGCTTTAGAATAGATCGGTGTGTCAGGAGAAAAATATCAAATACATTTTAAAAAGTGATTTATAAAAACAAATGTTCTGTTCATAAACAAACCGCAATAACTCAAAAACAAATCTCTTTATTCGTTCATTACTTAATCTTTACAAACATTGCACCAGTAGCGTTCATCCTCTGCCTGAAAGTTGCTTGTTCCTAAAAAGGCAATATTTATTCATTTCGCTCTCTCTCCCCCCCACACACACAAACACACACACCCACACATACACAGTGTCAGCCACTTTCCCCTGTCTCCAGTACAGTACATAGACATCGAGTAGTTACAGCATCGCAAGTTCAAAGTTCCTTGAGCCGCTCATTCGGGTCATCAATCAACTGACTCCTGGACCAATCGTACAGTAAATGGGTCTTACATCCACCTGCTGTCCTAATCAGCTCCCAGGGATTCAGTCTCCACTTGGAATAAATTCATAGGATTCAATAATGACTTCCTCTCCAAGGAATTGAAAAGTGGTTCAATAACAATGACGCAGCATTAGCAATGTGCGCGAGTGACAGCCATCAGTGTCTGCCATGAATAAAAACTCAAAAGTACAGTAGGGAAAACCGTAATCAATCTCCTGGTCCCATAAGTCCCTCTGTTTTTTCTTAGACAATCGTGCCAAAAAAAGCCTCTGAGCTTCTCTCCAGTAGATGCTCCTCTAGTAATAGCTGAAGGAAAAACTGTGAAAAGACTTAAAACCACTCCAGAAAGTATCAGAGAAGCTTAATTTAAAAAGAAAAAACAACAACATTGCTTTAAATTTAAAAAGACACTGGCCATGTTACTGACCGTACAGTGATTCTGTCTGAGAGAAATGTAGTGTGTATTCACCTTATTCTATATTTTCGTACATTATTTTCCACCTCAAGGAAACAAACGTGCTCTACAACATGGATTATTTTTCGATTTAAAGAAGCTCACCTAAAAATAATCTGCACACCGGCTCTATTTGCTCCCTCTTTTCTCTCTTTAGTTCGTTGTCAGTGATCTATTAAGGCTCCTGAGTGGCTGGCTAGCCTGCCAGTATTGTGGGGCTCTGTCCAATAAGCAGATAAGTCCTCAGTACGTCTCTGAATCGGAGTCATTCAGTTCATCGTCCCCAGTGACGGAGGACAGCGGGCGCTCCGGTCTGCAGTAAGCCGCATGGTCAGGCCTCAGAGAGGGAAGGGTGTCGAAGGCCACGCCTTTGGAGACGTGGTTGTTGGTGGGGTGGTGGTTGACGACTGTCTGTGTTAGAGAATGAGCAGGCAAAGCTGCTATGGTAACCATAGGGGAGGTGGGCATCATGGAGTTGAGGATGAGCGCCAGACAGTCGGCCACATCACGGTTGGGAGCGCAGGCCAGAGCTGGAGTGTAACCTAGGAATAAGAGAGGAGCAAAAGAGTGAAAACTAGAATTACCACCTTCTCGTTGTATGCCTCCGCCAACCAGTCAAGTTACAGTTTACATCCATGTCTGTCCAAAATGTCATCACTTCATCATTTTATCTTATTAGGCATTTTTGTGAAATTGTCATGAATAGCATATGAATTCTCGAGTTAGGGCCAAAAATGTGTTTTGTGATGCCACAGTGACCTTTGACCACCAAAATCTAATCAGTTCATCTTTGAGTCCAAGTGGACGTTTGTGCCAAATTTGAAAAATTCCCTCCAGGCGTTCCTGAGATATCGCGTTCACGAGAAAGGTATATAGTATGTCATAAAAAAGTTATAGTGAAGTTGATCATGCAAAAGTCATAGTATAGTTGCTATACTGTGACTTTTTAATTACATTTTTTTATGGCATACAACACTATGGCATTCTAAACTGAATGTCATAGTATAGTATGTTGAGAAAAGTCATAAAAAGTCAGATTATAGTATGTCGAAAAAATGTCATATTATAGTGTCCAACAAAAAAAATCCTAGTATAGTATGTCTAAAAAGAAATCTTAAAAATGTAATGGTATAGTTTGCCATATAAATGTCATAAAACCGTCATAGTATAGTATTTCAAAAAATATCATACAGTAGTATGGCATAAAAGTCAGTATGGTATGTCGAAAAATGTCCAAAGTCATAGTATAGTATGTCATAAAAAATCATAGCATAGTAAGTCGAAAAAAGTCATAGTATTTCGACATAATATACTATGACTTTCTTTCGACATACTATGACTTTTTTCCAACAAACTATACTATGACTTTTTTCCAACAAACTATACTATGACTTTTTTCCAACAAACTATACTATGACTTCTTATTTTTTTCGATATACTGTCTGTGACTTTTTTTAAATTTTTTCAACATACCCTACGATGACATTTTTCGACCTACTATACGATGACTTTTTTTTTTTAAATTTTTCGACCTACTATTCTATGACTTTTTTTTCGACATACTATAATTTATAACTTTTTTCAACATGCTATACTATCACTTTTTAATGAATTTCTTCGACATACCATACGATTAAGTTTTTCGACATAATATACTATCACTTTTTAATGAATTTCTTCGACATACCATACGATTAAGTTTTTCGACATAATATACTATAACTTTTTTAAAGTTTTTTTCAACATACTATACTATGCCTTTTTTTTTTACATACTATTTTATAACTTTTTCTTATTTTTGACATACTACACTGATTTTTTTTATTTTTTCGACATATTATACCATGACTTTCTTTCGCCATACTATACTATGACTTTTTTATTTTTTCAACATACTATATGACTTTTTTCGACATACCATCCTAGGACTTTTTAATTTTTTCGACATATAACATGACTTTTTTTTTTTTTTTTTTGACATACTATACTATGACTTTTTTTCGACATAGTACACTATGACTTTCTTTTCATAAAATTTTCGACATACTATACTATGACTTTCTTTTCATAAAATTTTCGAAATACTATACATACAAAATTTTATGAAAAAAAAGTCATAGTATAGTATGTCTAAAATTTTATGAAAAAAAGTCATAGTATAGTATATCAAAAAATGTATGAAAAAAAAATCATAGTATAGTATGTCGAAAATTTCATGATAAAAAGTCATAGTATAGTATGTCGAAAATTTCATGATAAAAAGTCATAGTATAGTATGTCGAAAATTTCATGATTAAAAGTCAAAGTATAGTATGTCGAAAATTTTATGAAAAAAAAAAGTCATAGTATAGTATGTTGATAATTTCATGAAAAAGAAAGTGAGGGTATAGTATGTCGAAAATGTTATGAAAAAAAAGTCATAGTATAGTATGTTGATAATTTCATGAAAAAAAAAGTCATGGTATAGTATGTCTAAAATTTTATGAAAAAAACTCATAGTATAGTATGTCAAAAATATTATGAAAAAATAGTCATAGTATAGTATGTCGAAAACTTCATTATAAAAAGTCATAGTATAATATGTCGAAAATGTTATGAAAAAAAGTCATAATTTAGTATGTCGAAAACTTCATGACAAAAATGTCATAGTATAGTATATCGAAAATGTTATGAAGAAAAGTCATGGTATAGTGTGTCGAAAATTTTGTGAAAAAAAGTCATAGTATAGTATGTCGAAAATTGTATGAAAAAAGTCATAATAAAGTATGTCAAATTATATGAAAAAAAAGTCATAGTATAGTATTTCGAAAATGTTATGAAAAAATAGTCATAGTATAGTATGTCGAAAATGTTATGAAAAAAAAGTCATAGTATAATATGTCGAAAATGTTATGAAAAAAAGTCATAATTTAGTATGTCGAAAATTTCATGACAAAAATGTCATAGTATAGTATATCGAAAAATTTATGAAAAAAAGTCATAGTATAGTATGTCAAAAAGTTCATGATAAAAAGTCATAGTATAGTATGTCGAAAATTGTATGAAAAAAGTCATAATAAAGTATGTCAAATTATATGAAAAAAAAGTCATAGTATAGTATTTCGAAAAATTTATGAAAAAAAAGTCATAGTATAGTATGTCGAAAATGTTATGAAAAAAAAGTCATAGTATAATATGTCGAAAATGTTATGAAAAAAAGTCATAATTTAGTATGTCGAAAATTTCATGACAAAAATGTCATAGTATAGTATATCGAAAAATTTATGAAAAAAAGTCATAGTATAGTATGTCAAAAAGTTCATGATAAAAAGTCATAGTACAGTTAGTCGAAAATGTTTTGAAAAAAAAGTCATAGTATAGTATGTTGATAATTTCATTAAAAAAAAAAGTCATGGTATAGTATGTCGAACATTTTATGAAAAAAAAAGTCAGGGTATAGTATGTCGAAAATCTTATGAAAAAAAACTCAGTATAGTGTGTCGAAAATTTGATTAAAAAAGTCATAATATAGTATGTCGAAAATTTCATTAAAAAAAAGGCATAGTGTAGTGTGTCGAAAATTTCATGATAAAAAGTCATAGTATAGTATGTTGATAATTTCATTAAAAAAAAGTCATGGTATAGTGTGTCGAAAATTTTATGAAGGAAAGTCATGGAATAGTGTGTTGAAAATTTTAAAAAAGTCATAGTATAGTATATCAAAAAATGTATGAATAAAAAATCATAGTATAGTATGTCGAAAATTTCATGATAAAAAGTCATAGTATAGTATGTCGAAAATTTCATGATAAAAAGTCAAAGTATAGTATGTCGAAAATTTCATTAAAAAATGGCATAGTATAGTGTGTCGAAAATTTCATGATAAAAAGTCATAGTATAGTATGTTGATAATTTCATTAAAAAAAAGTGTGTGTATAGTGTCGAAAATTTTATGGAGGAAAGTCATGGAATAGTGTGTCGAAAATTTTATGAAAAAAAAGTCCTAGCATAGTATATAGATCATTTCATGAAAAAAAGTCATAGTATAGTATGTCGAAAATGTTATGAAAAAAAGTCATAGTATAATATGTCGAAAATGTTATGAAAAAAGTCATAATTTAGTATGTCGAAAATTTCATGACAAAAAAGTCATAGTACAGTATGTCGAAAATTTTATGACAAAAACGTCATGGTACAGTATGTCTAAAAATTTATGAAAAAAAAGTCATACTATAGTATGTCGAAAATTTCATGATAAAAAGTCATATTATGGTATGACAAATTTTTTGAAAAAAAAAGTCAGTGTAGTATGTTGATAATTTCATGAAAAAAATGTCATGGTATAGTTTGTCGAAAATTTTGTGAAAAAAAGTCATGGTATAGTGTGTCGAAAATTTTATGAAGAAAAGTCATGGTATAGTGTGTCGAAAAGTTTGTGAAAAAAAGTCATGGTATAGTGTCTCGAAAATTTTGTGAAAAAAAGTCATAGTATAGTATGTCGAAAAGTTTATGTAAAAAAAGTCATAGTATAGTATGTCGAAAATTGTATGAAAAAAAGTCATAGTATAGTATGTCGAAAATTATAAGGAAAAACCGTCATAGTATAGTATGTCGAAAATGTTATGAAAAAAAAGTCATAGTATAATATGTCGAAAATGTTATGAAAAAAAGTCATAATTTAGTATGTCGAAAATGTTATGAAAAAAAAGTAATAGAACAGTATGTCGAAAATTTCATGACAAAAAAGTCAAAGTACAGTATGTCGAAAATTTCATGAAAAAAAGTCATAATTTAGAATGTCGAAAATTTCATGACAAAAATGTCATAGTATAGTATATCGAAAAATTTATGAAAAAAAGTCATAGTATAGTATGTCAAATTTCATGATAAAAAGTCATAGTACAGTAAGTCGAAAATGTTTTGAAAAAAAAAGTCATAGTATAGTATGTTGATAATTTCATTAAAAAAAAGTCATGGTATAGTATGTCGAACATTTTATGAAAAAAAAAGTCAGGGTATAGTATGTCGAAAATCTTATGAAAAAAAACTCAGTATAGTTTGTCGAAAATTTGATTAAAAAAGTCATAATATAGTATGTCGAAAATTTCATTAAAAAAAAGGCATAGTATAGTGTGTCGAAAATTTCATGATAAAAAGTCATATGATAGTATGTTGATAATTTCATTAAAAAAAAGTCATGGTATAGTGTGTCAAAAATTTTATGAAGGAAAGTCATGGTATAGTGTGTTGAAAATTTTATTAAAAAAAGTCATTGTATAGTATGTGGAAAATTTCATGACAAAAAAGTCATAGTACAGTATGTCGAAAATTTCATGAAAAAAAGTCATAGTATAGAATGTCGAAAATTTTATGAAAAAAAAGTCGTAGCATAGTATATAGATAATTTCATGAAAAAAAGAGTCATAGTACAGTATGTCGAAAATGTTATGAAAAAAAAGTCAGTATAGTATATCGAAAAATGTATGAAAAAAAAGTCATTATATAGTATGTTGTAAATTTCATTAAAAAAAAAAGTCAGGGTATAGTATGTCGAAAATCTTGTGAAAAAAGTCATAATATAGTATGTCGAGAGATTTATGAAAAATTTCACAGTATAGCATGTCGAAAATTTTATGAAAAAAAAAAAATCATAGTATAGTATGTTGATACTTTCATAAAAAAAAGTCATTGTATAGTATATCGAAAATTGTATGAAAAAAAGTCATAGTATAGTATGTTGATAATTTCATCAAAAAATAGTCATGTTATATTGTGTCGAAAATTTCATAAAAATCGTCATAGTATGACGTTTTTTTATCAATTTTTTCGACATACTATAGTAGGACGTTTTTTTATGAAATTTTTCGACATACTATAGTATATACTATAGTATGACATGAAAAAAGTCATACTATAGTATGACTTTTTTCATGAAAATTTTCGAAATTTTAAACTGAGTTTTTTTTTCCACCAAATTAATCGACAGACTATACTATGCCTTTTTTCATGAAAATTTTCGACATTCTATACTATTACATTTTTTCACGAAAATTTTCGACATGCTATAGTATGACTTTTCATGAAAATTTTCGAAATTTTACACTGAGTTTTTTTCCACCAAATTAATCGACAGACTACACCATGCCTTTTTTCATGAACATTTTTGACATTCTATACTATGATATTTTTTTACGAATATTTTCGACAATTTTCGTCAATTTTCATGAAAAAAGTCATACTATAGTATGCCTTTTTTCATGAAAATTTTCGACATTCTATACTATTACATTTTTTCACGAAAATTTTCGACATGCTATAGTATGACTTTTTTCATGAAAATTTTCGAAATTTTAAACTGAGTTTTTTTTCCACCAAATTAATCGACAGACTACACTATGCCTTTTTTCATGAACATTTTCGACATTCTATACTATGACATTTTTCTACGAATATTTTCGACAATTTTCGTCAATTTTCATGAAAAAAGTCATAATATAGTATGACTTTTTCATGAAAATTTTCGAAATTTTAAACGGAGTTTTTTATTCCACCAAATTAATCGACAGACTATACTATGCCTTTTTTCATGAAAATTTTCGACATTCTATACTATTACATTTTTTCACGAAAATTTTCGACATGCTATAGTATGACTTTTCATGAAAATTTTCGAAATTTTACACTGAGTTTTTTTCCACCAAATTAATCGACAGACTACACCATGCCTTTTTTCATGAACATTTTTGACATTCTATACTATGATATTTTTTTACGAATATTTTCGACAATTTTCGTCAATTTTCATGAAAAAAGTCATACTATAGTATGCCTTTTTTCATGAAAATTTTCGAAATTCTATACTATTACATTTTTTCACGAAAATTTTCGACATGCTATAGTATGACTTTTTTCATGAAAATTTTCGAAATTTTAAACTGAGTTTTTTTTCCACCAAATTAATCGACAGACTACACTATGCCTTTTTTCATGAACATTTTCGACATTCTATACTATGACATTTTTCTACGAATATTTTCGACAATTTTCGTCAATTTTCATGAAAAAAGTCATACTATAGTATGTCATACTATAGTATGACTTTTTTCACGAAAATTTTCGACATTCTATACTATTATATTTTTTCACGAAAATTTGCGACATAATATAGTATCACTTTTTTCATGAAAATTTTCGAAATTTAAACTGAGTTTTTTTTCCACCAAATTAATCGACAGACTACACTATGCCTTTTTTCATGAAAATTTTCGACATTCTATACTATAACATTTTTTCACGAAAATTTTCTACATATAGTATGACTTTTTTCATGAACATTTTTGAAATTTTAAACTGAGTTTTTTTTCCACCAAATTAATCGACAGACTACACTATGCCTTTTTTCATGAAAATTTTCGACATTCTATACTATGACATTTTTTTACGAATACTTTCGACAATTTTCGTCAATTTTCATGAAAAAAGTCATACTTTTTCATGAAAATTGACGAAAATTTTAAACTGAGTTTTTTTTCCACCAAATTAAACGACAGACTATACTATGCCTTTTTTCATGAAAATTTTCGACATTCCATACCATTACATTTTTTCACGAAAATTTTCGACATGCTATAGTATGACTTTTTTCATGAAAATTTTCGAAATTTTAAACTAAGTTTTTTTTCCACCAAATTAATCGACAGACTACACTATGCCTTTTTTCATGAAAATTTTCGACATTCTATACTATGACATTTTTTTACGAATATTTTCGACAACTTTCGTCAATTTTCGTGAAAAAAGTCATACTATAGTATGACTTTTTTCATGAAAATTTTCGAAATTTTAAACTGAGTTTTTTTTCCACCAAATTAATCGACAGACTATACTATGCCTTTTTTCATGAAAATTTTCGAAATTCTATACTATTACATTTCTTCACGAAAATTTTAAACATGCTATAGTATGACTTTTTTCATGAAAATTTTCGAAATTTTAAACTGAGTTTTATTTCCACCAAATTAGTCGACAGACTATACTATGCCTTTTTTCAGGAAAATTTTCGACATTCTATACTATTACATTTTTTCATGAAAATTTTCGATATATAGTATGATTTTTTTCATGAAAATTTTTGAAATTTTAACCTGAGTTTTTTTCCCACCAAATTAATCGACAGACTACACTATGCCTTTTTTCATGAAAATTTTCGACATTCTATACTATGACATTTTTTTACGAATATTTTCGACAACTTTCGTCAATTTTCGTGAAAAAAGTCATACTATAGTATGACTTTTTTCATGAAAATTTTCGAAATTTTAAACTGAGTTTTTTTTCCACCAAATTAATCGACAGACTGTACTATCCCTTTTTCCATGAAAATTTTCGACATTCTATACTATTACATTTTTTCACGAAAATTTTAAACATGCTATAGTATGACTTTTTTCATGAAAATTTTCGAAATTTTAAACCGAGTTTTTTTTCCACTAAATTAATCGACAGACTACACTATGCCTTTTTTCATGAACATTTTCGACATTCTATACTATGACATTTTTCTACGAATATTTTCGACAATTTTCGTCAATTTTCATGAAAAAAGTCATACTATAGTATGACTTTTCATGAAAATTTTCGAAATTTTAAACTGAGTTTTTTTTCCACCAAATTAATCGACAGACTATACTATGCCTTTTTTCATGAAAATTTTCGACATTCTATACTATGACGTTTTTTTTTATCAAATTTTTCGACATACTATACTGACGTTTTTTAAATGAAATTTTTCGACATACAATAAATACTATGCCTTTTTTCATGAAAATGTTCGACATTCTATACTATGACATTTTTTTACGAATATTTTCTTCAATTTTCGTCAATTTTCATGAAAAAAGTCATACTATAGTATGACTTTTCATGAAAATTTTCGAAATTTTAAACTGAGTTTTTTTTCCACCAAATTAATCGACAGACTATACTGTCTTTTTTCATGAAAATTTTCGACATTCTATACTATGACATTTTTTTACGAATATTTTCGACAATTTTCGTCAATTTTCATGAAAAAAGTCATACTATAGTACGACTTTTTTCATGAAAATTTTCGAAATTTTAAACTGAGTTTTTTTTCCACCAAATTAATCAACAGACTATACTATGCCTTTTTTCATGACAATTTTCGACATTCCATACTATGACATTTTTTTACGAATATTTTCGACAATTTTCGTCAATTTTCATGAAAAAAGTCATACTATAGTATGACTTTTTTCATGAAAATTTTCGATATTTTAAACTGATTTTTTTTTCCACCAAATTAATCGACAGACTATACTATGCCTTTTATTTTTTCATGATAATTTTCGACATACTATAGTATGACTTTTTTCATGAAAATTTTCGGAATTTGAAACTGAGTTTTTTTTCCACCAAATTAATCGACAGACTATACTATGCCTTTTTTCATGAAAGTTTTCGACATTCTATACTATGATGTTTTTTTTTATCAAATTTTTCGTCATACTATACTATGACTTTTTTTATCAATTTTTCGACATACTATACTGACGTTTTTTCATGAAATTTTTCGACATACAATACTATGCAATTTTTTTAATGAAATTTTTCGACATACAATAAATACTGACGTTTTTTTATCAATTTTTTCGACATACTATACTATTACGTTTTTTTATCAAATTTTCGACATACTATACTATGACGTTTTTTTATCAAATTTTTTCGACATACTATAGTATGACGTTTTTTTATCAAATTTTTCGACATACTATACTATGACGTTTTTTTTATGAAATATTTCGACATACAATACTATGACGTTTTTTTTTTTAACTTTTTCGACATACTATACTATGACGTTTTTTTATGAAATGTTTCGACATACAATACTATGACGTTTTTTTATGAAATTTTTCGACATACTATACTATGACGTTTTTTTTTTTTTACTTTTTCGACATACTATAGTATGACGTTTTGTTTCTCAAA
Organism: Sebastolobus alascanus; assembly: GCA_916701645.2. NCBI lineage: Eukaryota > Metazoa > Chordata > Actinopteri > Perciformes > Sebastidae > Sebastolobus > Sebastolobus alascanus. The sequence continues at coordinate 8,573,008 of CAKAOJ020000009.1, read as the reverse complement.
CTTTTCGACACTATAGTATGACGTTTTTTTATGAAATTTTTCAACATACTATACTATGACGTTTTTTCATGAAATTTTTCGACACAATACTATGACGTTTTTTTATCAAATTTTTTGACATACTATGACGTTTTTTTTCTGAAATTTTTCGACATACTTTACAATGACGTTTTAATGAAATTTTTCGACATACTATACTATGACGTTTTTTTATCAAATTTTTCGACATACTATACTGTGACGTTTTTTCATGAAATTTTTCGACAAACAATACTGACGTTTTTTTTTTTTTAACTTTTTCGACATACTATACTATGACGTTTTTTTATCAAATTTTTTCGACATACTATAGTATGACGTTTTTTTATCAAATTTTTCGACATACTATACCATGACGTTTTTTTTATGAAATATTTCGACATACAATACTACGACGTTTTTTTTTTTAACTTTTTCGACATACTATACTATGACGTCTTTTTTATGAAATATTTCGACATACAATACTATGATGTTTTTTCATGAAATGTTTTCGACATACTATACTATGACGTTTTTTTATGAAATTTTTCGACATACAATACTATGACGTTTTTTCATGAAATTTTTCGACATACTATACTATGACGTTTTTTTATGAAATTTTTCGACATACAATACTATGATGTTTTTTCATGAAATGTTTTCGACATACTATACTATGACGTTTTTTTATGAAATTTTTCGACATACTATACTATGACGTTTTTTTTTTTAACTTTTTCGACATACTATAGTATGACGATTTGTTTCTCAAACTTTTCGACACACTATAGTATGACGTTTTTTTATGAAATTTTTCAACATACTATACTATGATGTTTTTTCATGAAATGTTTTCGACATACTATACTATGACGTTTTTTTATGAAATTTTTCGACATACTATACTATGACGTTTTTTTTTTTAACTTTTTCGACATACTATAGTATGACGATTTGTTTCTCAAACTTTTCGACACACTATAGTATGACGTTTTTTCATGAAATTTTTCGACACAATACTATGACGTTTTTTTATCAAATTTTTTGACATACTATGACGTTTTTTTTCTGAAATTTTTCGACATACTTTACAATGACGTTTTAATGAAATTTTTCGACAAACTATACTATGACGTTTTTTTATGAAATTTTTCGACATACTATACTATGATGTTTTTTTATCAATTTTTTTTACATACTATACTATGACGTTTTTTAATGACATTTTTCGACATACTATTCTATGATGTTTTTTCATGAAATTTTTCGACATACAATAAATACTATGACGTTTTTTTATCAAATTTTTCGACATACTGAACTATGACGTTTTTTTATCAATTTTTTCGACATACTATAATATGACGTTTTTTTTATCAATTTTTCGACATACTATACTATGACGTTTTTTTATCAAATGATTTCGACATATTATAGTATGTCGTTTTTTTATCAAATTTTTCGACATACTATAGTATGACGTTTTTTTATCAAATTTTTTGACATACTATACTATGTCGTTTTTTTAATCAAATTTTTACCACATACTATACTATGACGTTTTTTTATCAAATTTTTTGACATACTATAGTATGACGTTTTTTTTTTTACTTTTTCGACATACTATAGAATGACGTTTTGTTTCTCAGATTTTTCGAAATACTATAGTATAACGTTTTTTCATGAAATTTTTCGACATACTATAGTATGACGTTTTTTTTCTGAAATTTTTCGACATACTTTACTATGACGTTTTTATGAAATTTTTCGACATACTATACTATGACGTTTTTTTATAAACATTTTTGACATACTATACTATGATGTTGTTTTATAAAATTTTTCGACGTACTATACTATGACGTTTTTTTATCAATTTTTCGACATACTATAGTATGACGTTTTTTTATCAATTTTTTCGACATACTATACTATGACGTTTTTTTATCAAATTTTTCGACATACTATACTATGACGTTTTTTTATCAAATTTTTCGACATACTATACTATGACGTTTTTTTTATGAAAGTTTTCGACATACTGTACTATGACGTTTTTTTATCAAATTTTTTCGACATACTATACTATGATGTTTTTTTATCAAATTTTTTGACATACTATACTATGATGTTTTTTTATCAAATTTTTCGACATACTATACTATGACGTTTTTTTTATGAAAGTTTTCGACATACTGTACTATGACGTTTTTTTATGAAATTTTTGACATACTATACTATGATGTTGTTTTATAAAATTTTTCGACGTACTATACTATGACGTTTTTTTATCAATTTTTCGACATACTATAGTATGACGTTTTTTTATCAATTTTTTCGACATACTATACTATGACGTTTTTTTATCAAATTTTTCGACATACTATACTATGACGTTTTTTTATCAAATTTTTCGACATACTGAACTATGACGTTTTTTTATCAATTTTTTCGACATACTATAATATGACGTTTTTTTTATCAATTTTTCGACATACTATACTATGACGTTTTTTTATCAAATGATTTCGACATACTATAGTATGACGTTTTTTTATCAAATTTTTCGACATACTATACTATGACGTTTTTTTATCAATTTTTCGACATACTATTCTATGATGTTTTTTCATGAAATTTTTCGACATACAATAAATACTATGACGTTTTTTTATCAAATTTTTCGACATACTATACTGACGTTTTTTTATCAAATTTTTCGACATACTGAACTATGACGTTTTTTTATCAATTTTTTCGACATACTATAATATGACGTTTTTTTTATCAATTTTTCGACATACTATACTATGACGTTTTTTTTATGAAAGTTTTCGACATACTGTACTATGACGTTTTTTTATGAAATTTTTCGACAAACAATACTATGACGTTTTTTTTTTTAACTTTTTCGACATACTATAGTATGAAGTTTTTTATCAAATTTTTCGACATACTATACTATGACGTTTTTTTATCAAATTTTTCGACATACTATACTATGACGTTTTTTTATCAAATTTTTCGACATACTATACTGTGACGTTTTTTTATCAATTTTTTCGACATACTATACTGTGACGTTTTTTTATGAAATTTTTCGGCATACTATACTATGACGTTTTTTTATGAAATTTTTCGACATATTATATTGACGTTTTTTCATGAAATTTTTCGACAAACAATACTGACGTTTTTTTTTTTTTTAACTTTTTCGAAATAATATACTATGACGTTTTTTTATCAAATTTTTTCGACATACTATAGTATGACGTTTTTTTATGAAATTTTTCGACATACAATACTATGACGTTTTTTTTTTTACTTTTTCGACATACTATAGTAAGACGGTTTTTTTCAAAAAATTTTCGACATACTATACTATGATGTTTTTTTATCAAATTTTTCGACATACTATACTATGACGTTTTTTTTATGAAATTTTTCGACATACTATACTATGATGTTTTTTGTATCAAATTTTTTGACATGCTATACTATGATGTTTTTTTATCAAATTTTTTGACATACTATACTATGATGTTTTTTTATCAAATTTTTCGACATACTATACTATGACGTTTTTTTTTATGAAAGTTTTCGACATACTGTACTATGACGTTTTTTTATGAAATGTTTTCGAAATAATATACTATGACGTTTTTTTATGAAATTTTTCGACATACTATACTGTGACGTTTTTTTATCAATTTTTTCGACATACTATACTATGACGTTTTTTTATGAAATTTTTCGGCATACTATACTATGACGTTTTTTTATGAAATATTTTGGCATACTATACTATGACGTTTTTTTATGAAATTTTTCGACATACAATACTATGACGTTTTTTTATGAAATTTTTCGGCACACTATACAATGCCGTTTTTTTATGAAATTTTTCGACATACTATCCTATGACGTTTTTTTATCAAATTTTTCGACATACTATACTATGACGTTTTTTTATCAAATTTGTCGACATACTATACTATGACGTTTTTTTATGAAATTTTTCGACATACAATACTATGACGGTTATTTTTTTTACTTTTTCGACATACTATAGTAAGACGGTTTTTTTCAAAAAATTTTCGACATACTATAGTATGACGTTTTTTTATGAAATTTTTCGACATACTATACTATGACGTTTTTTTATCAAATTTTTCGACATACTATACTATGACGTTTTTTTTATGAAATTTTTCGACATACTATACTATGATGTTTTTTTATCAATTTTTTCTACATACTATACTATGACGTTTTTTATGAAATTTTTTCGACATACTATAGTATGACGTTTTTTATCAAATTTTTCGACATACTATAGTATGAAGTTTTTTATGAAATTTTTCGACATACTATACTATGACGTTTTTTTATCAAATTTTTCGACATACTATACTATGACGTTTTTTTATCAATTTTTTCGACATACTATACTGTGACGTTTTTTTATCAATTTTTTCGACATACTATACTATGACGTTTTTTTATGAAATTTTTCGGCATACTATACTATGACGTTTTTTTATGAAATTTTTCGACACATTATATTATGACGTTTTTTCATGAAATTTTTCGACAAACAATACTATGACGTTTCTTTTTTTTAACTTTTTCGACATACTATACTATGACATTTTTTTATCAAATTTTTTCGACATACTAAAGTATGACGTTTTTTTATCAAATTTTTCGACATACTATACCATGACGTTTTTTTTATGAAATATTTCGACATACAATACTATGACGTTTTTTTTTTAAACTTTTTCGACATACTATACTATGACGTCTTTTTTATGAAATATTTCGACATACAATACTATGATGTTTTTTCATGAAATGTTTTCGACATACTACTATGACGTTTTTTTTTAAACTTTTTCGACATACTATACTATGACGTCTTTTTTATGAAATTTTTCGACATACTATACTATGACGTTTTTTTTTTTTTACTTTTTCGACATACTATAGTATGACGTTTTGTTTCTCAAACTTTTCGACACACTATAGTATGACGTTTTTTTATGAAATTTTTCAACATACTATACTATGACGTTTTTTCATGAAATTTTTCGACATACAATACTATGACGTTTTTTTATCAAATTTTTCGACATACAATACTATGACGTTTTTTTATCAAATTTGTCGACATACTATACTATGACGTTTTTTTATGAAATTTTTCGACATACAATACTATGACGTTTTTTTTTTTTACTTTTTCGACATACTATAGTAAGACGGTTTTTTTCAAAAAATTTTCGACATACTATAGTATGACGTTTTTTTATGAAATTTTTCGACATACAGTACTATGATGTTTTTTTTTTTTAACTTTTTCGACATACTATAGTATGACGTTTTTTATCAAATTTTTCGACATACTATACTATGACGTTTTTTTATGAAATTTTTCGACATACAATACTATGATGTTTTTTCATGAAATGTTTTCGACATACAATACTATGACGTTTTTTTATGAAATTTTTCAACATACTATACTATGACGTTTTTTCATGAAATTTTTCGACATACAATACTATGACGTTTTTTTATCAAATTTTTTGACATACTATGACGTTTTTTTTCTGAAATTTTTCGGCACACTATACTATGACGTTTTTTTATGAAATTTTTCGACATACTATCCTATGACGTTTTTTTATCAAATTTTTCGACATACTATACTATGACGTTTTTTTATCAAATTATTCGACATACTATACTATGACGGTTTTTTTATGAAATTTTTCGACATACTATACTATGATGTTTTTTTTATCAAATTTTTTGACATACTATACTATGATGTTTTTTTATGAAATTTTTTGACATACTATACTATGACGTTTTTTTATCAAATTTTTCGACATACTATACCATGACGTTTTTTTTATGAAATATTTCGACATACAATACTATGACGTTTTTTTATCAAATTTTTCGACATACTATACTATGACGTTTTTTTATCAAATTTGTCGACATACTATACTATGACGTTTTTTTATGAAATTTTTCGACATACAATACTATGAAGGTTTTTTTTTTTACTTTTTCGACATACTATAGTAAGACGGTTTTTTTCAAAAAATTTTCGACATACTATAGTATGACTTTTTTTATGAAATTTTTCGACATACTATACTATGACGTTTTTTTATCAAATTATTCGACATACTATACTATGATGTTTTTTTTATGAAATTTTTCGACATACTATACTATGATGTTTTTTTTATGAAATTTTTTGACATACTATACTATGATGTTTTTTTATGAAATTTTTTGACATACTATACTATGACGTTTTTTTATCAAATTTTTCTACATACTACACTGACGTTTTTTATGAAATTTTTTCGACATACTATACTATGATGTTTTTTTATCAAATTTTTTGACATACTATACTATGATGTTTTTTTATCAAATTTTTCGACATACTATACTATGACGTTTTTTTTATGAAAGTTTTCGACATACTGTACTATGACGTTTTTTTATGAAATTTTTCGACAAACAATACTATGACGTTTTTTTTTTTAACTTTTTCGACATACTATAGTATGACGTTTTTTTATCAAATTTTTCGACATACTATAGTATGAAGTTTTTTATGAAATTTTTCGACATACTATACTATGACGTTTTTTTATCAAATTTTTCGACATACTATACTATGACGTTTTTTTATGAAATTTTTCGACATACAATACTATGATGTTTTTTCATGAAATGTTTTCGACATACTATACTATGACGTTTTTTTATGAAATATTTCGACATACAATACTATGACGTTTTTTCATGAAATGTTTTCGACATACAATACTATGACGTTTTTTTATGAAATTTTTCGACATACAATACTATGACGTTTTTTTATCAAATTTTTTGACATACTATGACGTTTTTTTATGAAATTTTTCGACATACAATACTATGATGTTTTTTCATGAAATGTTTTCGACATACTATACTATGACGTTTTTTTATGAAATATTTCGACATACAATACTATGACGTTTTTTCATGAAATGTTTTCGACATACTATACTATGACGTTTTTTCATGAAATTTTTCGACATACAATACTATGACGTTTTTTTATCAAATTTTTTGACATACTATGACGTTTTTTTTCTGAAATTTTTCGGCACACTATACTATGACATTTTTTTATGAAATTTTTCGACATACTATCCTATGACGTTTTTTTATCAAATTTTTCGACATACTATACTATGACGTTTTTTTATCAAATTTGTCGACATACTATACTATGACGTTTTTTTATGAAATTTTTCGACATACAATACTATGACGGTTTTTTTTTTTACTTTTTCGACATACTATAGTAAGACGGTTTTTTTCAAAAAATTTTCAACATACTATAGTATGACTTTTTTTATGAAATTTTTCGACATACTATACTATGACGTTTTTTTATCAAATTATTCGACATACTATACTATGACGTTTTTTTTATGAAATTTTTCGACATACTATACTATGATGTTTTTTTTATCAAATTTTTTGACATACTATACTATGATGTTTTTTTATGAAATTTTTTGACATACTATACTATGACGTTTTTTTATCAAATTTTTCTACATACTACACTGACGTTTTTTATGAAATTTTTTCGACATACTATACTATGATGTTTTTTTATCAAATTTTTTGAGATACTATACTATGATGTTTTTTTATCAAATTTTTCGACTGACTATACTATAACGTTTTTTTTATGAAAGTTTTCGACATACTGTACTATGACGTTTTTTTATGAAATTTTTCGACAAACAATACTATGACGTTTTTTTTTTTAACTTTTTCGACATACTATAGTATGACGTTTTTTATCAAATTTTTCGACATACTGTAGTATGAAGTTTTTTATGAAATTTTTCGACATACTATACTATGACGTTTTTTTATCAAATTTTTCGACATACTATACTATGACGTTTTTTTATCAATTTTTTCGACATACTATACTGTAACGTTTTTTTATCAATTTTTTCGACATACTATACTATGACGTTTTTTTATGAAATTTTTCGGCATACTATACTATGACGTTTTTTTATGAAATTTTTCGACATATTATATTATGACGTTTTTTCATGAAATTTTTCGACAAACAATACTGAGGTTTTTTTTTTTTTAACTTTTTCGACATACTATACTATGACGTTTTTTTATCAAATTTTTTCGACATACTATAGTATGACGTTTTTTTATCAAATTTTTCGACATACTATAATATGACGTTTTTTTTATCAATTTTTCGACATACTATACGATGACGTTTTTTTATCAAATGATTTCGACATACTATAGTATGACGTTTTTTTATCAAATTTTTTGACATACTATACTGTCGTTTTAATCAAATTTTTACCACATACTATACTATGACGTTTTTTTATCAAATTTTTTGACATACTATACTATGACGTTTTTTTATGAAATTTTTCGACATACAATACTATGACGTTTTTTTTTTAACTTTTTCGACATACTATAGTATGACGTTTTGTTTCTCAGATTTTTCGAAATACTATAGTATAACGTTTTTTCATGAAATTTTTCGACATACTTTACTATGACGTTTTTATGCAATTTTTCGACATAATATACTATGATGTTTTTTTATAAACATTTTTGACATACTATACTATGATGTTGTTTTATAAAATTTTTCGACGTACTATACTGACGTTTTTTTATCAATTTTTCGACATACTATACTATGACGTTTTTTTATGAAATTTTTAAACATACTATAGTATGACGTTTTTTTTTATCAATTTTTTCGACATACTATACTATGACGTTTTTTTATCAATTTTTTCGACATACTATACTATGACGTTTTTTTATGAAATTTTTTGGCATACTAAACTATGACGTTTTTTTTTTTACTTTTTCGACATACTATAGTATGACGTTTTTTTATGAAATTTTTCGAGATACTATACTATGTCGTTTTTTTATGAAATTTTTCGACATTATATTATGACGTTTTTTCATGAAATTTTTCGACAAACAATACTATGACGTTTTTTTTTTTTTACTTTTTCGACATACTATACTATGACATTTTTTTTATCAAATTTTTCGACATACTATACTATGACGTTTTTTTATCAAATTTTTCGACATACTATAGTATGACATTTTTTTATGAAATTTTTCGACATACTATACTATGACGTTTTATTATCAAATTTTTCGACATACTATACTATGACGTTTTTTATCACATTTTTTTACATACTATACTATGACGTTTATTTATGAAATTTTTGACACTATACTATGACTTTTTTTCACAAAATTTTCGACATACTATACTATGATTTTTTCCTAACATTTTCGACATACTATACTATGACTTTTTTTTCATACAATTTTCGACATACAATACTATGACTTTTTTCATAAAATTTGATAAAAAAACATCATAGTATAGTATGTCGAAAAATTTGATAAAAAAACGTCATAGTATAGTATGTCGAAAATTTCATAAAAAAACCTCAAAGTATTGTATGTCGAAAAATTTCATAAAAAAATGTCATAGTATAGTATGTCGAAAAATTTCATGAAAAAACGTCATAGTATTGTATGTCGAAATATTTCATAAAAAAACGTCATAGTATAGTATGTCGAAAAAGTGTAAAAAAAAAACGTCATAGTATTGTATGTCGAAATATTTCATAAAAAAAACGTCATGGTATAGTATGTCGAAAAATTTGATAAAAAAAGTCATACTATAGTATGTCGAAAAAATTTGATAAAAAAAAGTCATAGTATAGTATGTCGAAAATTTGATAAAAAAACGTCATAGTATGTCGAAAAAATTGATAAAAAAACGTCATAGTATAGTATGTCGAAAAATTTGATAAAAAAACGTCATAGTATAGTATGTCGAAAAATTTGATAAAAAAAATGTCATAGTATAGTATGTCGAAAAAGTTAAAAAAAAAAAAACTTCAGTATTTTGTCGAAAAATTTCATGAAAAAACGTCATATAATATGTCGAAAAATTTCATAAAAAAACTTCATAGTATAGTATGCCGAAGAATTTGATAAAAAAACATCATAGTATAGTATGTCAAAAAATTTGATAAAAAAACATCATAGTATTGTATATCGAAAAAATTTCATAAAAAACGTCATAGTATAGTATGTAGAAAAATTTGATAAAAAAACGTCATAGTATAGTATGTCAAAAAATTTCATAAAAAAACGTCAGTATAGTATGTCGAAAAATTTGATAAAAAAACGTCATAGTATAGTATGTCGAAAAATTTCATAAAAAAACGTCATACTATAGTATGTCGAAAATGTTTTGAAAAAAACCGTCTTACTATAGTATGTCGAAAAAGTAAAAAAAAAAAACGTCATAGTATTGTATGTCGAAAAATTTCATAAAAAAACGTCATAGTATAGTATGTCGACATATTTGACAAAAAAACGTCATAGTATAGTATGTCGAAAAAATTTTTTTGGACATGCTATACTATGACGATATTTTATTTTTTTCGACATACTATACTATGACCTTTTTTCAACACACTACTATGACTTTTTTAAAAATATTTCAACATACTATACTATGACTTTTTTTTCGACATACTATACTATCACGTTTTTTTTTTAAATTATTTTCGACATACTATACTATGACTTTCATAATTTTTTTCAACATACTATACTATGACTTTTTTTCGACATCCTATATCATGACTTTTTATAAAAAAATTTCGACATACTATACTATGACTTTTTTTATTTTTTCGACAAACTATACTATGACTTATTTTAACATACTATACTATGACTTTTACTTTTTTGACAGACTACACTAAGACTTTTTTTCGACATACTATAGAATTACTTTTTTATTTTTTAGGCATTCTATACTGTGACTTTTTTTCGCCATACTATACTATGACGTTTTTTTAAATTTTTTTCAACATACTATACTATGAATTTCATAAATTCTTTCGACATACTATATTAGGACTTTCATGAATTTTTTCGACACACTATCCTGTGACTTCCATATATTTTTTCGACATGCCATACTATGACTTTCATACATTTTTTCGACATACTATACTATGACTTTCATGAATTTTTTCGACATACTATGCTGTGACTTTCATACATTTTTTCAACGTACTATTCTATGACTTTTTTTTATTTTTTCAACATGCTATACTATGACTTTTTATAGGATCCCTAAAAAGTATGTCGAAAATTTCATGAAAAAAAGTCATAGTATAGTATGTCGAAAACTTCATGAAAAAAAAGTTATACTGTAGTATGTCGAAAATTTCATGAAAAAAAGTCATAGTATAGTATGTCGAAAATTTTATGAAAAAAGTCTTAGTATAGTATGTCGAAAATTGTATGAAAAAAAATTCATAGTATAGTATGTCGAAAATGTTAGGAAAAAATCATAGTATAGTATGTCGAAAATTTTGTGAAAAAAAGTCATAGTATAGTATGTCAAAAATTTCATAAAAAAACGTCATAGTATAGTATGTAAAAATGTGATAAAAAACGTCATAGTATAGTATGTCGAAAAATTTGATAAAAAAACGTCATAGTATAGTATGTCGAAAAATTTGATAAAAAAAATGTCAGTATAGTATGTCGAAAAAGTTAAAAAAAAAAAAAACGTCATAGTATTGTTTGTCGAAAAATTTCATGAAAAAATGTCATAATATAATATGTCGAAAAATGTCATAAAAAAACGTCATAGTATAGTATGTCGAAAAATTTCATAAAAAAACGTCATACTATAGTATGTCGAAAAAGTAAAAAAAAAAACGTCATAGTATAGTATGCCGAAAAATTTCAAAAAAAAAACTCATAGTATAGTATGCCGAAAAATTTCATAAAAAAACGTCATAGTATAGTATGTCGAAAAAATTGATAAAAAAACGTCATAGTATAGTATGTCGAAAAAATTGATAAAAAAACGTCATAGTATAGTATGTCGAAAAATTTGATAAAAAAACGTCATAGTATAGTATGTCGAAAAATTTCATAAAAAACTTCATACTATAGTATGTCGAAAAATTTGATAAAAAAACGTCATACTATAGTATGTCGAAAAAGTAAAAAAAAAAACCGTCATAATATTGTTTGTCGAAAAATTTCATAAAAAAAAGTTATACTGTAGTATGTCGAATATTTCATGAAAAAAAGTCATAGTATAGTATGTCGAAAATTTTATGAAAAAAGTCATAGTATAGTATGTCGAAAATTGTATGAAAAAAAAGTCATAGTATAGAATGTCGAAAACTTCATGAAAAAAAAGTTATACTGTAGTGTGTCGAAAATTTCATGAAAAAAAGTCATAGTATAGTATGTCGAAAATTTTATGAAAAAAGTCATAGTATTGTATGTCGAAAATTGTATGAAAAAAAAGTCATAGTATAGTATGTCGAAAATTTTGTGAAAAAAAGTCATAGTATAGTATGTCAAAAATTTCATAAAAAAACGTCATAGTATAGTATGTAAAAAAATGTGATAAAAAACGTCATAGTATAGTATGTCGAAAAATTTCATAAAAAAATGTCATACTATAGTATGTCGAAAAATTTGATAAAAAAACGTCATAGTATAGTATGTCGAAAAGTAAAAAAAAAAATGTCATAGTATAGTATGCCGAAAAATTTCATAAAAAAAAACTCATAGTATAGTATGCCGAAAAATTTCATAAAAAAACGTCATAGTATAGTATGTCGAAAAAATTGATAAAAAAACGTCATAGTATAGTATGTCAAAATTTGATAAAAAAACGTCATAGTATAGTATGTCGAAAAATTTGATAAAAAAAATGTCATAGTATAGTATGTCGAAAAAGTAAAAAAAAAACCGTCATAGTATAGTATGCCGAAAAATTTCATAAAAAAAACTCATAGTATAGTATGTCAAAATTTGATAAAAAAACGTCATAGTATAGTATGTCGAAAAATTTCATAAAAAACTTCATACTATAGTATGTCGAAAAATTTGATAAAAAAACGTCATACTATAGTATGTCGAAAAAGTAAAAAAAAAAAACGTCATAGTATTGTTTGTCGCAAAATTTCATAAAAAAAAGTTATACTGTAGTATGTCGAATATTTAATGAAAAAAAGTCATAGTATAGTATGTCGAAAATTTTATGAAAAAAGTCATAGTATAGTATGTCGAAAATTGTATGAAAAAAAAGTCATAGTATAGAATGTCGAAAACTTCATGAAAAAAAAGTTATACTGTAGTATGTCGAAAATTTCATGAAAAAAAGTCATAGTATAGCATGTCGAAAATTTTATGAAAAAAGTCATAGTATTGTATGTCGAAAATTGTATGAAAAAAAAGTCAGAGTATAGTATGTCGAAAATGTTAGGAAAAAATCATAGTATAGTATGTCGAAAATTTTGTGAAAAAAAGTCATAGTATAGTATGTCAAAAATTTCATAAAAAAACGTCATAGTATAGTATGTAAAAAAATGTGATAAAAAACGTCATAGTATAGTATGTCGAAAAATTTGCTAATAAAACGTCATAGTATAGTATGTCGAAAAATTTGATAAAAAAATGTCATACTATAGTATGTCGAAAAATTTGATAAAAAAACGTCATAGTATAGTATGTCGAAAAATTTGATAAAAAAAATGTCATAGTATAGTATGTCGAAAAAGTAAAAAAAAAAACGTCATAGTATAGTATGCCGAAAAATTTCATAAAAAAACGTCATAGTATGTCGAAAAAATTGATAAAAAAACGTCAGTATAGTATGTCAAAATTTGATAAAAAAACGTCATAGTATAGTATGTCGAAAAATTTCATAAAAAACTTCATACTATAGTATGTCGAAAAATTTGATAAAAAACGTCATACTATAGTATGTCGAAAAATTTGATAAAAAAACGTCATAGTATAGTATGTCGAAAAATTTGATAAAAAAAATGTCATAGTATAGTATGTCGAAAAGTAAAAAAAAAAATGTCATAGTATAGTATGCCGAAAAATTTCATAAAAAAAAACTCATAGTATAGTATGCCGAAAAATTTCATAAAAAAACGTCATAGTATAGTATGTCGAAAAAATTGATAAAAAAACGTCATAGTATAGTATGTCAAAATTTCATAAAAAAACGTCATAGTATAGTATGTCGAAAAATTTGATAAAAAAAATGTCATAGTATAGTATGTCGAAAAAGCAAAAAAAAAAACGTCATAGTATAGTATGCCGAAAAATTTCATAAAAAAAACTCATAGTATAGTATGCCGAAAAATTTCATAAAAAAACGTCATAGTATAGTATGTCGAAAAAATTGATAAAAAAACGTCATAGTATAGTATGTCAAAATTTGATAAAAAAACGTCATAGTATTGTTTGTCGCAAAATTTCATAAAAAAAAGTTATACTGTAGTATGTCGAATATTTCATGAAAAAAAAGTCATAGTATAGTATGTCGAAAATTTTATGAAAAAAGTCATAGTATAGTATGTCGAAAATTGTATGAAAAAAAAGTCATAGTATAGAATGTCGAGAACTTCATGAAAAAAAAGTTATACTGTAGTATGTCGAAAATTTCATGAAAAAAAGTCATAGTATAGCATGTCGAAAAATTTCATAAAAAAACATCATAGTATAGTATGTCGAAAAAATTGATAAAAAAAAGTCATAGTATAGTATGTCGAAAAATGTCATGAAAAAACGTCATAGTATAGGATGTCCAAAAAAAATAAGTCATAGTTTAGTATGTTGAAAAAATTAAAAAAAATCAACATATAGTATGTCGAAAAAAAGTCATCGTATAGTATGTTGAAAAAATAAAAAGCCATAGTATTGTACGTCGAAAAAAATTATGAAAGTCATAGTATAGTATGTCGAAAATAATTTAAAAAAAAAACGTCATAGTATAGTATGTCGAAAAAAAAGTCATAGTATAGTATGTTGAAATATTTTTTAAAAAGTCATAGTATAGTATGTTGAAAAAAGGTCATAGTATAGTATGTCAAAAAAAAAAAAAAATAACGTCATAGTATAGCATGTCCAAAAAAAATAAGTAATAGTTTAGTGTGTTGAAAAAATAAAAAAAAAAGTCAACATATAGTATGTCGAAAAAAAGTCATAGTATAGTATATTGAAAAAATAAAAAGCCATAGTATAGTATGTCGAAAAAATTAAAAAAAAACATCATTGTATATAGTATTTCAAAAGAAGAGTAAAAAAAAAGTCATAGTATAGTATGTTGAACACTTTTTAAAAAACATAGTATAGTATGCCGAAAAAAAGAGTAAAAAAAAGTCATAGTATACTATGTCGGAAAAAAGAGTTAAAAAAAAGTCATAGTATAGTTTGTCGAACAAAGAGCAAAAAAGAAAGTCATTGCATAGTATGTAAAAAAAAACCTCATAGTATAGTATGTCGAAAAAAAGAGTAAAAAAAAGTCATACTATACTATGTCGAAAAAAGAGCAAAAAAGAAAGTCATTGCATAGTACGTCAAAAAAAAGTCATAGTATGTAAAAAAAAACCTCATAGTATAGTATGTCGGAAAAAAGTCATAGGCTGTATCCGAAACCGTATACTATAACACGTACTGATTTGACCAAAATGTAGCATGTAGTATGCAGTATGCAGTATGCAAACAAAAGCAAAATCTACAGTATGCCA
The DNA here is from genome assembly GCA_916701645.2 of Sebastolobus alascanus. Classification (NCBI taxonomy): domain Eukaryota; kingdom Metazoa; phylum Chordata; class Actinopteri; order Perciformes; family Sebastidae; genus Sebastolobus; species Sebastolobus alascanus. The sequence goes on along the minus strand of CAKAOJ020000009.1, from coordinate 8,557,253 downwards.
AATATACCCGGATGTGATACTGATTTGGAAAAGATGTCCAGTATTCATCGCCGGCGCGGAGGCATTAAAACATTTCTCTCTCAAAGTATGTGTGAATAGTGGTGTGTGATACAGCAGTAAGATGAAAGCTGACCGTTCTCGTCCACCGCTAACACACTGGCTCCTTTTCCAAGCAGCTCCTGGACCACCACTGTCAATCCCTTCCTGGCTGCCACATGCAGGGGCCTGAAAGCATGTAGAGGGAGATGTTAAAATACATCCAGTCTGAACTTAGTAGATTACCCCACTGCACAGCTGAATGTTTGCCGGCACTGGGAAAACTACGTACGTCTGGAGAGAAGTATTGGTGGAGTTGATGAGGTTCTTGTCGCTGATCTTCTCCAGAATCAACAAGGCACTCGTCTCATGACCCTGCGATATCAAAATAAAATCACCATTATTTGGATGTGTAATTGATCTTTCCACCAGCCAACAGATGTTGAATACCGATTATTATTAATTATTTTTCTTCTCTTTGGTCAGAGATCCTTGGTGAGATGTTGATATCCATAATTCACCATGGCCAGTGAATAAAAAAAAAGCATTTCCCGTCTCTGTGAATGGTTGTTACCTTGCTGCAAGCCAGATGTAATGCCGTGTTCCTGTCTGTATCCTGTAGTGTGGAGTCTGCTTTAGCACTGCTCACCAACATCTCTGCAACACATGAATGGAGATGGTTACATGTCCAAGGTTTAGAAATCAAAGGCCAATAGTGTATCTGTGCGTCAGTGGGTGTACTGACCCACAGTATTGGTCTGTCCGTTTAGAGCTGCCATCATCAGCGGTGTGCTGCTCGTGTGTGTGTCCACTACGTTTGCCTGAGCTCCGTGGCTCAGCAGAAGGGAAACACACTCCACGTGGTCGGAAAAAGCCGCAGCGTGGAGTGCGGTCCTGCCCTTGGAGTCAGTGGTGTTGACGATAGTTGTGCCCAGGGAGTCAATTAACATCTCAGCCACTCCCTCGTTATCGCTCATACTGAAATACACAACACACACTGTCACGTACCCTCGGACCACTGTCTACACTACATAAAAACATTCATTGGCACACATTGTCTTACACAGCACAGTGCAGTGGACTGAAAGAGTTGCCCTTAATCTTCTTGAACACCTCCTGGTCCAACAACACCTCCACACAAGCATCATACCCTAAGAAAACAAAGAGGATGGATTTACAAAGGGAGGAACAGACGTCAATACTACTTTGCTGTTGTTTCATACAGAACAGACGCATGTTTCTCAAGTGTCAAGCTGTGTCCCAGTACCGTTGTAGCAGGCCCAGTGCAGTGGTGTGTAGCCCTGGTTGTCAGTGAGGTGTGTGTCGGTGTTTGAGGTGGTGGTGGTGGCCTGCAGCAGGGCACCCAGGACACCCACACGGCCGCAAGCGGATGCCAGGTGAACAGGGGAGCGGCCCCGGATGTCTCTGACACACACACTGGCCCCCCGCTGGAGGAGGGCCTCTACACTCTCCTCCTGTCCTGTCACCGCCTGTGTGAATAATTAGAGAGTGGAAATTAATAATAATAAATATAGTAAAATGAAATATTATAAATAAAGTAGGGCTGTCCAAGTTAACGCGATAACGCGTCAATGCAAATTCGTTTTAACGCTTCTTCAACGCATTAACGCAACTTGTGATTTTTAGGTTGTAGCCTAAAGCTAGAGTGAAGATACTGGCATCATAAGAAACTACAAAGACCTAAGGAATCCATTGGTACCAACCATGTCATACTAGCTCGTGAAGGAGGCTAAATAACGCTCCAAACTACATTTTGGCGAGGAAAAACTGGCATGGCCATTTTCAAAGGGGTCCCTTGGCCTCTGACCTCAAGATATGTGAATGAAAATAGGTTCTATGGGTACCCACGAGTCTCCCCTTTACAGACATGCCCACTTTATGATAATCACATGAACATACAGCTGTGGTTGCCTGTTGGGCTTGAGTTTACCATGTTACGATTTGAGCATATTTTTTATGCAAAATGCAGTACCTGTGAGGGTTTCTGGACAATATTTGTCATCATTTTGTGTTGTTAATTGATTTCCAATAATAAATATATACATACATTTGAATAAAGCAAGTATATTTTTCCACTCCCATGTTGATATGAATGTTAAATACTTAACAAATCTCCTTTTAAGGTATTTTGAACAAATAAAAAATGTGCGATTAATCAGATTAACTATGGACAATCATGCGATTAAATGTTTTAATCGATGGTCAGCCCTAAAATAAAGTTGTAATGTTAGTGTGTGCGTGTGAGTGTCTCACCCCTCGGTGTAGTGCTGTCCTCCCCCAGCGGTCCTGATTCTCTACACTGGCTCCTTGACTGAGTAGAGAGTACACACACTCTGTGTGTCCGTTCAGCACTGCCAACATCAGAGGCGTCCTGTACACAGTGTGGAAATATGACAAAACATTATTTTATATATTTATTTATGAAACTATTTAAAGTTACCTCCTCAAACAAAAGAGTAGCATAATCATATCAGTGAAAATTAAGCCATTTTGTCTATGCACACACATACACACTCACTGTCCGTTGGTGTCTTGCACGTCCACATTAATGTGTTGGTCGTTGTTGCTCATGAGCAGGCGCAGGCACTCTGGGTGGCCATTCATAGCTACGGCAGACAGACACACATACTGGAGCGTGACTTATTTTTCTAAAGCAACGAACAACATTTTAATAGCCAGAAAATAAACCTCTGTCATGTGAAGGTGTTGCATCCAAACAGGTTTCTGTGGTTGCGTGAGTCTGTGTAAGCCTGTGTGCATACCTGCAGCATGTATGGCTGTCTTTTTGTGCGTGTAGTCACGGGTCATGGGTGAGGAGCCATGGTGCAGCAGCAGAGAGACACACTCCTGGTGACCCTTGGAGCAGGCCAGGCTGAGGGGGGTCCGGCCCTCTGGGCTGCAAACGTCCACCTCCAGCAGGGACGACAAGAGAACCTCTAAAGCTCCACAGTGTCCATGGTAAGCCTAAATCAGTGGAAGACACACACCAACAGACATTTATTTAATGTCTAATGGTAACAGACATGGCAGAGACAGTGAAATCCTGTATGTGAGAGAGATTAACAGCCAAATACAGACATACTAACAAATCCTTGAACTCACCGCCAGGTGGAGTGGACTGACGGGGGCCTGGCTCTCTGACTCACTCAGGATGTCTGTTCCAGATGTCTCCATTAACTGAAATAGAGAAATGGTTCCCATACTACTCATTTCAGATCCAGATTTGCACGCATGGCGAGTCACAGCCACATTAAAGTTGCACAGAAATTAGGCCATGGTCACACTTGCTGTGTGTGCTCCAAATTTATTGAAGGAGAGGTTAGGGGTGTTTTGCAAAGGTGAGTGCTACAAGGAGTTTTAAGTTTAAAAAAAAAAAAAAAAAAAAGATTTGTGAAATGCATACAACGTTGACCTGCCAATTGTTATTCAACCAATAACACGACAGAAGAGTTTCACAGTAGCTTCATCTGCTCACCAGATGATCTAACCACAATGTTCCCCATCTGCCCAACAGAGGGAGCTACATACAAAGAAAGAATCAATCAATGTAAGAGTTTGTGTTACAGTGGATGAGTGAAATTTATTTCTTACCACATCAAGAGGTGTCTCACTTGCCATCTGAAAGAAACAGACAAAGGCTGTTTATGATACCATGACAAGTGTACTTGTGTGCTGTAGTTTTCTCTACAATAGTAAGGCTTTCAGCACATGGAAGTGATCAGATTTTCTGATAGTCTGTAGGACATGCAACATATTTTCACTCTGCTTGGCAGCTGTACACACCAGTTCCAGGCAGAGTGTGCGTCCGTAAGCTGAGGCATAGTGCACCGCACTGTAACCCTGTTTGTCTCGCACTCCCGGATCAGCATCGTTCCTCAACAGGTACTCCACACACCTGACAAAGACAAAAGAGAGGAGAATTTTTTTAAGCCTTCATCTGACACTGAGGATTCTTTTAGGGCTGAAACGACTCGAGTAACTTGAGAAATTTGAGTACTAAAAATCATCAATTTGCATCAAAGCTTTGTTTACTTTCACAGTCTATGGAATTGCACTCATTTCTGGCGAAAGATCGTCACGATTGATAAAATGACAGACGTCCTTTGATTCAGAATGGTGGATATAGCTCTTGTGGCGAGTTTTTGCCCATATGATTTGATCAGTTTTGGATGAGTCACGATGTCTCAGTCCACAGCAGCGAGGCAGAGAGGCGAGGCATTCTTTGATACACTTTGTTATTTAACTATAAGCCGTATCAATTAAACACAGAGTAAAACTTACTTTCCATCAGTGTCAGCTGCAGCAGCGTAGTGCAGGGGGCTGCAGCCTCTCTGGTCCAGCTCATTGATGCTCGCCCCGGAGCCCACCAAGGCAAACACACAGTGGTAGTTACAGTTGGCTGATGCATAGTGTAGTGGAGTCCTGGGATGGTCAGAGAGTCGACATGAGCTACTATTTATGCCAGTGAGGACATCATACTTTTCCTCTACACCCCAAAATGTGGTCAAAAGTCTTCCTCTCTCTTCAGATTTTCTATCCTAGCATTCCTAGAATTAAACTACATGCATGACTCACCTTCCAAAGTTGTCTTTCCTGTTAAAGTCCGCTCCTATGTTTAACAGCAGGTTCAGACACTCCAGGTTCCTGGTTGGAGATACAAATTCAACAGTGATGTTTTTGCTGACATACCAATCTATTGTAACCAAGTGCACAGACAATACTTTAGTGCATATGAGAGATGGCAAAAGAACACAAAGGGTGAATGCTGTTAAACAAGGAACAGCATAAAAGAGGCTCAGAAATGAAACAATGGTAGGGCCGTGAGCAAGAATGATGACTCACCCTCCAGCTGCAGCAGCATGTAGACAGGTCCTTCCAAAGTCATCAGGGGTGTCTATGTCAAACCCTGCGAAAGTATGCGATCAGCATCAATTAGGATGTCAAGTAGGTGGTTTCGGTGACAAGAATGGTGTCAGCGTGAATGTACCTGAGGACAGCAGCTTCCTGCAGCAATCCGAGAAGCCGCTGAGAGCTGCCAGGTGTAGAGGGAACATCCCATGAATGCCTCTCCTGAAACGATTTAAGGCAGAGAAGGCAAGTCATCACAGGAGGGTAAGGTGTGAGAGCATGGGTGTATTTGAGCATGGGTGTATTTTTGAAAACAAAAAGAGTTTGAAAGAATGGTTTATCCTGAGTTTAACCATCTCTAGTCGTCGAATTGTTCCCTTTGTATTTGTGCTTCTTATTACTAAAGCACAGATTATATTCAGTGGGAAGACAGACAGATGGTTGAATGTCAATTGTTACTAACTTGGCGGTGTTGGCTCCGTGTTTGATGAGTGCTGTGATGATGAGCTCATGGCCATAACGGGCAGAGATGTGAAGGGCTGTGTTTCTGCTCTTGTCCTCACAATCAATCTCAGCTCCTGGAAAAACATAAATAAAGGGTATAATGTATGTATTTCCATTAAAACACTCAGGAATGAAGACAACATACTGCAGGGGCTCTCACCATTTTGAATGAGGGCCTGAGAGCAGGAGAACCTTCCATGGGTAGCTGCCATGTGGAGGGGAGTCTTACCGTCCTTACTCTAAACAGATGGAGGGAGAGACAGTGGAGACGAGCAGAGAGGGGAAAAGACGACGATTATGATTTTCTGTAGAGTATTATGTCTACGCAGTACATCAGTGGTGCAGTGCATGTAGATGTACATTTAAGTGCCAGTGTGGGAAGCTGACTCAACTGTGAGTCTAATATAATACTGTAGTGTTATAAAGCTTAGCATGAACAGAAGCTATCTTAGATCCCCTAGCGGACACCCACACACATATTCCCTGAGCAGCTTGCAGCCTCAGGGAGCCACCCCCTCCCCTGTCATCTTCCATATGGCCTTGCATCTTGAGGCTGTGGGGACCTAATATCAGTTTCCATCACTGCTACCAAAGTGTTAACAACACTGTCATTTCTACTTTCTACTAGATACTGGGCAGCATACACATGAGGACACAGGCTCCTTCTCTTGGTTCTTTTGATATCATGTACAGGTGATGTATACACTCACTTCAATGGTATCAATATGAAGCAAATACAGTTTCTCAGCTAAATTTGTGTGTTAGTATGAAAAGGGTATCTGCATATGGACACACCCGCATGTTGATGTGAGCTCCGTGGGACAACAGCAGCTCCTGGCACAGCGCTCCCTGGCGTGATGAGGAGGCAAAGTGGAGAGCAGAAAAACCCCTCTCATTCACCTGAAGCAAGGCACCAAACGACACAATTAAACACACATAATCACAACGCACATACTATCTCGCATAGAGAGACGCACACACACCTGGTTGACGTTGGCCCCTGCCTCGATGAGCTCACTGACCACCACATCCTGTCCATTGTAACAGGCCAAATGGAGCGGAGTGTTGCCATAGCCGTTCACCTCGTTGACCTATGCAGGAAGACAAGAAATCTATGTTTTTGCATTTTATTGACTTGAGAAAATTATATCGATACCATTTAAAGTGGGGGTAGGCAGAATGTTTTTGGCATCATTGGGCAAAAATTCCATAATAACCTTTTAGCATATTGTAATTCAAGTGACTTAGACTTCTGCACCTCCTCTTGGCTCTGTTTTCAGGCTTTAAAAAATCTAGCCTGTGACGGGAGACTTCGGCCAATCACAGGTCATTCCAGAGAGAGAGAGCGTTCCTATTGGCTGTTCATTCAATGGAGTCATTCAGCTGTCAGTCACTCGCTAACTCCGATCGAACGGTCAAACTAGGCAGCGTTGATCAAATACGAATCATTATTCTGTTATTGTAATGACTATTACTCGTGTAAAATGTTTTCAGAAACATCATTTAGTGTACTGTTTAGCTGTAAAATGACAAATTTGGCTCCGACTGGTGGGCGGTGGTTGGTATTTCTGATCTCAACATGGCAGCCGGGTCACAAACTTTCTCATTTTACAGCTAAACAGTCCACTACAAGATGTTTCTGAAAACATTTGAGGCGAGAAATAGGCATTACAGTAACAGAATATTGATTCATATTTGATCAGCGCTGCCTAGTTTGACTGTTTGATCGGAGTTCGCGAGTGATTGTCTCGGCTCTGATTGTTTGTATTCCTCCGGTCTGTGAAATCTTGCAGATGCCATTATGAGCACTGAAGGACACAGAGGCACATGATTTTTTTCATATTACCTGTCTCATGAACTACTATCAGGATATAGTGACCGTTTTATAAAAATAACTTTTTTTAATCATATTTGCTCAAATCTTGCTCACTGCTGCTTTAAAATAACATGTGCTGTATATCTACAGTTAAATATTTAGCTGGGTCAAAGGATCATGGCACATTATACACTGCTAGTACATGCATATGTGTGTGACTGTACTGACGTGGACCCCCAGGCTCAGCAGGTAGTGCACTGTGCTGCTCATGCCACTGGAGGCGGCTGCATGGAGCGGGGTGTAGGCTTTTTTGTCCTTACAGTCAACCTCTGCTCCACTTGCCACCAATAACTTCACCACCTCCAGGTGACCTGAAACAGGGGAGGAGGGGAGGAGTCAAATTTGACTACCGGTTAGTCAAGATATGTTAATTTCGCCATGTACCATTTACGGACCTAGGGAGAGGCAGAGGCTTCATCTAGTCTGACAAAAAAGTGTGTTTGCATTAGAAACCACATAATATAACAGTCTCACCCATGTAGGCTGCCCAGTGGATGGCTCTCCTGTCCTTCTTGTCAAATGCATTAATATTGGCTCCTCTGGACAGCAGCAACTTCACCATCTATCACACAAAAGCAAATTAATTAGATGCTGGCATGTATGTGAATGCCTCTGTGCGTGCGTGTGTCTACAGGAGACCCACCTCTACATGTCCACTGAAGGCAGCGTGGTGCAGGGCAGTGCGTCCCGCCCGGTCAGACACGTTGACGTTGCTAAGCAGCGGGACCAGAGCCTCGGCACAACGCACTGCCTTGTTGCTAGCTGCAACGTGGAGCGGCGTCTGCCAGTTCTTGTCTCGGGCGTTCACATCCGCACTGTGCTTCAGCAACACTGCCACAGCATCCTGGGTGGAGAGTGGGTCAGAGTGTGCAGACAGAGGTATTTTTTAATATGCCTCAGTGTACTAACAAAGTGCATGCCAGTGTGCGCAGGTGGCTACGTGTGGGTGCATATAAAAGTCTTTGCTATTCTTAGGGGGCTTTCGTGCCGACAATAGCGCCGAGAAGGAGAGCAAACGCAAGGGGCTGTGTTAGTGTAGGCATGTTGCCCAGGACCGAGCAGAATAGGTAAAGAGATTTTGAAGGTTTATCAAAAACCAACACACTGCACAGTGGTATGTAGTTTTACCCCTTTAAGGCCAGATTGTACAAATATGTTAACATTATGTCTGCAGCAATAACTATCTCCATCTCATGCCAGTAAGGTAGCTACAGGATATTCTATCTGGTATGTGTGTTGCTGCACTAACCTGTATCCAGCATTTGTGTTAGAGATGCTCGACTATGGCAAAAATCATAATTACGATTATTTTGGTCATTATTGGAATCACGATTATTTAAATATTACTCATTGACTTTGGGAACATCATACATTCATTTAATAATAAAAAAAATAAAAAAAAAAAGGATTTTCTTGAACTTACAATATAATTCAAGTCAAAAACTAAAAAATAAATGAAAAAAAAAGATGAATATATAAAATAAGCAATAAGAATATATATAATATATACATTTTAATAAATGTAAGAAAAATAAATAAAAATATATTAGATAAAAATAAATAAGATCAGATAAGATTATCTCGATTATCTTCTTCTCATAATTGTTGGAAGCCAAAATCGTAATTTAAAATGAAATGTTATAAATCACCCTGCCTTAATTTGTGTTGCAGTGCTATTGTCAGTGGGAAAGCCCCCTGAGTAGGGTTGAATTTGTCTCATAAAACAGGGGCTTCTCAAAGGTATGAAAAGCTGTAATAATGTAATTGTGTGACTGAGTGCATTTCATCGCTTGTGAGAGAGACAAACATAGTCACATAATTAGTGGAGTCACCACAGCACCCATTAGCGTGTGTGTTTGTGTAATGCGTTACCTCACTACAAGAGGCGACAGCTCGGTGAAGAGGAGTCAACCACTTGTTATCTTTGGCATTAACTCTGGCTCCTTGGATGAGAGAAGGAGAGTGAGGGAGAGAGAGAGAGATGTCAGAGATATGTCAACAATGGCAGACACAGCAAAGGCAAACATGGTGGAAACCTGTAAGAATGTTTGATCCTTGAAAGATACATCAAAGACTCAAGATATGAAGAGTAACAAGCTAAAAGACAAACTAATAGTTTAAAAAGCTTTTCACATGACTTATATTCACTTGAATTTCCCTCGGGATCAATAAAGTTACTATCTATCTATCTATCTATCTATGGGAAGGGGATGTTGTGAGCCAACAGTGCATGGAAGATATAAAACTCCCATGATCCCCTTTGGTACAGCTTGGGGGTTAAAATAGCCCTGAAGCTGCACCTGTTGCTTGCTCCTCACATTATTGAGAAACAGTGAACACACACACATACTTCCGCATGTATTGGCGTTGGTCCCATCTCCTGACGTGCTCAGCTGACTTCACAGAAAGTCAAGCCGACCCTATCAGATGATTGATAAATCATAAAGTCACCGAGAGAGGGTGACAGCCACAGAGCAGTGAGCAGAAATACAGGCAAGGAAACTACTGAGGGAGCAACATGTGGGGAAGAGAGGAATGAGGAAAAGGCAGTGGCTTTGAAGAGTTTAGGAGAGCATGACAGGATTTCTGGTATTACGACTGAAATCTTCAAACAAAGTCGAAAAACAGACGATAAATTTGTTTCCCATTTAGTTTGACCTGTTTCAAATCTTTAACCGAGGCAGACAAATACATTACTTCAGTATACCTTGAAACAATTTATTGTGCAATGAAAACAAACTCTTGAACATACCGACAGGTAATAGGAAAAGAAATTAAAATGTGTCTGGCCCCGATATGATGATATATGATTAATGAATGAATGTTTAAATATGCAAAGGAATTAATAAACATAAGACACGTTTAGGAGAGCCAATATGGATGCACAGATGAAAAACAGGACCAGATGGATGCACACAGGGATGGTTTGCTAACAGTCAACCATGGATTTCAAGTAGAATTGATACTAGAGGTGGATGGATATTAGGTGGAAATGAAATCGAATGGATGGCTGAATGGATTGATAGCTGGGCCGTAGTGTTTACCTGAGAGGACGAGCAGTTCAATGATCTCAGCGTCTCCCAAGTAGGCTGCGGCATGCAGAGGAGTCCTCTTCTCGTTGTCCTAACAGAAGATCCCAAAATACAGAAAAACACAAATTTAAGCATGTGTATTATTTCTCTTGTTCGCACAAACATAGGCCTTGAGACACATGCTCACACATAAACACACAAGGGTGAAGACATGTGAGGCATGCCCCAAACAAAATCTATAGACCTCACACTGTTGCAGACCACAAGAAACATGAGACTAGAGCCACAAGGAGAAAAATGTCTATCATGTGTTCACTTGTATTCCTCACTTCGCTCCATCACTTCAATACACGCCACTGCCGCACCCCCACCCCTCTCTCTCTTTCAGTGCAGTAGAGAGCAATAAACTGGGGCTATAAACAAATGCCATGTGACTGCAATAGGTCTGGGCCAGTGTTGCTGACTCCAAAAGACTCAGTGTGATGACCCCAGCACTATAGACCCACAGAAAGACAGACGGACAGAGAGAAAAACAAAGACTGTGATAACAGACAGACTAGGGACAGAGAGCGAAAGCGATGGGAGAAAAAATGGAGAGATGTCAGCAGAAGGTTATGTCCTTAAATGATAGGAGAGAGTAGTGTTATGAAAAGTGTGTGTCCTGCCCTGATTGACAGCTATATAAGATGGGGAAGCTGCCAGAAGGCACTCTGAGTCAGTCAATCGATAAATTGTAGCCCGCTGGCTTACTGCTGCTCTTCTTGGTGTTTTTTTTTTTTTATATGTCATGGTCTGTGGAGCTAGAGTGTGAAAAGCAAATACACAGGGGTGCAATCGGAACAAAAACAACTATATTGGGAGAAAATCAGGGGAAATAGCAAGACGAGTGTGACTTACCTGAATGTTGACATCCTCTTTCTTGAATATGAGGGAGCGAACTTCATCTGGGTCCACGTTAAAGATGGCTCTTAACAGAGACGGCTACAGAGACAAAGAAAGGACAAGGAAATGCTGATACATACTCGATTTGCAAGGCAGTCATTTGCTATGCTGACAACTGTGTTATCAGGGAGATTTACGAGAGTTACAAATGGGAGAGTATCACACAAAGACACTATAATCCTGAGCTGGGAGAGAGCCATGGGTCACAAATCACCAAAATCACCAATGTGTTTATGACAGTAGCAGCTGTATTCTACATCACATAAACACAAGCACGCACATTACGTAAATGTTTGAGTCTATGAGGGGATAAAGCTGCGCCCTCTTGCCACGTGGTGTGAGGCCAGCTGATAAGAATGTAAATAGCAGTGTAAAAGACAAGTGGGACAATTTGAATAAGTGTTTTACAGCATGTTCTCAAGAAGAGATGGTCAATTTTCCCAGAAGGAGGAAGCTGCAAATGAATGACAGATACATAAACAAACTGGGAAAACCTCTTCGCTACTATTTCATTTACGTCTGTGTGTGTGAATGTAAACAGTTGGCACGAGCGTGAGAGCGTGGTGCCTGATACTGAGTGGGATTTGTAAACAATGCTGCTCAGCAGTCATCATAAAGCCTCAAGAGGTATTGGTAGGCAACAGAAGAACATGAGTCCATTCAAATTAAAATGTTACGGGAAGTAACACTATTTTAAGCTCACAATTCACTCCTGGATACTGGGTTCAAAATACAGTACTGTCATGTTGTTTTTATAATTATGGTCAATTTATTGCCTTTGTGACATTCGTGATAACCAACACAACCTTGAACCTAGATGTTAAAAATCAGCGTGAAACTAATTTATCTACAACGCAGAACAACTTCGGCCTGCATTCTGTATTTTTTTCCTACATCGTCTTAAAAAACACATGAGGTTTGTTATTGTTACATGAAAGTCTGCAAACTTGGTAAACATTCTGTTACACAGCCGATATTTGCAATTGCAATATATTGCTTAACAATAATTTGCCATAACTTGCTAGTTACTTTGATTATACATGATAAGAAAGAACTATTTGTCACTAAGATCTGAGCGACAAAGTGATTTTTTTCTATTGAATCTGAATCTGCAAAGTTGCTAGTAATTAATATTGTCAAATAAATATATTGAAGTTAAAAGTACAATATTTCCCTCTGAGATGTAGTGGAGTAGAGGTGGGCTATCAAGTTACATAAAATGTAATACTCAAGTAAAGTACAAGTACCTCAAAATTTTACTTAAGTACAGTACTAGCCTAAATGTACTTAATTACATTCCACCACTGCTAGAGCACAACATTGTTTACAAGAGCACAGGATCTTTTAATAGATCTAGCCTCTTAAAGTGGCAGTATGCAACAATTTTTTGGCATCATTTGGCACAAATACCATAATAACCTTTCAGCATATTGTTATTCAAGTGTTCTGAGAGAAAACTAGACTTCTGCTCCTCATCATGTCTCTGTTTTCAGGCTTTAGAAAAATCTAGCCCGTGACGGCAGATTTTGACTAATCACAGGTCATTTCAGAGAGAGAGAGCGTTCCTATTGGCTGTGCTCCGGTCATGTGACCAGAACTTGGCTTCCTTCAACAGATTTTACAATTGCGTCCGGGTCACAAACTTTCTCATTTTACAGCTAAACAGTCCACTACAACATGATTCTGAAAACATTTGAGGCAAGAAATAGGCATTACAGTAACAGAATATTGATTCATATTTGATCAGCGCTGCCTAGTTTGACCGTTTGGTCGGAATTCGCGAGTGATTGACAGCCGGCTCTCATAGACGGCAGCTGGCAGCGGACCTTGTTTTCCTCCGGTAAGTGAAATCCTTCAGATGCCGTTAGGAGCACCGGAGGACACAGTAGGACACAGAGGAACATGAATTTTTGGCTGGACCGCAGGGGCCAGCCCTACAGACGCAAAAGTCTGTCACTGAGTGAGTGAGTGAGTGAGTGAGTGACTGACTGACTGACTGACTGACTGACTGAGTGATAGAGTTACAGGATTGGTCGGCTGGAGTTGCTGGAGCTTCCTCATTGGTCGTTGCTCTTTCAAAATGAAAAGGCGGAGAACAGTTCTGTTTTTATGTTTTACGTGTCAGCGGTTCAATGTAACATTACATAGCGCTGTTGTTGTGCATGTGTTATTGTTTATGCTCGTTTAAGTCACGTTATGTTCGCAAATTTTCGCCTCGCTTTCCTCCATTTCCGCCATGAACTGACTATCTAGCAGCCACACGTCACTACTGCGGTATGAACCCAAAATAAACAGACTGTGCTGTGATTTAATTGCAATAAACGGGTCAAAATAATGCCGAAATAACAACATAAATATATCGATTTGTAAAAAGACCGAATTCATTCTTTGTCAAGTCTGTCCGCAACACAACAAGCAAACAACTTTTAAAATGCTTGTTTTCTGAGCGGAGTTCGGATCGATCAATGCCAGGCTCTGCTGACACCAGCTGCTCCATCAACACTCAACATAACGTCATCTAGGCATAAATACGGCAGCGACGTTGTTGTAAACAGATCAAAGTGTGCCGAAATAACTACATAATGATGCTGATTAGTAAAAAGTCTGAATTCATGCTTTGTCGGGTCTGTTACCATGACGACAGGCAAACAACTTTTAAAATGCTTGTTTTCTGAACGGAGTTCGGATCGATCAGTGGCAGGCTGCGTTAACATCGCAGCTGCTCCATTAACACTCCATCTAGGAATAAATACGCCAACAACAACGTCAGTGATAACAGCTGGAATATCTCAACGCTGATAAACTTTTGCAACGTTTGTATATATTGTTACACATCACTTATATGATGAATGCTTTTGATACACATGCTTTTATAAAAATCTGAAATACTTTTAACCTTGCATAATGTATGTCATGATAATACCTTTTCACCTTCTATACAATGTATAATATACTGACTAGTAAATGTTACCATTTACATTACTGAATGCCATTTGCTTCATTATAAGTTGGCTTTCAATCAAACATTAAGATATAAGTGAAAAAAACTGTTCACAAAACATTATAGATATGACCACTGACTATTTGTGTAAGAATTTAGCTACAAATTCAAAGACTTGACCATACGGTCCAGCCATATACTCGGTTTTGACCGAGTCTTGTTTCAAGTTACCTGTTTCATGTACTACTGTCACGATATAGCGTCCGTTTTCAAAAAATAACTTTTTTAAATCATATTTGCGCCAATATCACATACTGCAGCTTTAATTTTGCTCTCAAAGTGCACCAGATTGATGCATTTAACTTTACAATGTAAAAAAAAATGTTTCCGGGGTAACTTGCCCCCAGACCCCCGTAGAGGGTCCAGGTCCACCCAAGACAGTTTCATAAAATCCTGGATTCTACCACCTCTGCCTCATTTTGAGCCAGGAAAAACCCTGTATTTATAATAACACTCTTTACTCTTATTATCTGATAAATGTAGCAAACAGTTCCCTTGTTTCAGTATGTTAGGATAAGTAATTAGTCGAAGGATTTCAACTTGGAAATGAGACTGATAATGCAATTTACTGTAAGCAGGTATTTTCTTTGTGCTGCAACATTATTGAGAATGCACACACAAAATAAACAAACATAAGCACATTGGCAATGATGTTGCTGAATTAGCAAATTTCAAAGCCCTCCTAAATTACAGTATATTGACATTCCCTCCTTTGCAGTCTTTCAAGTCTGTGGCAGCACTGTGGGTCTCATTGATAACCTTTTGTCACACGTACATATTTTTCCCCCAGCAAAGGCTGCCAAATTGTAACATTCAGTACTACATACTATGATGTGGATCTGCTTCTTACTCTCAGCCTCTCAGTTTTTCCCCATCCCTCTCTCATTTCGTCCCAACTAAAAATAAGTGGGGCTGTCAGGCATGTCGGCATCTGTCTCATGTCTATTACACCGATGACCACGGCAACTATGTCAGAGATCACAGAGAGCACAAACCCCGTCATCAAGAGCCGGCACATCCTCTCTGGCTTTCCCCCTTCTCGGTGTAAACTTCAAAGAGCAGCTTTCATAGGATGAAAAGACTTACAACCAATGTGTTTCAATTGTAGGCTTGCCCTTTATACAGCCAACACTGGAGACTACAAAGGTCCAGGACTTGCTGATAATCTATACAAACCAACAGTCATCTCACATGCCAGGCTATATTGGTGATTGTATTTGGTGCTATATTTAGCACAGGATGACAAGTGTTGGCGGTGCATTCTATTTTTATGCAATGGGACATGTAACTACGTACTTCAGCACAGGTTTAAACTTCAGGCCAGGTATGAGAAGTGCATTGGTCTGTTTAAAAACCAAGATGAATGCTGTCATTCTCAGAAAAAAAACTGTAGTCCTTGAACATATGCAAAACCGCCGCTGAATCAGCAAAGTCTAATTCAATCGATGAAGAACCAAACGGAGGGGCCCATCTCACCTTGTCCTCCTGAGCGTCAGCCCTTCGAGAGGCATGATGGGATCTGCGTTCTGGGGATGATTTGGGCCGGGGAGGTGGGGGCGAAGAGCAGGGCTCATCCTCCTCCACCTCCTCCAGCACCACGATACACACACGACTAGCCCGCTCTGACCGCATCGGGAACACTCACACACTCTCTCTCTCTTTCACACACATAAATACACAGTGTTCCCTCTTACATACGTGCACAATTCAGGAGGACAAAGGTCAGCAATAAATCCCATAAGCAGCGCAATTTCCTCGTAAACAAACGCTGCACATCTTCATGTAAAATCCAATGTGAAATCCAGCTCTGTCCTCTATCTGTCAGCGTTGCGTTGCTGCATGTCGCCTCTCTCCTCCTCTCTCTAGCCAACACTCGCGCTCTCTGCGAGCAGCAGTAGCGGAGACAGCAGGGAATTCCTCTGCGTAATGGTGGCGGTAAGTGGCATGCGGCAGAATGAGCTTGGGCTGCCTAGCAGCGCACAGGAAGCTACATATCCCCGCTGCCGTGCTGCAGCCGGGAACACACACATACACACACGTCAGATGCAAAAACACACACACACACACAGACCCTGTGATTAGCATGGACGGGGGCCGCAGCAGCCAGTGTATGAGTGGGCATGCGTGGCTCGTTTCAGGCAGACTGCTGAAGCCAGCTCTTTCAGAAGAAGAGACAGAGAGAGGGAGAGGAGGGGAGGGGAGAGAGAGGGAGAGAAAGTGAATGGAAAAAGGGAGGGGAGTATGAATAGAAGAGGAGAGAGAGACAAAATAATTGTAGGCAGGTACCTAGAACACAACAAAACACAAAGAAACATGAAGATGAATGGAGCAAAGGACAAAGAGGGGGCTACGGACAGCAATCAGTGTTGCCAGATCAGATAGACAGTTTCCAGCCCAATCACAACTTAAAACCCACCCAATTCAATAAAAAACAGTCCAAATCATATCCGTTTAAAACCTTAAAACCATTACATGCTCGATAGAAAACATCATAAGCATGCAAAGCTTCATATCTGCATTAAAAAAAAAAAAAATGTTAGATAAATAGGCTATCGAAACCCACAAAGAGTGCAGTTAGACAACCAAATACACAAATTCCTATGTCATTGTCAATGATGATGACTTCAAGGTAGGTCGGTCCTCCCTTATCCCTAATGACAGAATGTTTTTGGCATCATTGAGCAAAAATTCCATAATAACCTTTCAGCATATTGTAATTCAAGTGTTCTGAGAGATAACTAGACTTCTGCTCCTCCTCATGACTCTGTTTTCAGGCTTTAAAAAAATCTAGCCCGTGACGGGAGACTTTGGCCAATCACAGGTCGTTTCAGAGAGAGCGTTCCTATTGAGCGTTCCTATTGGCTGTGCTCCGGCTGGTGGGCGGTGCTTGGTATTTCCTCAACTGATCTCAACATGGCTGCCGGGTCACAAACTTTCTCATTTTACAGCTAAACAGTACACTACAAGATGTTTCTGAAAACATTTGAGGCGAGAAATAGGCATTACAGTAACAGAATACTGATTCATATTTGATCAGCGCTGCCTAGTTTGACTGTTTGATCGGAGTTCGCGAGTGATTGACAGCTGCTCAGAGATGGCAAGACTCCAGCTCGGCTCTGATTGGTTGTTTTCCTCCAGGCTGTGAAATCTTGCAGATGCGATTAGGAGCACCGGAGGACAAAGAGGTTGATTTTTTTCAGATTACCTGTCTCAAGCACTACTGTCAGGATATGGTGACCGTTTTATAAAAATAACTTTTTTTAATCATATTTGCTCCAATTCTACCTACTGCAGCTCTAAATGAGTCATTAATATGAGTGACTAGACAACAAAGTTTACTGAATTTTGTATGTGTTTTTGACCATAAAATGACTTGTTTGATAATATTGTTTTCATAATATTTTCAAAACCCAGCCAAATGTTGACAAAAGCAGCCCAGATTTCATCTACCAGCCCAACACTATTTTTCCCAGCCCAACAAACCAGCCCAGTCTGGCAACACTGACAGCAATGGGTGCAAAAAACTGGTTACAGGAAGTTAACCGAGAAATGAAATAACTCAAAAGGACCAGAGATTAATAGGGAGCGATACATAGAAAAGAAAAAAAACAGTAAAATGAATGGCAAGGGAAGCGAGAAATACTGGACTGAAAGACAGTTAGGGCCCCTATTTTGATGCCTGATTGTTATCAGGTCACTTGCTGGACAGTGCCGATCCACGAGTCCCCTGTGAGTTCATTTAAGTGTAATAACAAAAGTGTAAGTGGAGTGATGCTGCAGTAGAGAATGATGATGCAGCACTATTGATTCATTACTGAAAGCCCTGCTACCTTCAGCAGCCGATGCCATGTTGAGAGCTTCAATGCTGTCTGGATATCTGAATGTTTACCACTGGCTGTATTGTGATTTTCTGATCCTTGTTTTAGGGATTCAGTGCTAATCCACTCAACAAAGATCTGATTTTTGGTATTGTACATTCAATTAATAAAGTGAAGCACTCAGGGTCTCCTTTATTCCACTAAATGACCAAGCTTGAGACAATCTAAAAAGCTGTAACCCACGTCAGCACGGTAAAAACGAAACTAAGTGCACTACAACGCTGTGTTGTTTTTAGAATAACACTTTAGTGGTCTGCATCTTCATAAAGTTGGTGCTAAAATAGAAGTGGCCCTTCCTTATAAATGTGAGCGAATAAAAGAATATGGATACCAGATCGGTGTGTGTACGTGTGTGTCTGTGTGTTCCAGTATCCTCTTTGGTGTATTGGTGGCATAGCTTCAAAAGTCCCCATCTCCTCATTATAAAACTGGAACAAACTGGCTTTGCCAAAGAATGCGAGGGTAGCTAACAAGACCAGTCTGTATGTGCATGTCTGTGTGTGTGTGTCTGTGTGTGTGTGTGTGTGTGTGTGTCTCGGTCTCCTTCATATTCAACACAGATCCTAAAAAGAGCAATCTTGCCAAGCCACACAACCCCATTAACTCAGAGGGAGGGACGGTGCGAGGGAGGGCGAATGAGACGGAGCGATTCAGTTGGATGGAGCCGAACTGCAGGCCTAAATTTTGAGTCTAATGGACTTACCATTTATAAACTGTATATGAAACACAGCCTAACAATCTTTCTGCTCCTACAGCCAGTAGGAGTTGACATTACAGATTTGCCTCAAAGGCACAAACAAAGAATGATGTTTGGGAAGAAAAGCATATAAACAAACAACCGATGTTTTGTCTATCCTCCGTGCTAGCACTGGGGATACTCTCAGGAACATAGCCCAAAGATGTTTACAGAGCACATTTGTTGCCATTTCCCAAGCAGAAATGAGTCTTTGTGTGTGTGTGTGTGTGTGTGTGTGTGTGTGTGTGTGTGTGTGTGTGTGTGTGTGTGTGTGTGTGTGTGTGTGTGTGTGTGTGTGTGTGTGTGTATGTGTTTAAAGTTGTAATCAGGACTCAAGAGCATGGTCAAGCAAGGGCAAGCGTGTGGAAGAGGCAGGAAAAATCCTACATACAGTACAGAGTGATCAACACAAACTGAGCATTCCTAAAGACAAACAGCGTGATAGTCGCACAACAGCTGAAAAATCCATTTTGTGATGCGCTTTCACGAGGCAGGCACAGCTCAAATGTCTGCTCCATTAATGCTGAGCTGGTGCTCCTACAGCAGTGGGAAAAACATAGAGAAGGTGAACCCGATTTCACCGCAACAACAAGAGGATGCAAGCCCAATATTATCACAAATAACCACAAATAAAAGTCCAATACACTCCCTGAGCTTTACGTCATGTGACAGACCCAACGCGGCAGCGCGCATGTGTAAGTGACAGTATGCAGCTTACACTGACCTCTGCTCTGACCCTGCGACAGGATGCACTAGTGTAATATAATCCCAGTTCAGAAACACAAAGGTCGGCATGTGTGTGCGTGCGCTGGGACACACGCATGGACAGCAGTGACGATGCTAACATCTAGCGATTTCAAAGCTTTTAAAATCAAGAGAGAGTGATCTGTACTAAAGCTTTGTATTTATTATACTGTGGTCAAGTGGTTCTCAACCATTTCGAGTCGCAACCACCCGGGATAATCAGGTTGGTGTTCGCGTCGCTCCTACGCCTGGCCAATATGGCCAAAATCCTCTATCTCGATATCAGGCCGATACTGACTCAAATAGCTGGATCGGTTATCGTGACAATGGGACCGATCTATTCAATTCAATTCTATATTTATATATTATATACATTATATACTGGATGTTTAATTCCTGTTTAAGTTATGACCAATTTGTTGCTGCATTTATAAAGTTTACACTTTAATTAAAAATTCCTGTTCATTTTGAAGATTTTTTATCGACTGGTGCACAATTTATTATTTTAATAATAAATAACAATTCAGTAAATGTATATCTAGCCTATGTATGTATTTGTTACATTTTGTTTTACAAAGTTAAGAAAGCGATTTTTAAGTCAAGCCTAATGTTGCGTTACAGATAACAGAATGATCCTAGTCACTTCCACACAGTGAGGCATACAGCTTATTAATTAAACACTGGTATCGGATTGGTACTCGGTATCGGCCGATTCCCAATGCCCAGGTATCGCTATCGGTATCGGGACTGTAAATGTCGGACCGGTGCATCCCTAAAAAGTACTGAGCATTTTCTCATTCTAAGAACTTGAGTGCAAAATGAACATAACAGTTTTAAGTGAAATTATAGAGAATAAATATATCGCAATAGAAATGATGTAGAAAAATATAAACAATATACATTTTTATATTGTTCTGACGATATATATCGTCATATTGGCCAGCCATAGACTCCCCAGTTTTGTTTAGTTTGAACAGCTAGCAACTAGGCGTTGTCCAATGTGCTCCAGGCACTGTGGATTATTGATGCGTTTCGTGACTTTTTCTCTCCGCCTGACCCGCCAGAAATCCCCCGTGAAAAACTCATATGCACGCACACTTTGACTCTAACAATTACATCACTTGTACAGGCGATGTAATCTAAAAACCATTCCCCAGTCTAAAATATGTTATTTTATTTTTTTCTCCACAACCATCTGGCGACCCCCAGAAATGATTTTGCGACCCCCCCCTTCGGGGGTCCTGACCCCCAGGTTGAGAACCACTGCTGTAGTCTATTAGCTATTGTATGGACTTTATTCTTACCTTTAATTGACATTTTAAATAGATTTTGGTGATGTCTGATGACCAATGTTGGCTTGGCAGTGTGTATCTTAACGGTGGCCTGGCTGGCACATTGACCGTCTACTAGCAGAGCTATAGACAAAATGACTCATTTAATGGATAAGCCTGACAGTGAAAATTGGGACCTAAAGTAATTGTTCTACATGTATACTGTGCAAAAACAAGATGTTACACAGTGCTAAGAGGCTCTTTGGCTACCAGCCATTAACAGCATATTGCTGATGTAAGCTATGCATCATGGACACATCTGCCGCGGGCAAGTTAACACAAACGAAACAACAATACACTCTCTTGTATGCTTGACCTGCTGCTTTCATTGAGTGTGTTCTCTTAAATGCCTCTAACATCTCTCTCTTCAGGCAGGACCATGGGCTGGTTAGGACACTCTGCATGCTCCAAAGCTACAGGATGCCCTCTAGAGGACAAACAGAAGCATTTGCAAAAAAGTGACACTCACCCGTCCCTCTGAGTGGGACTATTTTTGTCCCTTTGTCCAGTTCTCTGTCAGCAAGCACTACAGAGAACAATGGAGAATAGAGAGGGGGATCTAATCACACACTCTTCCGTTATTTTGCGTGCCTGTCCGGAAGACTGGTCAGACCGGGACAGGCCACAGAGCTGAACCATCACTGACCCACTATGACTGAAGTTCATATTATTACCAAACTCCACAGAGTTACAAAACAATATCTTACTATAACCATTTAGGCATATTCTGAACCAACATATAAATTCTATCTAGCACTTGTTTGCCATAATTACTCCACTGGGTGCAACTATCAGTTGTTTCTCGTTATTATTATAATATCGATAAATCATTTGGTCTAAAATGTAAAAAAAAAAATTGTGGAAAATGTAATAGGCTAAATCATGACAAATGCCTATCACAAGTTACCAGAGCTCAAAATAGCTTGAAATTAAATTGCAAAGTGTTGTTCACAAAACAATTGCACTCAATATACAATGATATGAAAAGGAGAAGAGAGAGCAAAATATCATGTTTAAAAAAAACTTGATCCAAGAAATATTGGGTATTTTTACTTGGTGTAAATGTTTAACCCCTTAACACTCCCGCTATTCTGTCTTTCAGAGGTTGTACAAGGCTCAATTTTCAAGCTAGAGTCATATGAAACTTGAAAATCTAAGGAATCCATTGTTACCCTGTCATGCTAGCTTGTCGGGAAGAACGCTAAATACTGCTACGAAGTTACGCAACATTTTGGCAAGGAAAGACTGGCATGGTGATTTTCAGAGGGGTCCCTTGACCTCTGACCTCAAGATACGTGAATGAAAATGGGTTCTATGGGTACCCACGAGTCTCCCCTTTACAGACATGCCCGCTTTATGATAATCACATGCAGTTTGGGGCACAAACCATACAGTTTTTTGCATGCAGTACAAATGTGTTATTTTCGTAGATAATATTTGAATATTTCTGCATACTGGGGTCCCTAAACAGTCTTGGAATTACATAAACTGGGTATGACTGTAAAGCTGAGACTTTTGTTGATTCATTTAATTGTAGTGAGACCATTTTTTTAAACTTGAGCTCACCTGTAGTGACCTCTAGGATAATCACAGCGTCATGAAACTTAACAGCCACAAACAAGAGACCTAGAGCATTCAGAGGATGGATGGCTTTCCTAGCTATATTGGCAATAAGGTTGTTTCCAAAACGGAGGTGCTCACCATCCAATCACCGAAATATGCAATTCTTGCAGAAATCTCCAAATGTCAATAGTTTTTGATACCAAATCACAGCAGCACCGAATCTGTTTTACAAATGGTATCAACCGAAAAATTGATGCAACAATTTATAAGACCTAGGTGAGTATGGGAATGGCCCTCACAGTTATATCATCATGTTTTACGCCCTTATACACTTTCACAATTTATTTTAATGAATTGATGTATTAATCAATTTGTATTTCTTATTTATGACTTCAACAACTTGACGTACAGCGTTGAGCTGCATCTCAAAAATAATCTTCAGGTTCCCAGTTTTTAGATGATGTACTTCTATGTGGCATCTACTGTTGACTTTTTATCTACCCCTGAACATCCCCTGTCCCCAACCACTACCCCTCTAAAGAAAAAAGAGGGCAAAATGGTAAGGGTTTAAAAAAAAAATGACAAATTTTCTGTTGATTGATAGATGGACTGACTGTATTGTTTAATTACTTCTCTCAAACTGTCAAGCACATACACAACCAAACTATCTGGTTAACTAACTAAAGAACTTGTGTGACTAAAACAAAAAAACAATGTTTAAATCCTCTATTGTGATACTGGTGCATGTGTCCACTACCATGCCCTGTGTATCACTTGCCTTTAGGTCCCAGCAGTGTTCATAACAACTGATTTAAGCTTGTGGAAAGTGTCTAATTCATGCCCACAGCTGGAGACTTTGGAACAAGCACCACCTGCTATTTTAGTCTGACAGCCTTTTTCTTATCTCCAGCAACAGGTGACTGACCACAGCTGCCCCAGAGAAAATGTGCAGGCAGGGAGCTGAAATAGACAGCTGACAAAGCAAACTCCCTGGCCTGCGGGTCAGTTAAATCGGAAATACACGATCCAATTCGAGATAAGACATCTCACTAACTTTAATAACCTTACAATGGGGGGTGGCATTGTACTACTTTGTCTTGCATGAGTTCAAGTTGCTAACTAGCATTAGCAGAGCAAAGGGAGTTAGCCACCCTGTTAACCCCCCCTAATAAGTGAGCTATCCAGCTGTGTTCACCAGTCCATCACCACCAGAAACAGCAACAAACAACAACAAACAGTCAAAAACACCGAATAAAACTGACAAACGACCGCGTTACAATTGATTTAAAGACATTAAAGTGACTGTTTTTAACCGAACTAAGTTAACGCTAGGCAACAGGTGACGTGACTTTAGCAAGGTTCTTAACGTCAACTGGTCTTCGGTTACCTGGTTACCGCTAGTTAGCAACATTAGCTTAGCCATTTAAAATGTAATTTACGTTACCAGACCGTGAATAAGTTACCTGTTAAATAAAAGGGAAGTTTGGGTAAAATGACCAGTCAATGAGGCATGGCGTTGACTAACGTTAAACACTCAACAAACAGTGACAGCGACGAGTTAACTTAACGTTAGCTAGTTAAGACAAAGTTAGCTAATTCACCTGGTCTTGTATCTTCAACACAGTCATATTCCCCCGTGTAAAGCCTAAAGGTGAGGCAGTAACTCGCCCGGGAGTTACGGTGAATTAACCGGGGTTAAACTGAAGCTGAATGAGGACAGACTCTCCGGAGCTGCGGAGTCAAACGGTGCAGCTTCCCCCCCTCTTCCTTCCTTCCTGCCGTGGAGACAGACTCACCGCATCATGGGAAAGAAATGACAAAAAGTTGGGACCAAAACTCAGCAACAAAATCCCAGCAAACACCTTCCGACAGCTCACACCTACTGATTGGCTGGGGGTGGACACTTGTCCATTCAACAGCAATATAATGCTAAGTCCCTAAAATTGTATTTCCCATAACCCACTGCGCAATTGTCCTGGAAAACTTGGAAATAACAGAGTGTATATCCACAATAACTTGACTTTTTTGGCATTTGTAGGTTTTTTCCAGCAGATATTATATTATTGATATGGAAAAGTGCAATCAAAAAAGGTATGTTCCCAGTGTGACAGATACTTTTTTCTGCTTTTATTATGTCATAATGATAAAGGCTTGTCATACCACCTAGTAGAGTTTCAAATTGGGATATTAATAATTAAATAGCATGGGGGGCAACAGCCTATTAAACTGAGTATTTTGATTATTTATTATTAGGGCTGTCAATTGATTGAAATATTTAATCGCATTATTGTCCATGATTAATCACAAATTAAACGCACATTTTTTATCTGTTCAAAATGTGCCTTAAAGGGAGATTTTTTAAGTATTTAATACTTTTATAAATATGCGAGTGGGCAAATATGCTTGCTTTATGCAAATGGATGTATATTTTTATTATTGGAAATCAATTAACACAAAACAATGACAAATATTGTCCAGAAACCCTCACAGGTACTGCATTTAGAATGAAAAATATGCTCAAATCATAACATGGCAAACCCAAGTCCAACAGGCAACAACAGCTGTCAGTGTGTCAGTGTGCTGACTTGACTATGACTTGCCCCAAACTGCATGTGATTATCATAAAGTGGGCCTGTCTGTAAAGGGGAGACTCGTGGGTACCCATAGAATCCATTTTCATTCACATATCTTGAGGTCAGAGGTCAAGGGACCCCTTTGAAAATGGCTATGCCAATTTTTCCTTGCCAAAATCTAGTGTAAGTTTGGAGCGTTATTTAGCCTCCTTTGCGACAAGCTAGTATGGCATGGTTGGTACCAATGGATTCCTTAGTTTTTTTAGTTTCATATGATAACAGTATCCTCACTCTAGCTTTAAAATGCTACAACCTAAAAATCGCAAGTTGCGTTAAAACTAATTTGCCTTAAAGCTTTATTATTGCGTTAACTTTGACAGCCCTATTTATTATAGTAACAAAAAGGTAAATCATTCCCTGAGCTTGAATTCAAACCAGGTTTCATTATATGTAGATCCTTTCGATGTTGTTGTGACTACATCTACCTAAAGGACTCACTTCCAAACTGTTGATTTACGTAAAAATAAACACAGGGAAAACAATCTGACTGCAAAGTTTTTTTTATTCAAATCTAGAAAAGTATGTATGAATACAATGACAACAAAAATAAACACACTGCCCAGCATTAGGACTGAATTATTCCTTCCATATGTACACTATGGGATCTCCCTCTTAGTGGGCCAGAATCCAATAATCACAGTACTTTTTGATGCATTTAAGACATCAGTAGGATTTCGCCCCATCTGTGGTTTTTAAGCTGATGACATAACATTAAGACCCTTTGGTCTGTGAAATCTCCTATGCTGTTCCAGACGGGAATTATTAGAAAATTGTTTGCCACATATATCACATTTGTTTCTCTTTTTGTGGCTCTGAAGGTGCTGGACTAAACTCTGTCTAGATTCTGAACGTTTTCCACAGATTCCACAAATATGGAGTTTATCCACTGCGTGTGTTTGCACGTGTGTCCTCAGTGTGTACATGTAATGGAAAGTCTTTCCACATGCTTTACAGCGATGAGGACCGGCGGGATTCTGACTGATAGACAGTTGTGTTGATTTCTTTGCATTTAAACTCGAAGGGGGTGAAGATTTTTTTCTTTTCCTCTTGGTATTGAGTGCCTTTAAACCAGAACAAGGTGTGGTGTGCTGAGATTCCCCAGCTGGATGCCTTATTCCACCAACCCCACTATTAGGCTCTGTTTCCAGAGGTTGAGATGAAGAATTCGAAGGAGGATGTCTCTTGCCGCTTTTCACACTGTTGATTTCGCCGAGGTCTTGAATATAACTGTCCGTAACGACAATGTCGGCTTGATCCGCCTCCAGACTCGTTTCATTGTTACCTTTTTGGATTTGCTCGCCTTCGATCTGCAGTTGCTCTGAGTTCTGCCACCCAGGATGACTCACTGGAAATAAAGGAAAAAACAAAAACATGCAGTCGTTTACAAGTTTGTACATGTAGTGAAAGTCACGTTATGCATGCCAAGCTCTTCCACCAGACCTCGTCTGCATATTTCCCGTTCTTCTTCTTTAACTTGAAGCAGCAGTGCGGCCTGTTGGGCCTCCTGGTCCAGACTGCTGAACTCCTGCTGACACAAGGGTTCAGGACTCAGGACAGACTCCTCCTCAATGGCAGAGACAGAATGCTGATAGATCTCTAAGGGGAAGGACAGAGCAATGTATTTTATTATATTGACAGACTGTCAAATATCTGTTTTTTTGCAGTCGATACTCCATCAAACTATTTATTTATAAGCCTCTTTGAATGCAAATCTATGGCTGTATCACCTAAATGCCTATCAACATAGCACATTTGGTTGTTTTTTTTACACATTTTCACTGAAAAATACACCTTTTTTTTTTAAAGGCACTGACTGATTTTTTGCTCCAAAACAACACTTTTCACAGCAGTTTTAAGCAAACTGGGCATCACTGCAGCACAGAATAGGCTTCCAGTAACAGAAAGTAAAGAAAAAAATGGAAGAATTATTATATGATTATCCTATGTCCCAGAGTTCCTTGGGAGTAATTAAAAGCACTATTAGTGGATCTTTTATTTGTATTCAAAATAAACTACAGAAATGTCCAGATTATAAAAAAAAAAAGAGCCCTATTTTGTAGTTGAAATGGTTGCATCATTCTGACACTCCAATAACACTGAATGCACCGTTGTCGATGTGAAGCCACGTATGTTAAATCGGAGATGTTACCGCCGCGTTAGCTATGCAGGTGCTGCATTTTAAACTTATGCAAGGAATATTAACAATTAGTTGCATAACAGTGATCGCAGCATCATGCCAAAATTGAAAAGGCTAATAATCATTTTTCAACAACTGAGGGGCATCAGACTATTGTAAACTAACCTGCGTCTGGGCTTTGCGGCAATATTGTACAACCTGTAAAGTAAAAAAGACACTGTAGTCAATAACTACTTCTAGTCAGTGAAAATAACAACAATATTACCATTATTAGTGGTGGCACTGTTACACAGCAGTTATCTAAAGCAGAAATGAAATCATGCTTTTACAACAAAATAATAAATAAAATAACAGCAAAGTTGTGAGAATTCCACAAAATTGTACATACCATGTTGTTTCGTTAAGTGCAGCTCAAAGTTACCTTTCCGAGTTAGGATACTTGAGCAATATGAGCAGTGCCAGTGACTTCTGCCCTTGATCAAGTATTTGCACAAACACGGTACAATGTATTTTTCTGAAAAGAGAAAAGATAGCCTACTTACAACAAGCAAACACTTAAAAGAACATCGTTTTAGCATGTTTTAATCAGCTAGCATCCTTGAGAAATGCTCCACTAAGGTAATCCATTATAACAAACAAAGTATCGTCGTATTTTGATTTCGATGTTAATAATACTTACGAGTGCCATGCTCAGTAAAATGGACAGCAGGTAGATAATGTTTTTTCATCAAATGTTTCTCAGAGGCTGGATTTCTCTTCAAGCAGTAGGGACAGTTGCCATTGCCTGCAAACTTCAGAAAGTCGGTGCGCAAGGTGAAGATATGCTGCAAGTCTGGAAAATGAATGAAGATCTAATTTAGTCACTGTACAAGATAGTATGGCATTTCATAGGATTGCTGGAGTTATGAGACACTTCATTAAAGGCTTCGTACAGAATGACTGAAACGCCTTCCAGGGTGGAATAAGACAAACGATGCTATGAGCAAAACATGGAATGGAAAACCAAGTTGCACTTAACAGTAATATCATGTTTGTTTTTTACAGCATTTTACGATGTAGCGCATCACACTGGGGTGACTAATGGTGGTTACTGGTGTCCATGTTGGAGACACAACTTAACAGTCATTCTTCACTTTTTTTTAAGGTTCACAGAGGATCTTAATTTTACTGAAGAGGAGAACCACTGGACTACCTACCACTGCTACAGCGGGGGGTTTCTCTGGCCTTGCGGGCAGGAATTGAATCTGATGCACCGGGGCCGGCGGCAGCCGCAGGGGTACGTTTTTTGGCGCGACCTGCTGCAGAGATAAAGAGAAGAACACAAGTAAGAAGTAGAAGTTTTGTTATATTATAAACGTTGCAATTTTCTTGTGGCATTGACAATATTCAAAATGATTGATAGCAAGATGATGGTGTCACAGAAAACAGAGGAACAACGGCCAATTTTGGAAATGCCAACACTGGTTCTGACACTGGAGAGCTAGTGAACAAAGTGACTATGATGAAGAATAGACTGTATATAAGAAGTTGACGTAGTCACCGTGACGTCACCCACAATACCAGGACCCTCAAACCTAAACGAAGCTAAAAGGAATTCAGCCATCATACATTTTTATCATTTACACCTGTGCTTTTCTCACTTAGACATGTCAAAATGTCTGTGAAACAGGACAATTGACAGGTGAGATGTTTTACTCAGTGACATATGTTATGTGTCTACCATTAAATCTGGCAGGAGGAGGCATGATTCTATATTTTTTTGGGTTTTACATAGCCCAAATGATAGGAGGCATCGCATCAATGTGACATTTTGCAACTAAGCTGCGTGAAAAATGACTGATGGATTGTTGAGGGCTTTGGTCGAGGAATGCATCGTCTGCATAAATAGTATCAAAAGGTATTGCCAAGGCGAAATGAGAGAGAAAGATCATTTGCCATTTTACAGTCAGCTGAAAATCTAAAAAATATGCTGAATAACTTTATTATGCTTAAATGTTCACTGTTGTGTTGATGTTGTTATGGCATATAATCCAATTCTTACTCCATAGAGTAATAACACTCCTGACTGCTAGTTCTACTGGCCAACTCTATGGTCTCTGACACCATCTGTTTTTGCACTGCCCCTTTAGTCCTATTCACGTTGTTCACATGTATATAATATTTACACTACTGTTATAGCACATAATTTATTTATAATTTATTTATAATGCACATATTTATTTACCTTTTATTTACCCTTATAACATAATTTTACTAGTGTTCTTATCCCTTGGATATTTTTTATTCTTATTTATTGTATGCCCTGTCCTATTCTTATTCTTATTTCTATTCTTATTTTATTTTATGAACTGTCTTTTGTTAGAATCTGTGCTGCTGTGAAGCTGAAATTTCCCCACGGGGATAAATAAAGTGCTATCCTATCCTATATGAGCAGCCACCCTCATTATTATAGCTAACCTAAACTGGCTTTGCTAGCTACTAGCGTACCCTGCTGGACTCGTGAATAACAAACACCATAACATTATCCAGATGTTATTTTATGAAGTATTGATCGAACCAGAAGTTAGACATTTCCTAGCATCTTCAAGTATGTAACGTTAGCGTTAAATGGTATGAAACAACCAATGATCGAAGAAGCCAACTTCAGCCAGCTCCATTAGCTCAAAGTTAAAGTTGTTAGCCGCTGTGGCTAACAATGCCAGAGACATAATTAATAGAGATTATGATAGAGATGAGATTGTTTAGTTGTTATTTATTGCCAGCAGGGTGAACGATGGCGACTACGTCCATCAAGAGTGGAGGAAAATACGAGGATCTAGGATTATTAAAACTAACTTTGCATGTCTTTCTCACCTTCTGTCTGTGTCGCTGTTTGGGCTTTCAGGATTATGTCCAACAGAGATCGGTTTCGGTCGTTTTCTTCCTTCAGACGGATCGCCTGCTCCTCGTAATCCGTCACCGCTTTCACAAGAGCACCTAATATTTCAGAAGTAGCAGCATGTAGCCGCTCTTTCACAAACGCTTGTAGTTCTTCGAGCTGGCTCATCTTCCCACCATTTGTACAGCGGATGTATAAAGAGACACACACTCCACCTCCAACCGGAACCACACGGGAACCCAACAGGAAGTGGGCAAATCGGATATGAACATCTCATTTCCGTTTATTCCTTTCAAAGTAAAAGCCGCCTAATGTGGTCACAGTTTATACCAATTAGAGCTGTTTAATCGATTAAAATATTTAATCGCGATTTTTTTTTTTTTTTAACCTTTATTTAACCAGGTAGTACTAATTGAGATTAAGAATCTCTTTTGAAATTAATTGGAATGAATTAAACGGAAACAGGGTGAAACAGATAGCCTGGCTCTGTCTTAAAGCAATAAAACCCACCTACAAGCACCTCTAAAGCTTAATGTTATATCCTATATATATATGTTTTTTTGGTTGTTTTTTTTAAGGATTGCATTTTAATTTCGTTGTACTTATACAATGACAATAAAGATATATTCTATTCTATATGTACAGACGCGAGAGTGGTTCATCTAATACTCAGCATAAAAAAAAACAATGTCAAGCCATCGAGCAGAGCTAATGCCATCTTTAGACAGTCAGGGAGACACCTAAATGAGGCAATTTTGTCTCCTAAAGTAGCCTAGAAAACATTTTTTTCAGTTATTACAATATTAGTTTCTTGTCCTGGCAGCCTTTCAGTTACATGATTCAAATTTCTGAACTTATTTAAGCTGTTAAGTCTGTGGTAACCACATTTAAATGCAAGTTTTAATATTTCTATTTTGCACTCCTTTATTGTACTATTCCGCTTCATTTCAGAGGGAAACAAGTGACAGTGTGCAGCAGCAAACCAGCACTGAAGTAAGTCAGAGACCTGTAGACAATCAACAGATGGTGCGATCAGAATACAAGCATGAGTTTTTTGTTGTGTTAATCACTGTTGTACATAAAGCTGCCAGACATGTTCATTAATGCCCCACAGACATGTACATTTCGGTCAATTATGGCCTCTTCTCTCTTCTGTCTCTCATCCCTCAGGCTCTTCACCAAGCGCAGAGGAAGTGGGCCATCCAGAATGGGGTACCTGTTCTTCAGGGCTCCGATCACTCTCTCTGCAGGAAATATATCAAAATTCTGTTGTTACACCTCTTGTTGTTTTGGATTTTGCCTGCCCCCTCTTAATCGACTAATATTTTTTTTTTTTTCACAGTCAACTATGATTTCCTTAATCAGCTGTTTCTATTCTTTTCCATGCTGAATGACTTATTTCCATGAAATTGACACAATCGAATGTGTTAGTGGAGTAGAATGTTTTTTAGCCGAGGACAGCCATACTTTGGATACAATAAAACAATTACAACTAACATATCTAATGTCTGATTCCTTAAGCATTCATGTAATAGAGAGCTGACTGATGAACCAAAAATACTCACCAATGTGAATTCTGATGTTTGAAGTCACACAAGAATTTGCCACATCTTCTGCTGACAGCTGAAGATGGAGTTATGCACCTAGAACAGCGAAGTCGTCCTTCAAAGTGAAGCGTCTGTCTGCAAGAATAACTACACTACCCTTGATTTAATAAACTGTACAAGGTATTGATGCAGGGTGTCAAACACTTCCCATGACAGGCCTGTCATGATTCTAAATTATGTGTTATCGCCTCTCACGCTGAAAACTTGCGCTTTTCCAACTGCTTGACTGCTTCATCCCGCTCCTTCCTGGCCTCATCTCTCTCTCTCCTTAAATTGTATTGCTCCTCGCTAAGCTGCTGTCTCTCTAAATCATGTTCACTATCTTCTTTTGGGCATGGTAGCGAATGCTTTGTTTTCCCCCACGATGTAAACCGGATGTGAAATTTTATGGGTGTTCCCATGAATACCGACTGTATGTATAAGGCATGAAAATACATAGAAAATTCACTCACATTTGCATATTTTTTTATTTAAATTTTTTGTTTTATTTGAAAATATCATGAATTGATTTGAGGTTGGCATACAGTCCTCCATGATGTGACTATCTACCGCAATTGATAAAAACTTCTGCATGAAATCTAAGCTAGTTATTAAAAAATGTATGTATGTACATCTCATCACTTGTGAGAAGCACTACAGCATAAAGCACCATCCATCTGAAATGGAATCCACCATGGATAAGAGAAATAATCATTTGAGGTTTTTTAGCACATCATTCAGCTGTCATCTAGGTCTGATGATGATGATGCATTGTTAGATTTGATCAGAAATATGTAGCCTACCAAAATAATGGCAAAGCTGTCACAGTGCACAAACTTTAACAGCATGCCCTCAGTCTATTTTGGCGTCTTCCTGTGCTCCTGAGGGTATCTGAGAGTACCATCTTTTGCATGACAGGGAGGTGGGGTCGCAATTATATCCATACTCACAGCAGTGACGACCATCTGCACAACACTGGCCCTGAATCAGAACAGGATTGATGTTAGAAAAAATAGTACTGACTAGTAAAATACTGCAGTAAAGGTGATACGCAGGTGAATTTCTATGTTTACAGTCAGAACAAGGACATTGAAACTTTGGTCAGTTGCATCAGTTTGTGGTATTTATGATGTGGACAGACATTTTGAAATTATGCTGATCATTTAATTGTTCTATGCGTTACACCCTTTATACTCCTGATTGTCTAAGCACTTTTGCCAAATTGTTTTCCCTCAGATCACTGCACCATTACATCACGATGGCTTTAATAATTCATGCTCAATCCGTACCAGTGGGTAGGGGCAGCAGCTCCAATGGCCGTTGGGGGCTTTGCAGCAAGTGGTCCCTGGTGAGCAGTAAAAGCTGGGATCACAGCGAATGACTCCACCGTCAGCGATGCCGCCACTGGCTTCTGTCAGAGCAGTCATTGGTGTCTGCAAAAGGTAAACACAAACTGACCATTATACTCTGGCTAATAATATCTTTAAGCATGAATACATATTTATTTTCATATTAGATAACTATGTTTTTTATTTTAAATGATAGATCTTTAAATGATTTTTAATGACAAGAGTTTCTCTATAACATTAAATATTCATAAACTAAGCAACAATCAAAATAAAACCTGCAATAGTTTTTGGCCACTTAGCAGCAACTGAAACAGGAAAGGGGTGGACTGTAAAACCAAAACAATACCTAAAACAGTGGTTCACAACCTGGGGTCTGGGCCCCCCTTAGGGGGCGCCAAAGATCAGAGGGGGTGTGCCAGGATTTGTCTGCTCAGGGGTGGTTCAAATTAGATTTGCTCATGTATAACTAAAATCAT
Source organism: Sebastolobus alascanus (assembly GCA_916701645.2). Lineage (NCBI taxonomy): Eukaryota > Metazoa > Chordata > Actinopteri > Perciformes > Sebastidae > Sebastolobus > Sebastolobus alascanus. Next base: position 8,523,682 of record CAKAOJ020000009.1, on the reverse strand, counting down.
AATAACACACTTAATGGATAATTTATACAACAGCCTGTATATAAAACTATTTAAAAGTATATATTTTGCTACTGAGCAAAATCTAATGAAATATTCTGCTTGAATCCATATTTGTGGGCGTTTGGCTTTTCAAAAACAACATTTTCACTGCGGTCAAAAACCTATTTGCTCTCTCGCTTGACGCACACAAAGGGAGGCCTGCACCTGTATTAAGCAATCTAACAACACCATAAATTAAATTAATTTAACTAAAATAACAAAAAATAAGTCGTTACCAAAAAAAGATCATATTAAGTATCTGCATTCGCTTGGCGAATACGTCAAGGCGTCATCAATTTATTTATGTTGATGAAACTGACGACTTCTATTCATTAAGAAAGTTGATTTAATAAAAAAAAATACACTGAATCAAAAAAAAAACGAAATGCAATGTGCTCTTACGCTGATTGAAGCTGAAGAAGCTGATTGAAAAAACAGGCTTTCAGGAACTTTAAAGCTCTATGTGAGTTGATGGTTATTCAGATCCCAGGATTTATACACCAAAAGGCACATTTACTGTGATATGTCCTACCTCTAGCAAGGTGCTTTGGTCTTCTGAAGTTGAAATGAGAGAGGCAGGGACTGAAGACAAACTTTGTTTGGGGGTGAAGGGATATCTCAGGCCTTGCCTCACACAGTGTTGATAAGTGAAGTCACAGTCGTAGCCATAAGCACAACAGTGGTTGCCATCCCGACAACACCGGCCCTACAAGTCACAACAAGTCACAGGTTATTTATTATATGAGCAACAATTACATTCCAGAAAAAATGAGTTGCAAGCTTTGACTTGTCATATCAATAAGAATTTATTGTAGTCGTTATTGTGCAAGAGTATGTAGGTCAACTCACAAGAGTGTACGGGCAACACCACCAGATACCTGCTGGGTGTCTGCAGCAGGTATAGCCATCGGGACACGTGTAATAGCTGTCACAGTAGACGACTGAGCTCTGTTTTTGTTCTGGCACATGGTTGTTCTTAAGTTCCTGGATGGGAAATGAATGAAATATTCTGCTTCAATCCATATTTCTTGGTGTTTAGCCTTTCAAAAACAACATTTTCACTGCGGTCAAAAATCTATTTGCTCTCTTGCTTGACACACACAAAGGGAGGCCTGCACCTGTATTAAGCAATCTAACAACACCATACATTTAATTTATTTAACCACAATAACAAAAAATAAGTCGTTACCAAAAAAAAGATCATATTAAGTATCTGCATTCGCTTGGCTAATACGTCAAGGCCTCATCAATTTATTTATGTTGATGAAACTGACGACTTCTATTCATTAAGAAAGTTGATTTAATAATAAAAAAAAGACTAACTCATTTAATACACTGAATCACCTTATTCATATTGAAGATTTTGTTCGAGGATTTGTAATTTGTTTAGGGTGATTACGTCGGGGGGCTTCAAGAGAAATAGGCTGGGAACCACTGACTTAAAAGATGCTAAAGCACTTTGTAGAGCTAAGTGGAACAGAGAAGGGTGATATGTAATTTATCTGTAGGTTTTTCATTACAAGGGAACTCTTTCAAATTGATGTAGTCATTTGATCCATTGTTAAAATAAAAATATTGATTAGAGCACTTTTAAATTTAGGGGAAAAAACACCCTTGGGTATTATTTGTTAAGATTTTTATCAATCAAGACTCAGGCCTGCCAGCATAAGCAAACAAAACCACAACTGTTGTGACAGTTGGATCCAGATGATGCTAAATCCTGATTGGTGCTCAGAAGGGTGTGACATCAACCTTTTCCAACTAAGCCGTGCTCACTTTAACCCAGTGAAAAAAAAGCCAAGACAAAAAATGCAATGCAATGTGCTCTTACTTTGTCTGAAAATTGTGTATTCACATAGGACCCCATCGCTTATAGTAAGAAGCTGATTGAAAAAACCGGCTTTTAGGGCCTTTAAAGCTTTATGTGAGTGGATGGTCATTCAGATCCCAGGATTTATACACCAAAAGGCACATTTACTGTGATATGTCCTACCTCTAGCAAGGTGCTTTGGTCTTCTGAAGTTGAAATGACAGAGGCAGGGACTGAAGACAGACTTTGTTTGGGGGTGAAGGGATATCTCAGGCCTTGCCTCACACAGTGTTGATAAGTGAGGTCACAGTCGTAGCCATAAGGACAACAGTGGTAGCCATCCCGACAACACCGGCCCTACAAGTCACAACAAGTTACAGGTTATTTATTATATGCGCAACAATTACATTCCAAAAAAAAATGAGTTGCAAGATGCTTTGACTTGTCATATCAATAAGAATTTATTGCAGTCGTTATTGTGCAAGAGTATGTAGGTCAACTCACATGATTGATCAAGCAACAGAACCAGACACCTGCTGGGTGTCTGCAGCAGGTAGTGCCATCGGGACACACGTGATAGTTGTCACAGTGGACGACCGAGCTCTTTTTTTGTTCTTGCACATGGTTGTTCTCGAGCTCCGGGATGGGAGAAGCAGGTAGAACAGGAGTGCTTGGTTCCTCTGCAGCCTCCTTCGTCACCATGGGTATCTTCATCCACGGCTCCTTCTCACACATATGGGTGACTTGGTTACAGCTAAACCCTGAGGGGCAGCAGTTGGCCAAGTCAGAGCAACACACAGCCTAAAGACACATGAATACAGACACACAGATATCAAGGGAGGAAGATTTGCACCAGTTTTACAGACCAAAATGTTTTAAAAACAACAGGTCAGGTTACTTTATGTGTTGACTTACATTTGGATATGGACAGCAGCTGTACCCATCCCTAGTCCTACAGCAGGTGGCGAGATCGGAACAGACATTCCCGTCTGGACATTTGATGGAGCAGGAAGCAAAGCCCCACACAAACACTCCCACTAACAGCCACAGAGTTATCCTCAACATCTGCAAAAGAGTATTAATATGAAGTTCATTTGAATCAGTTACATGTGACACATTATGTGCAGTTTCAGGAAAACTCTTCCTGCATATTTTCAGTTCACTAATCTGACTTAAATGTCAAACTTCTACTATCACTCTGTTCACTTGCTGCAACTTTAAGTTTCATTAGAGCCTAAACTAGGAACTTACTTTCACTCGAAACATCACTGAACAGTACTAATAGAAGTTGTGATTGTTTATAAAGCACCATACAGTTATGCCAAGAAAGGATAGATTCATACTTTTTATCACTTACCTTGCAAGTGAAGTGATTCGACAGCTTCCTGTTCTACTGTACGTCTCACACTTCCCTGAACTGAACTGACACACTGCATCTGCTTTATATGGCAGATCAGATCCTCCCACTTACAGAAGAAAACTCTGGAAGTCGAACTGTAAATCACACCCCCTGTGTCCTGTGACTGTCAGATTAGGACATAAGTTTTCTGCTAGTTCACACCCACTGACCGTACTTGGATTTTAAAAGGAGGGTTTGATTAATCATTGTATGAGGCTGCAAACACACACACACACCACAATGATTAAACAGGGAAGACTTTACATGCTCACATAAACCTTTGATACCATCAACATCCCAAGACCTGCCTGTAAAACCTCAACAGTATTGATGCTACGTGGAATGAATTTTTTTAAAAGTAGGAAGTACTGTGTATGTTTCAACCTTTATTCTAATATGAATTTTAAACTCACAGTGGGTGATAGAGCAAGAAGAGCACGTTTTTAAAAGATATTAACTGTCTTATGTAGTTTAATACATACAGTAGATGTGGAATGTAACTCAAGTAAAATTAAGCACAATTTAGAAGTATGTGTACTTCACTTCAGTATATCCATTTTCTGCTACTTTCAACTTCTACTACAACACAAACTGTACTTTTTAATCCACTACATTTATAGTTAATTTGAAGATAAAGATTTTACATACAAAACACATGATCAACTTACAGTATAAGATTGGAAACATTGCCATACATTAGACTAACCAACACTATGTGAAGTAATTAAAATTGACTACACCTCAACCAGCTACATTAAAGGAACAGTGTGTAACATTTCGGGGATCTATAAGAAATGGAATATAATATTCAAAACTATGATTTCATTAGCGTATAATCACCTGAAACTAAGAATTGTTGTGTTTTCGTTAGCTTAGAATGAGCCCTTCATATCTACATAGTGAGCAGGTCATCTTCACGGACTCCGCAATGTTGCGTGAGCCGCAGAGTGCAAAACCGTGGTACCGCTAGCCGCCGTCTGATTTCCGTTGCTCCTAAAGTAGTGTTATTATGGTAGGGATGAACCACGGTTTTGAACTCAGCGGCTCACGCTACAGTAGTCTTACAACGGGAGGAGTGAGCGGAGGGGTACTCAGCTGGTTGCAATTTGCAACCACACCACTAGATGCCGCCAAATCCTGCACACTGTCCCTTTAAAATGTTACTTAAAAGTTAATGCAAAAGAAAGGATAATCTTTCAACAATATATAATGGACTTGATGGTAAATGGACTTGCACTTATATAGCGCTTTTCTAGTCTTCCAGCCACTCAAAGCGCTTTACACTACATGTCAGCATTCACCCATTCACACACACATTCATACACTGTTGGCAGAGGCTGCCATGCAAGGTGCCAACTTTGCCCATCAGGATCTAACCTAAATACTCATTCACACACCGATGGCTATGCCTTCGGGAGCAATTTGGGGTTAAGTGTCTTGTTCAAGGAGACATCGGCATGTGACCCGAGGAGCCGGGGATCGAACCACCGACCTTCCGACTGGTGGACGACCTGCTCTAACCTCTGAGCCACAGCCGCCCCAAACAATCTGAAACATAACATATAACAATCTGAAAGGGGTCATTCTGCCTAATGAGTGCCTTTACTATTCAATAAATAGTAGTACATTTTGATGATGGTACTTTTGCTTAAGTTTTGAATGCATTTGTATTGCAGTATTACTTTTTTTTTTTTTAAGGTAAGAGATTGGAGTACTTTTTCCACCAATTAATGGATTTTTCTTTTTTAGAAGTCATTGGTTGCAGTTCACTCAAGTAGGTTGGTTATCTACTTGTTGATAGCATTAAACAAGGCAACTGGGTCTGCAACCCTCACCTATTATTTACTATTGTTTGATCCTGTATGTTAAATATGTTTAGTATGATATGCTGCTGTTTAATGGTAGATTGTACGGCGTGAGCCTGTGAAAACAAATTACAATAGCTGAAGTGGCATTTTTACTTAATACATACTGTGTTTGTTACAGTACAGCAGACCCAAGTTTATGTTTTAAGGAAGTGAGACTGCCTGAAGCAGATTTATAACTGTTTGTATTTAAAATGGTGCAGGGTAACCATGAAAGCAAATCCAGTGGGTTACCGGTTGATGGACCATATGAATGTGGTTTGTGTGTGTGTGTATATATATATATATATATATATATATATATATATATATATATATATATAAAAAGGTTGTAACTAAGAAACAGTAATAAAGGCTAAAACAATACTTTATTGATGAATTCCCATTGTTTATACATTTACACTGCAGTGTGACAATTCATCTATCGGAACAATTATCCCTTGTATAAATGTTGACTGTGCAGCTCACATTTCTTATCGCAAGTCCAACTTCAATATGAGGCTGGCGAGACATCAGGTCTACATGCACGACGCAGGCACTAGCATGACAGCCTCATCTAGCAACTACAAACGCAAGATGTCTGGTATGACACAGAAAGAGCAACTCCGAGAGGGCCAGCATACTGAAGGTGGAAGCAAGTGCCAGTCACATTGAAATCGCTGAGATGAGGAGGGGGGGGGGGGTGAAAGAATATGAGGGATTCACTTCAGTCCCGTCGTTAAAGAACAATTATCTACAAAAAGCGTGGTGATAAAAATCAACAGAAGATATGTACCGGTAGTTGCCACATAGAGGGGTGGGTGCCCCTCCCTCGATTTCACTCCACTCACAGAACCCCAGCATTACAAGTCTGTAGATCTCATGTTCAAGCGTGATGTCCGAAGCTGGATGGGAGAAGTTTTCAGAGGTCAAAGGCAAAAATAACACTACTTGTGAGCTGTCAGGAGGATGAGGGAACCGTACGGCTACGGCTGTTAGTCGAGCTCCGAGTCCGACTGAGATACCGCCTTCTTTTTCTTTTTTCTGCCGTGTTTCTTGTGCTTCTTTTTCCTCTTCTTCTTGGATTTGTCCTGTGAACGTAAAACATTTGACATTTGTGTCCAAGTCTTTTTCTCTTAAGTTAAGCATTGATTCCACAGTTGGATTAACAATAATGATTTGTTAGGAGGTGTAGTAATAGCTGCTTTCTGGCGCTTTCACAAGCCAACATTTCATCCGTTTTAACCAAACTCTGGTGCTGTTCGTTTGGGCAGTTGTGAACGCAGTAATTGTACTCTGGTGTGGACCAAAACGCAGGTTGCCTGTGCGGGCATTTGTTGAGATGGACACAGGTAAACGACAGGTTAACATGAGTGGGAGAGGACTGACCTGGACTTCTGTAGAAGTCCGATGTTTGTTTGACATCTGGGCCTAAGAGAACATCCAGAATATGCTAAATAAAGTCCACCAAATTAGTGACGTTTATAAAGTCATTCAAGATAAACTGGAGAAAGGATTCGCGTGCACAGTAGATCGGTGCCGAGTCGAACTGAAAACACTTCAACAGCATCAAAGTCCGCGATTCCCGGCATAGAAGTGGCAGCTCTCGAGACGAAAAAGATAAATTTGCTCCGTCTTACACGCCCCTCAGCAAATTCATTTTTATATTTTGGTCCCCTTTAATTTGTGCACCGTGAAACCGAACCAGACTAAATAGAAAACAAACCAAAAGTATCAATTTCACTCTGATTGGGACTAGCCAAACGGACTATGGCTTGTGAAAGCGCCCTTGAGACATATTGTTGCACACTCAACAGATGATGACTACATGCTGGATCTGTATTGCGAAGATGCACTTCAGGTACAACTGTCCTGAAACTCGCAATTAAATCTTACCCACTTACTAAATTCATACATTCCTGACATTCGTCTTTGCTGTAGTCATGAGCCTCACTAGCTGCACCAGATCAAACCAAAATCATCAACTCTAAAAGGAAAGTAAGTCAATTTCTCACTGTGATTTTCTCCTTTTCCTCGCTACTTCTCTTTTTCTTCTTGGCCTCAGCCTGAGGGAGGGAAAAGTTGAAATGAGACCATGGAAAAAAGGGAAGTCACACCCGATACTAAAAATCCACTTACACGCAACAACGTTGTTTCACAATTATGGTACAAGCACCTGCGACAGCAGTTACTGTAGGTTTGCAACTGAATTCATAAGGTCATCTGTTTCTGAGACAGATTGTTTTCTTCTTTACTGTTGAGCTAATCTGGTTAGCATGCCCAATATATGATAAGTCGCTGTTACCTTTCCCCTTTCACTCAAGGTTTTGCCGTGTTTGCTCAGTTTCACAATCGTTTTCATCCAACAACAGGGCTCGACAGGAAAAACAAGCTTTAAAAGCAACTTTAAGCCATTAAGGTGAGGGCTCTATTTTTAGATGGCAGTGGTTCATGTGTTATTGATAAATCAACCACCTTGGTCAGACTCTTTACCACTGTGGTCACTTGCTCTCACTCTCATTCACTACGGTGCTGCATGCAGTCTGCCTCACACGACGCTCAGAGTGACACGAGCTGAACTCGCAGTAGCTGTCAATCTGAATTGGTCAACCTGAGTTCACGGCCCTCCTCCAGAATTGAGGTTGAATGGAGGTCAAACGCTGTCAGTCTTGGGTGAATAGGAGTTTTTCATTTAAATTAGCGTTTATCACACTCCCCATGAAGCGTGACAGACAGAAAGCTTGCACATCTGGAAGGGTGAAAGACGGCGTGAGCGTACGGGGAGAACTGAAACTCAACTGTATTTGGCAATTGTGTAATGTAACCGTGTGTAAACTTTAGTAGTTAAGATTCTCGTGAGTCTCGTGACAGTGACAACCAGAGATTAATCTGTCAGTCATTTATAAATGGGTCCAACTCAGAAGTCGGACTAGCGTAGAGAAAAAACACAAAAAATAAAACAAGCTAACCACATATACACTTACTGTGAATCTGACTGTCTCATCAGATGCTCACCATTAAACATGTTTGATCGGCCAAAGGCCTATACTGGTACACTATAAGGTTCAGGTTATTATTTATAATTAAACAAGGCTAAAATATCAAGTGTCTTGTTGACTAAAACTGGACTACGAAATGTCTAATCTCTCTCACTCTTTGACTAAATATTTGAGGGATGAAGTTGAATAAATCTGATGAAAGCTGCTAAACATGGTATACGGTTACATTGATGTCAGCAGCAAGTATCACAGGAATACTTACTGTGATATTTAACATAATTTTCTTCCCCCCAATTTTGAATTAAAAGAGGAACAAAGAGTTAAAAGCGGAACAAAGCAAGACTGTAGGCGAAAACTATATTGTTGAAGGTCTATTAGGAGTGAGAAGGAATTTTTAACTGACTGGTTTATTGAAAGCAAGTGGGAAAACAGGCTAACTTGTAGTAAATCAAATTGTCACGTAACAGCAATAAGCGGCGGAAGAGATGCGTTACATCTACAACCATATAAGAATAATACTTACTACCTCTTCCCCCTCAGATTCGGCAGAGGACTCTGAGGATGAGTCTTTATAACTTCGCTCGGCCTTCCTTTTTCTTTTACGGCTCTTGTCATCCTGACAGACACAAGATTTACAGCACAATTATGACCGCTTTATATCACCTGGACTCAAAAGTGTTAGACTCAGTTTGACTGGCGAGAACAAGGGACAAGAAATGCAATAAAAAAAAGCATCACATATTTGTGGAAATATACACAAGGTCAAAAAGATTAAAGGGATAATTTGGGTGTTTTGAAGTGGGGTTGTATGAGCTACTTATCCATAGTCAGCGTATTACTTACAGTAGATGACGGTCGGCACGCCCCCAGCTTGGAGAAACTGACAGGAGTGCCGACACGGGAGCAAAATTTTGCATATTTTCAATTAATCTTGCACTTAAATGGATATCTTTTTTTTTTTTTTTTAGGTGGCTAAAATAGGTTTTAGCTGCCAGCCTCGTTCACAGCAGTTCATTGCTTTGCTCCGGTGCTCGTACTCCTGTCTGTTTCTCCAAACTGGGGGCGTGCCGACCATCATCGACTGTAAGTAATACACTGACTATGGATAAGTACCTGATACAACTCCACTTCAAAACACCCGTACTATCCTTTTAACACCATAACAAATTAGTTAAGTGGGTTACTGAATAAGAATAGTTACCTTATCTTTGTCCCCTTCTTCCTTTATTCTTTTCTTTTTCTTCTTGGGAAGAATAAAAACATTTAGATTAAACACTCGCATTTAAAAAAAGCCTTGATGTCATTGTAATGTAGGACAACTGTTTGACCTCACATTTTTAAAACCAGAACCTGATTCTATTGAAGTGTACTGAAACAAGCCAATTGAAAAAAAGAAAAACCTTGCTTTCAGCATCAGACTCTTCCTCTGAGCCGTCTGTTGCTCTCCTGGTTGATGACTTCTTTCTCTTCCGCTTTTTCTTCACACTCTTCTTTTCATCCTGTATACACAAATAGAAATGCAATCAAACCGTGCAGCGCTGCGTTATGTGCGTTACGGAGTTGTCGAACCGATATGCAGGTTTGCTTGGGGAACAGATCGCAGCCTTTTTTTTTAAATTGATCAGTTTGAGCTAAATAACATCCAATCTATTTCTGATCAGTTGTTAACTGTCAACCAATTCACTCCAGACTCTCTTTATTCAAACACAGGAAGCTATTCCGAGAATTAACCTGTAACCGAGCACCACAAGCAAACAGCGGCAAACAGTAATCAATCAACCAATCAATCAAATCATATCAATCGGTATCATCCAGCAGTGCAGGATCTGAATAAGAAGGCTTGTCTCTATTTCAGGAGCACCACGCTTCCTAATTGCAGCTGTTGAATTATAGGGTCACAACATTTTTTTTGGCTTTGTTGGTTGACAATATCTAGTATCACACGTTCAAGTCTGTAATGACTTACCACGTCTTCAGATTCTGAGGAGGAGCTGCTGGGGGAATCAGAACTCGATGAGGAGGAGGAAGATGAAGAATGCTTGACCAAAACACAATGAAAGCAGGGTTCATTAGACTTGAGGTTATTTGCTTGTTTGGGAATTGGAACATATTAATAACAAGACAACATCTCAAGGCCCCGACACACCAAGCCGACTGACGGCCGGTTTGGGGCCGTCGGTGAGCGTCCTCCGGCCTAGTTTTTTCGGTGTGTCCCGCACCGTCGGCTCTAGTCTGCCCTTGTTGGAGGTTTTTCAACCGATTCAGCATGTTGAATCGGCGGCGGAGCTCGTCAGTGAGAGAAATCACTGTGATTGGCTGTTCAGCTTAAACGAATCAGTGCACGAGAAGAGAAACGGAAGTGAGGAAAGCAAAAAAAAAAAAGAGTAAAGTCAGGTGGAAAAACACGGAAGGCTCTTCTCATTTTTCATCTTCATCTCATCTGATCATTCAATAAACGGATATTTTCACAACGACATGGCCGTCTGGTGAGTGAGAGTGGTGTGAAAATGATCAGCAAACGCTGCTTAATTTCATGTACGTATCATATCAACATATGTCCACAATCCTCAGTCTTCCGGTTTCCCCTTTTGAATGACGAATACAGACTACCGCCGCCTGCTGACGATGAGAGTTATTTCCTCTCACGCAGGCGCAGAACGTACGTGCTAACTGGCCGTCGGCTGTAGTCTGTGCGGTTATTTCGGGTGCAACTTATCGGCCAAAACAAAGGTGACATGAGGCGACGCAACAGGCGGCCTTCGTCGCAGCTAGTTCTATGATGTCGGGTTGGTGTGTCCTCAGCTTCAGAGTACAAACAGGCAGTGTGTCTGTCTGTGTGTGTGTGTGTGTGTGTGTGTGTGTGTGTGTGTGTGTGTGTGTGTGTGTGTGTGTGGCAGTACTGTGGCACAACTGGCCATCAAAATACTGGAGGTCTCTCCTCACCCTGTTGGATTTCTTCTTCTCTTTCTTCTTTTTCTAAACACAAATGAAAAGCCAAAGTCAGTAAATATGATGATGATTTAAGAGTGAGGTCATTCAAATGTCTGATGAAGGAGAGATAACATACCTCTTTTTTCTCTTTCTTCTCCTCTTTTTTCTCTTTCTTCTCCTCTTTTTTCTCTTTCTTCTCCTCTTTTTCCTTGTCTGTTATCTTTTTGTCTTTCTCCTTGTCTTTGTCACTTGCACCCATCAACTTCTCTCGGTTCTTTGCCAATTCTTTCTTCCATTTCTGAAAACAACAGCAAGTATAATGGACTCATTACTCTCGACACTCATAGCAGGGATTGAAAATAATGTGAAGAAAAAGATGGGGATCATTATGGTCAGTCAATATAATACAAACATACCACGTTCATTTTGTCCTCAAATTCAGCCAGGGCTCGAGAGCCCTTCTTCTTCTTCTCCAGCTGCTCCTTTAACTCTTCCCTGATGAAGAGAAAATAAATCAGTTGTAAGACAATTTATAACGTAAAGCTTGTCAGCAGACGTCTGCCCAAACTGGAGAAAGCAGCTTCATATCACCACTTCACCACTTCTTTTAAAATCCCTCCCATGCAATGTTTAAACTGATCGTCCACTTTTCATCAGCAAGAATTTACAGTAAACAGACAATGCATGACTCCCTTGTCCTATTCATTTCCAGCATTTGTTGTATGAATCAAGATTCTTCTGTTTTCCTGTTATAATAAAATATAATTAAATGAAGCCCCTTAACTAATACCAGACATGGGTATTTTATGTCCCCTTACTTTTTAATATTGCATTGAAAACACGTCGCTCTTTGGGTAATGCAAATGGAAGTTTCATACTGGCGGCGAAGTGGAGCAGATAAAGACTTAAATGTGCCCCCTTGTGGCTAAGTGCATTTCATTTAAGATCAGATATGACATTTTACAAGATAAGATTTGATCCATGTAAAATACAGTGGGGGGATACATTTTTTTTTCCAAAAAGGTTAAATTACAAAACAAAAAAACCCTCTTAACTGCACAGATTAAAGCTGCAGTGGGTAGAATTGGAGCAAATATAATCTTTTAAAGCCTGAAAACAGAGCCATGAGGAGGTGCAGAAGTCTAGTTATCTCTCAGAACGCTTGAATAATAATATGCTGAAAGATTATTATGGAATTTTTGCCCAATGATGCCAAAAATATTCTGCCTACTGCAGGTTTAATTCATATCTTTTCATAGCAATATGTTCCTGACATAGATATATATATATATATATATATATATATATATATATTTTCTTTCTACAAGACAACTGGAAGCTTTTTTCTTGCAGAAAGCAAATTATTTATGGACAGCGCTTTTTCTTGCTAGCAGATAAGTTTTGAATGTTTCGTGGGGGGACCAATAAACGTAAATACACAAGTAAAAGGGTTAGATGATGTGGTTGACAGATGAGTCTGCATAATTTATAATCAATGCGTATTGGGGGCAATGAAAAAAACGGCACTTAGTTTACACACATCAGAGGACCTTCCCCTCTGCTCTCAATCTTCTTTGGTAGCTCAGTTGTGAGAGCACCCTGTCCTGGAATAATGCTGATGTTGCAACTATACTGACTAAAATTCATAGGGTAAAACACTATCAAAAAGGGGGATAAACCTATCACTTTTTTGCTGCTGTGACATTAAATTTGAATAAGCCAGTGTCACTCAAATTCTCTACACAGGAAAATCCTAAGGATACATTAAGGACCAAGGAGTCTTAACACTAAGATAGCAAGGACAAGTGTTATTAAATCAAACCGTTTCTTTATCTATCCTAGTCCAGAAGACAAAGTGCTGGTTCTGGCTTTCTGCAGGGAGAACCATGGACTAGAAAACTTCACATCCTCCCAGCAACAGTATCTTAAAGGGCTACATCGAGCTGTGATATTGATTGACATGGATGTAACATAATTCTCAGAAATTACAGTCTCTTTTTGTTACCAAGGAGCAAATATTTATATCAGGGTAGTAAGGAGGTCTGTCCTTTACTCACCATGTTGGTCGAGGTCTGCTTAAATAATCTTGAATAGTTGGTCCGGCGTTATTTGCCGGTCCCCTGGCTCTTGCAGCTGCAATGGGGTTAATGTAAGCCTGGAACAAACAGAGGAAAGCATTTTATACACATTTCTAATAGAGGATGTTGAAATACACCCAGATGCCAGATTAGTAGGCACTGAGATAAACAGTATATAGTTCTACAACACATACATTCCCCAATTTAACCAGAAAAAATAGAAAGATCTCTAAAAAACAGTTTAAACAAAAACTGTTCATATGTACAGACATATGTATTCATGTACATTAGCATTATAACCTCACTGAATATAGGATTTAATGCAGGGCAGTTGTATTAGACTACAACAGGTGTAAAGTTACCTAAAATATGTACCTTACGATAATATCCCCTAATCTGTCATCAAGCTATTCGCCATGTTAACAGATTAAATATACAGACAACACATGCTACATTAACTGTTAGCTGGAGGAAATATGTGCTTCAGTGATAAAATGATTAACTTAGCATTAGCAAACGTTAACCAAAAACAAAGGACTATCGTTTATCCACACTTTCTATTAGTTTAATAGGTCCCTGCTAATGATTCAAGGCTGTAATATAGACTCAATAAGCGACGAAAAAATACTGCGCAACATCACCACGACAGGACATTGTCCAAACATGTTATGAGCTAACGGAACAGTTAGCATTGTAGCTTAGCGACCACAAATGCCTGAGACTCGCCTTTTTGGCGTTAGCTACAACACGACGCACAAAGTAATTCAAACCTTAAAAACGCCAAATATAACGAATAGCATGTTGTTGTATTTTCAAAAGGAGTTGTGTTAGCGTCTGTATTAAAGGACTCCTGTCTAGGCCTAGCATAGCCTAGCTACGTTAACGCTAGTCGCTGCGCTAACGCTAGGCTAATCTTTAGCATTACGTTAGCTATCTTACCAAATATAACCGGGTATCGGTGGTTTCTCTGTTTCACTCACATTGTGTAACATTACTCACCACTCGATTGTCTCTCTTGCCCATGTCGAGTTAGTAATGGGGAACGATATCCAAACAGAGAGAGCAACCATTAGTGCTACCGTGCTAACATTGACCTAGCCACATCAGACTCTGTGGAGGCTGACGACTCTTCTTCGTGTGATGTTTTTTAGGGGTTGGCATCGGCAAAACAACGAAATGGTCGATTACCGCTACCAGCTGGTATGGGGTGTAAACACCGCTAACACAAAATTAAAAAAAAAAAAATATATATATATATATTAAAAAAATATATAAATAAAAGAAATACAAATAAATAAAATAAATAAAATAAATAAAATAATTAAAATAAAATAAAATAAAACAAAAAAAAACAAAAGAAAACAAAATAAAACAAAACAAAACAAAATTAAATTAAATTAAATTAAATAAAATTAAATAAAATTAAAACAAAACAAAACAAAAGAAAACAAAACAAAACAAAAAAAATAAAATAAAATAAAATAAAATAAAATAATTGCAGTTATATCAATGTGGGTCTTTTTGGGTGGCTTCTTTTGCATTTAATCTGCTAATTAATTTCCTTTGATCCAAATGTCTGTTGTAACTCTATCAAAATATCTGGTCTGTCTTTGCTGGTCTCTTCAGTTTACATGCTCCTTCACAGTACTATGTTCTAGTTATGAAATTGGCACTTACAGTGAAACAGACAAATAACACAAATTCAACGATTAAAAAAAAAGTTAATTTATTAAAAAAATATGTTCTTGTGCTGGTATGAGATAGAAGCATGTTGCTGAGAAAACACTGTGTGGCAGAATGCAAGTATTTACAATTTACAACAGCAATTGTGTTTCCTCTAATGTTCCCTCACTCAAAAATGATTACCTACTAGGGCTGTCAATCGGTTAAAATATTTAATCGCGATTAATCACACGATTGTCCATAATTAATCGCGATTAATCGCAAATTAATCACACATTTTTTATCTGTTCAAAATGTACAATAAAGGGAGATCTGTCAAGTATTTAATACTCTTATCAACATGGGATTGGGCAAATATGCTTGCTTTATGTAAATGTATGTATATATTTATTATTGGAAATCAATTAACAACACGAAACAATGACAAATATTGTCCAGAAACCCTCACAGGTACTGCATTTAGCATAAAAATATGCTCAAATCATAACATGGCAAACTCAAGCCCAACAGGCAACAACAGCTGTCAGTGTGTCAGTGTGCTGACTTGACTATGACTCGCCCCAAACTGCATGTGATTATCATAAAGTGGGCATGTCTGTAAAGGGGAGACTCGTAGGTACCCATAGAACCCATATTCATTCACATATCTTGAGGTCAGAGGTCAAGGGACCCCTTTGAAAATGGCCATGCCAGTTTTTCCTCGCCAAAATTTAGCGTAAGTTTTGAGCGTTTTTTGGCCTCCTTTGCAACAAGCTAGGTCCAATGGTACCAATGGATTCCTTAGGTTTTCTAGTTTCATATGATGCCAGTATCTTCACTCTAGCTTTAAAACTGAGCCCGCTACAACCTAAAACTCACAAGTTGCGTTAATGCGTTAGAAATTAGTGGCGTTAAAACGAATTTGCGTTAACTTTGACAGCCCCAATACCTACACATTCTCTAGAACGATTTGTTACTTTGTCAATCACACTAACAAATGAGTCCAAAACAACTTTCACAAAAAGCTGCTTTTTATTCAACTGGTGCAACACAATAATAAGACACCAATGCCTGCATTCATACATAAGTATAATGCCATGATTGTGTTGTTCCTACTCACCATTTCCATATGCTAAAAACAAATGTGACATAGGAACATATGTGTAATTTGAGTTATACATTGGTTTCAAAACAGTGAAACTTCTAAAAGCTCAACAGTGGACTTCAGTTTTTGTGTTATGAGATTGAAATGCGTTTATTGTATTATTTGAATTCTGTTTAGAGCTTTCATTGCATTGTACGCGCCACTGACACCAGATGTGAGTCGTGTTATCAAAATTCACACAGTGCTTAGTCAAGCAGACAATTATACATGAATCTACATGGTGTTCGCCATTTAGCAATTAAAAGTTGCTGGCAAAAAAAACAGTTGATACAGGCAGTTATCTTCAGACAGTAATGACTACAGTAACATATGTGATAAATAGTTATGACAGTAGACTGTGATCAATGACGATCGTGGGACAGCTTGAAAGAAAACCTGAAGGAGATATGATGTGGTCAGTTAGTAGCCCAGGGATGTGCAAACTGTGCCCGAAAGGTTCGGACGACCATAACAAGAACCTGAGACAGTCAAGAGTGTGTCTGTGTGTGTGTGCTAGCAGCACTACCTGTTAAGAAGACGTAAACCAGTGTTAAAATATGTTACTGTTCTGCAAGAACTACTACATACAAAAATACAACTCTGCATAACTTGCTTTTTCCTTGCTGGTAAAAAAAAAAAAAAAAAAAAAAATTGAATATAACTGGACATGACTGTAAAATAAAGCAACAACTGTATACAAAATATTTGTGCATTATTTCATTATCAAAAACCACTGTAAAATTCACTCTCAATCCAAAGCAAATTAAATTCAACAAGCACCCACAGAGCCCGCCTGACATTTTCAATAGACAAAATACTCTTTGCCAAACAACATTCCACCGACCCTCGCTATACTCTACGTCTATCCATTTTTATGACATATCTACGGGCTGACGATGCACGTATCAAAAGATTTCTATCGTTACAGCTTGTATGTAGCACTCTATACTGTACAGTACCAATGCCTATCCTTTATACATTCCTTACATTGTCAAACTATTCTTACACAAATTCTATAATCGACTAAAGAGTTGGTGTAATTGGTGTAAGAATATTGTATGCCCCAGCATCTTAAAAAAAAAAAAAAAAAACTTGATGAAAACAAGCATATAAGACTTGTCAATAAAATTAAAATTAAATATTGGCAACACTATTCTGTGCCAAATGTATTCATGTTGAATAGTGCTGGTGGGACTTTTCTCCACCTATTTCGAGCCTGTGCATTACTGTAACATTCGGATAGTAAATAATAATTGAATCTTATAATGATAAAATGACAGACAAGTGAGTGGCAGGAACATTTTCTGTTAGGTTCTTTCATCATTGTCTCAGCACTGGTATCAGCCCATTTATGATGAGTTCCTTGAAGAGTGCAGAAACCATTAGAATCCCGCTACTGGTCTGCAGTTACTCAGGACATCCTCAAGGTGGCAGTATTAGAACAAACGTAGGACTGGAATGATAAGACTTGGCAGTGAGTGGCTGGCTTGGTGTGCCCAATAATGTTCCGATAAGTAGGTGTGTACATGCTAATGTACAGTGGTAGTGCACACACTAAATGTACATATCTCGGTGAGTGTGCTTGTACTGTATGTCTGCTCACTGCGCACACTCCCACAGTGAGCATGAAGGCAGGTGAGATCCATGCTGTCCACCCAGGCTCCTGTGTGGTCCACTCCCCCCGGTCGAGAGGGCTCTCATGAGGCTAAACACTGGTCACAAAGAGGCCTCTGCTTCGTGGCCTCTAAAGTCCTTTTGCCCACTACTACCAGTCAATCTGAGATGCAAGTCTCTTTGCATTGTTAACACAGTCAATAATCAACATTTAACAACCTAAAAGCAGCAATTACAATCCATCAGTTCATGGAAGGAGGATAGCTTTTGTGCATTTTTTTCAGGGGGGGGTGAGAGCGTTGGTGTCATCTTTCTTGACACTATCTTTACCCTCTATTTAGGAGTACTTTCCTCGAGCTTTGTACATTGTCTATAAAAAGTATTGTTCTATTTCATGTTTTGGATTTATGTACGGCACAAAATCACAGTTGATTAAGCTTTTTTGACACTGATTATAATAAAAAAAGGTCTCTTTAGAGTTGAAGAGAAAACAAATCTCTACAAATGGATCTAAATGACGAATATAACCGGTGCAGCCAACTGTTTTTTGTGATTTTTAGTTAAATGCGTCTGTATCTGCAGGGGTCAACAGCTGACATAAACTATAATATTTATTATATATTATATATATAATAAATAATATATATATTTAACCAATCAGTGGAAGGATACCAGTAAAATGTGAGGGAACTTGAGTATGACGCACAAATCTGTCTGGAGCAGGTCATCTTAATGGTTATGTGCGAAGAGGCAATAAGGCCACAGTGAGGTACAGCGTTTCCTAACTGGGATTGGAGACTTTGAGCCGACAGCAACTGCTGCATTTCTCGCTCTAAGGCCAACTGGCAAGGAGAAAGCCACTGTTGAAAAATCGCAAAACATTTCCGCTTGCATTTGCCCAAAGGCATGTGGGAGCAAAAGAAGGCTCCATGGTGGCATGACACCACAACCAAGCTTTTTGACCAACAAACTAAATGCTATGCAAAGCCGAAGGCCGGTAGCATCATGTTGTAGCAATGGTAAGAAGTAAAATAAATGCAGCAAAGAATCATGGAGGAAAAGCTGCTGTCATGTTGGCAGAAGACTTTTTTTTGCAACCTGACAGCTCGAGGACTCTCGCAAAGAAGAATGATTTAATCACATAGACTCAAGGCTGTAAATGATGCTAGTGGTGCCTCTACATGCCTCTGTATCAATCGCTTTTTGATCTATATTTGTACTTAAATTATATTGATTTCTACTGATGTATTTTCACTTTGACATTTAAGATCTGTCAGGGTCAAAAAAGCTTAATTAACTCACCTTAATTTAACGCTGTAAAAACAATAAAACATGAAAATACACCAAGGCGGGGTGCGCACAATACTTTTTATGGACACTGTGTGGGATGATTAAGGGTGAAGGAGGACGGTCAGGCAGTCCTCTCCTCCATAGTGGGCTTGTTGGTGGGGATGGGCTGGGCCGCATACACACTTCTACTGTGGCTGTCCACGCTTTGAAAGTAGGGGTGGCTGAGCGCGGCGAAGGCCGATATCCTCCTGGAGGGGTTGAAGGCGAGGAATTGCTGCAAAGGAGAAAGGAGAAATAAAAGAAAATCAGATGGACTACAAATAAAGTAGATGATCAACTATGTATAACTTCAATATTATGATATAAAGAGATTTCTAGGGTTAGAGGACATGGTATATCACTGAAAACAAGTACTGCATGATGAATTTGGATTGGTTTGTACCGAGGCCAGTACCACCCACCATTAAGAGGGCCCGTCCTTGCTCGTCCATGTCTGGAACTAAGTCCTCTATTGGCTTAGGGGGCCGGGGGGTGAAGGCACTCTGTGGTAGGGCCACTTCCTGGGGCCAGTCCTCTGCTGTAGGTACCCCAACAACACTGTGGGATGAAAATGATCATTAGTGCCTTCAGATCAGCAATGTTCAGCATCCAATGCCTCTCCAGTTCAAATGTTCGTTAAAATCCTCCCAGCTTTGTTTTGTTTTCTTGCGTGCCTGTTGGTAAACTTTGGAGGGTGCTAACGATATTCAACCTAGCAGAGCAGCATAACCTAATCTGGGAGGCTCTGCACTAATTACAGAAGAGTAGTTGTTGGCACATCCTGTTCTATTAGGCCACATGCAGGATACTAGGTTCAATGAAGGGAAAGAGAATATCCACACAACTGGATTTAAGTTCCCCAAGAACTAGAGGGTGGAGTAAAGTACAACCGAAAGACATTTTTAGGCGACCAAAATGTTACAATTGACTATCATGAACTGAAAACACACTGTGAAAGTTTCAAATTTCCAAGACAAAAACACGGACAACTCCCAGACCGGACAACGGCGTAGTAGCGACCTGTCAATCACAAGGTAGCCACGCCCTAAAGCATACCCTGCTTTATGGTCTATTTGACTCTAAATGGGACCATAATTTACTAAATGAACATCATGCTGTATTGAAGAAGACTTGAAACTAGCGAGTGAGACCATAAACTCATGTTTACAATGTTTACTGAGGTAATAAATCAATTGAGAAGTAGGCTCATTTTCTCATAGACTTCTATAAAATCAGACTTCTTTTTGCAACCAGAGGAGTCGCCCCCTGCTGGATATTAGAAAGAATGCAAGTTTAAGGCACTTCCTCATTGGCTTCACTTTTCAGACCCGAAGGTTGCCGCCTGATTCAGACTCAAGAAAAGAAAACATACAGGGCCTCAGAAACCGTAGCAGGAAATAATACTTACTCAAAAATCTTTCCCAGCTGATCAACATCTGAGTTTCCTCGAAATAGCGGTCTGCGAAGTGAAAATAAACACAAGGTCAGTTTGACTTATGTGCTGCACAAAATACACGTAGATACAGGAAGAGGTTCAAATGCGTTTTGGTTAATTATGTTCTCATTGACCTACTTTAGATATGCGCCTCACTATCCCACGGTACACTGCAGACAAACGGCCCTAACATACAAGCTACTGGCTCAAGGCGAAGAGGAATGTTTGACTCTGATGTGAGCGTTTGAAGTCGCCACACACTGGCAGCTCCATCCCATGTAAGTCAGGATTGTGAGGCAGTGCTGGTAGTACCGCTGAAAACGGGGAGGGAGGGAGGGATGAAAGGAGGGAGGAGAGCGGCAGCAGGGCTGCTGGTGGTTCCTGTGGCTTTGGGCCGTCTTCAGGGTGCCCGTGGGCGGCCATGCCTGCCCTGGCACCCGCACAAATTCCAGTAGTCATCATCGGCACAAGCCTGCCGGGCCGCCGCACGGTACAGAAAAAGCCTATTTATCCCTTATGTGTGTGGGTTTTGCTCTCTCTCTCTGTGTGTGTGTAGGAAAGAGGGAGGGAGAGGCGTGTGACAGAAACGTTGGATTAATTCTAACAGAGAGAGAGAGAGAGAGGTATGGGAACTAGACCTTCCTGCTGGAGTTCCTCTGAAAGGAAATGAGGAGGCGTTGCTGTCCGAGACTTTCCTCTTAACACTAACGATGGCAACGGCATTACCGTTCTATATGTGTTACTCCCAAAATATCAGTACGAAATGGGGTCAGAGAGGCTTTCTTTTTGTTATATTCTACCGATTAGTCACCAGCAGATGTCAATGTAATGCAGGATATTGTCACATAAGGTGTGCTCGCATGCATGCGTGTGTGTGCGCGTTCTGTATCCAGCCACAAATACAGTTCAAGTGCACCCCACTTCACTGAAGTCAACAGACTGGCTAGCCACCATGTGCTCCCTGTGTTTTCCCACTCGCAGGAAGCTTCGCATAGCTCAACACCCACACTTTCCTACAGACTCAGACACTGGGAAATTAGTCACACAGGGGTATTTTGCACTTTTTTTTTTTTTTTTTTGTCAGTGACAGCAAACTCTTTGTCACATGCTTCAGTTCGGAAGTGGAATTGAGATACAGAGTTTGTTTCAATTATTCACAACTGGCATCCTGAACTAATGGATAGTCTCAGTGTTACTTTCCTCTCGAACCTCTCTGCTTTAAAACATCTGACTGAAAGGTGGATCGCGCCACATACTGTAGGTCTTTCGGGGTAAAGCACTGCGCGGAGGTTTTGAAGCCATTCAAGATCAGACCAAACCAGTTTTGACTGTTGCAAAAGAAGAAGAAGAAGGAAAAAAAAAAAAATCACCTACAGCAAAGTCATCGTGCCAAAACAAGTAGGGCTGATGATTCCAAGAGGTCCATTTTTAAACCTGGAGTGGTTTGTTGGTTTGTTGGAGGGGGGATAACTGGATTCACAGAGAGCCGGTGGCCACTGGCATGCACATTTGCACACACTCAAGTAAGGGTGCACACATATGCACAAAAGGGATTTGTTTCCCACTCTGAGATTTGCATGTGCACATATGTACCTATGCACACACACACACACACACACACACACTAACGGGTGGCAGTGAAAGGAGGCCTGAGACTGGGTTGGGAGCTGAGTCACGCTTCCTTTAGTGCCAGCACCGCTCTGTCCCACATTCCACTGAGACGACCTCTGGAATGTGTGTGTGCATGTTTGCACGTGAGAGCGTCAACCTGACGGGGTGGGAAACGCACAGAGAGACAGAGAGAGAGAGAGAAATGGAGCGTGTGCTCGAGAGCGTTTAAGCCTGTGAACTGCGAGGACATGCAACTCTGGCGGTCGAGAGTTCGGATGTACTGTACGTGTGTGTTTGAGGATTTATCAATTGAGTTCCAAACGGTGAGAAAGTCAACACGGATGCGGGGCCTCTCCCAGACCATTAACACAACAACCTTTTGCGATTGGAGGAATGTCAACAAGCAGGCGCTCTCTCTCTCTCCCCCCCCCATTCACTCGAACCGTGACTCACCCCGACACTATCCCAGCCATGCAGATGCAGACTTGTATGATATTTGCTCAAATTCCTTTGACAAGCTCCCAACGATGAGATTAGTTATTAAAGGAGGTTTTTTTCCGTTTTTTTTTTACAATGGCATGTTTGATAATGAAAGTGGAGAGGAAGGTGCTCGGGGGGCGGGGAGGCTTTGAAGTTTCATGAGTCATGAGAAAGACATTTTGAGGTTGGATTTGCACTTTTCTGACCTGCAACGTTAGGTAACAACAGGGTGAAGTGAGGTTGTCGCTGCTCAGTGGGGCTTCAACTAACACTTATTTTCATTATTTCATTACAAAAACGGACATTTTCCCAAGGTACTCCAAGGAAAAGTCTTCAGATTGCTTGTTTTGTCTGGCCAAGAGTCCAAAATCAAGAGATATTCAATTGGAGAAGAAGGAACCACAGCTGCAATGATTAATCGATTAGTTGTCAACTATTAAATGAATAGCCAACTATTATTTTTCGATTAATCGGTAAGTAATTATTTAAGAAAAAAAAAGTCTAAATTCTCTGATTCCAGCTTCTTAAATGTGAATATTTTCTGGTTTCTTTACTCCTCTATGACGGGGGTTCTCAAACTTTTTGGGTCCAGAGACCCCTTACAGTACATGGGAGGATATTTCCCAAGGACCCCCTCTTAATCGCAACACAGATTAAGCGTAACGCTTACTACCATTTGTACTCTTAGATTGGAATTATTTGTATTCCAAAACTTTTCAACCTAAATACTTCAGACCTATTTAATAGTGATAAACAGAAACACATTTGAATATGAATCATGTTCATACCATTTCGTTTTGCCCTGTTTTTCCGGGATGTCACTTCAGCTCGGCCCGGCTTCGTGGCTTCGCGCGGTAGCATTTTGGTCTCCCGTCGCTGTTCTCAATAAAACCAAACTCGATATAGCTTTTGTCATATTTAGCTAGTTTGGGCTTAGCGTCACTTGTCGATGTGGAGAAATATTTCTCCATGCTCGCCAGCTAGCTAACTGGCTAATATAAGACAAACTAAACAGCAGCAGGAACGGTTCGTTGCGCCCTGAGTGAAGAGACTGATTCATGACAATCATATCAGAGTTTCTAACGTGGATGGGAGTAATGGACACAGTATGCTTGTTTTAATGGCACAAATGGTCACCATCTGTAGAGATGCACTTTTTAATTATAAAGCACAATTTTATAATTTATAGCAAATTATTATGCGGACCCCCTGGGACAAAGCAAGACATTTGGGGACGTCATCTTGGGCTTTGGGAAAGACTGATCTACATTTTTTCACCATTTTCTGACATTTTATAGACCAAACAACTAACTGATTAATCGAGAAAGTAATCGACAGATTAATCGACAATGAAAATAATCGTTACTTACCAGCAAATATTTGACCTTTTTTTGCAAGATCGATCACTTAAACTCTAGCAATATCAAAAATGTTGGCAATGAATTTATGTCGATGGACTAACAGATCGATCGCCTAATTTTGCAGATATTTCTAAGCCGATGTACTCGTTCATTCCCAGAAAAAAAAAAAGCATTCAATTTAGATTCTCAAAAGGCAATTAAATCCCCAGTGGGGTCGTCTGGTTCATTGTACCTGAGCTGCAAACCAATAAACTGTGTTTTCTCATCCTCTCTTGTTCTGCACTTTCCCTCAATCACGCTTTCTTTTTCTTTTTTTTTCTTCACTGTTTCTCCCAGGTGCCCTTTAATCTCTAACAGGTGGCCTTTTAAAAAGCCATCTTAATCACCTGCAGAGAGAGGGAGCGGGAGAGAGAGAGAGAGAGAGAGTGTATGTTGTGTTCATGTTCATCAAAGGGCTCTGCCTTGCCTTCCGCCTTAAGGCAAAGTTGGACGGGTGCCAGACTGTGAAAACACACACATATTATCCACACCAAAGCTTTTTACAGCTTATTGTGTCAGGGTGAGGAAAGAAGTACCTTAACCCAGACAACACACACACACATCTCACCGCTATCAGACAAGGCAGGACTGCCAACCTCAGATTGTGCCTGCTTTTAAAAGGAACACTATATCCTCTGCACATAACCAATACAGTACATGTTACTGTTGCGTTATGTTCATGCTTGATTGTTTGGTGGTAAGATGCTCAATTACAGGTTAATTTGCCACAAATTCTTTGGTTCGTGTTTAAACATTTTACACAGCCACAAAATGCACATTGTGCTGTTCATGTTGTGTTAACACACGTCGAGTACATCCAGCTGCCATTCACCTCCAGACTGAGGTATTATGCGACTAAAATATTATCGAAATAATAGCCAATTATTTTTCGTCGACTAATTGATTGATCGACTAACGTTTTCAGCTCTAATCAAAAGATGCAGAAAGAAAGACTGATTGCACATGGCTCCTACGATAGGTCTGGACCACTCATAAATTGTGTTCGTGCCTAAGAGAAAATTCAAAATACGAGAAAATCGGTGAATGCGGCAAGTTCTCCTAAATCGGAAAAGCCACTATAAAACGAATCTGATCGTACGAGTGGCTTAATGTGTGATGAAACGACAGCGGAAGCTTTCTTTACATAACTGAGTCACATATGACCGTAATGGATCATCACTGGTCATCACAGCATGAAACCAGGAATAACAAAGCGGCCTCTGTCCTTCACCCGTCCTAACGTATGTGAAAGCATCTACAGTGAAGATCTTAACTTGCACTATGAAAAATTGTCACGTGTCACCATTTTTTTTTTTTACACCAGGCTACCAAATAAAGCGCGAACACATGACACAGAGCACACATGCATACGATGCACCGAGACCGCAGGATAGTTTGCACTGAAAACATGTTAGTTCCACTGGAAACTATAAAGCAGCTTGTGGTGGACCAGCCAACGGATTAAATGCACCGTGGCATCATTTTTCTACAAGATATTCCCTCGTTTGGTGTTTTCTTAATGGTGGTATCTAACGGGTCGGTCCACGTGGGGCGACTGTCACCCGTCTGTATGCCACACGACTACACGGTCTCTTCACCCTGCATCTCCGTTTGCCACCGGAGCCTATACAGTATATATTCCCGCTGAGTCCCACGTGCAGAGCGTTGAGTCGCTGTGTGTGGCTGTGCATGTTGGGGTGTGAGGACGGTTGGGGAAGGAAGCATAAATTATAGGCAGGGCTGCTCCTCCTGGCACTCAGCCATGCCTCAGAAAGACTGTTCTTATCTACTCCGAAGCACACCACTACAGTCTGGCAGGACCCTAGTTCACTGTTGGAACACGAGACACACAAGTTCTTCACATACTATGGCACATAAAAAAAATTAGATTGACGCTATGATGATAAAATACGTCCTCGTACCCTGGAAAAGTTTTTTTTTTCTTCCACAGGAAGGCAGTTGAACCTTTTTTTTTTTTTTTTTTTAAAGAAAAGTGGTCCGTTATTAGCTTGGCTCTCCAGTGTGTGAAGTTCGTTAGACCGCAAACTGACAAATACCTATACCAAGAAGCAGGATCTTGACTTGCATGCTGCAACCACAGCAGCAGCCGGCCCGTCATTAATGTAATGGTTTGATAAGTCAACTGAAATGAGATTGCTCACAACGCAGCTGACAGGTGACATTTTGAGAGAAAGACGACGGGTTTAAGAAACACCCAAATAACTGATTCTGTAACGACGGAAGCAGAGTTTTCTGTGGAATGATATACCTCAAACTAGAATTACTGCCCCCGCGTCAAGTTGCAGTTTACATCCACGTCGGTTTACAGAGGAGTACTGAGGACTGACTGAGAGCTTCGTCGCATGGTGCAACGTCAATCACGTGAAGGTCAATATCAGCAAAACAAATGAGCTTAATGTGATGGACTACCAGAGGAACGGGAGACCCCCCCTGTGCTGGTTGTCATCCAGCGAGAGGAAGTGGACTCATACAAGCACCTTGGGGTCCAAATCAATCAAAAACTGGACTGGACTCTCAACACCGAAGTGCTCTTCAGGAAGGGACAGAGCAGACTTCCCGAGGAGACTCGGATCCTTCAGTGTGTGCAACAGGCTCCTGCAGATTTCCAGTCTGTTGTTCTTCGCGGTGGTGTGCTGGGGGGTGGAGGCATCAAGGCTTGGAGGAAGAGATGGGGACTTGGACTCGAGTCACACTTAAGTCGCACACACACAGCGACTTGAGATTTGACTTGGACTTGCAAAAAAATGGCATCTCTGGGTTTGAGAGGCTAGAGGGATGTGTTAAATTACAGTAGATTATAAGCCGTCATTAGTTGGAGACCCAGAGTAATCATACAACACCGTTCTACTCTGTTATTGAAAAGTAGGTTACGGTTATTATTGCATGCCTAATAATTAGGGCTGTCAAAGTTAACGCGATAATAACGCGTAAACGCAAATTTGTTTTAACGCCATTCATTTCTTTAACGCATTAACGCAACTTGCGATTTTTAGGCTCAGTTTTAAAGCCAGAGTGAAGATACTGGCATCATATAAAACTAGAAAAAACAGTGGTTTTGGAGGCAGTGGTGGAGAGGACCCTTCTCACCCCCTCTACAACGAGCTGTGGCAGAGGAGGATGAAGGACAAGATGAAAGCCTGGGAGTCGACGGTCTAAGGATAGAGGATGTTGTCTGCTGACGCCACTTGAGGCAAATGTTTGACTTGTGATATAGGGATATTATAAATAAAATGGATTTGACTTTGTTCAGGGTATCTGCAGGTCTCAACAAGTCAAATTTAAGACTTTTTAAGACCTTTTTAAGACCAGTATGAATGCAATTTAAGACCCATTTCATGTCCATTTAACATTTTGAATGTAGGACATTTACTTGTAGCAGAGTATTTCGACACTGTGGTTTTACTTTTACTTAAGTAAAAGCTGTGAGAACATATTCCATCACTGTGCTCTAGTAAGCAATTTAATCATAAACACGTTGGTTGTCACACCCACAAAGCATCATGGTAAATGGGACGGGCGAGTTGTGGACATCACCACAGACCCCTGACACACTGAGTACAGTCTGCCCCAGTTGAGAGTCGCGCCCGGAGCAGGGGGCCGCCCCTCCCCGCAGAAAGAGGGAACAGAGAGCCCTCACTCAACGGCCCCGCGGAGCCGCGAGCCACTTTCACCCCCCCTGACCCCGGGCCTTTCTGAGACAGACTGCCGCTTGCATCGACATTTATAAACGCCAACTGGCGATATAAAACTATATTAAAACATCAAACGGGAGGGGAAAGGACTTTTGTTTACATTAGTGATGTTTTTTGCTGTGGTGGCGAAAAAGTTAACAGCGGAAACATCGTCGCTCCCGCTTTGCAGCGATCCAGCCGAAAACCAAAACAGACGGTCCATTAGTGTGCGAGTCCATTGAGAGAAGCAAAAAACAATCATATTCCTTGTTTGTGTTTACATTCTTGGCCAAGAAACCTGATTTTGATAGAAAAAAGGTGTAGCCATGACAGTAGACGATGCTTCAGAGATGGACGTTGCTGCCAAGAAGCTACAAATTCAAAAACGTGGATGCTTCCCACACAACCCGGCAGTACAGAGGATCTAAATTATATACAATCCCAACAGTTTCGAGGTGGGAACCCAAGATTTGAGTTAGTCACCAACTCACTTCTGTTCTTGAGTTATGGCGTTGAATAATGGCCAGAAAAGTGGTTTTGCAGAACATTATAATGTCACAGTGAAGTTGACCTTTGACCTTTTGGATATAAAAGGTCTTTTTTTCCCCATAATTAGACATTTTTGTGAAATGTTGTCATAATGAGCGTATGAATTCATAATTTACGGCCAAAAACGTGTTTTGTGAGGTCACGGTGACCTTTGACCGCCAAATTCTGATCAGTTCATCCTTGCGTCCAAGCGGACACAGTGCAGAGACCGTAACACCAACATTCAACCGCAACACTAACAGTCTTGTGCTCGGGGGGGTTGAAGCTCAAACATATCAGCCATAGATTTGAGACATCAGATGTTTCAGTATTCATGCAAACAGTAAAACCACTTCATAGGGAAGACGAGGTGGCCGATGGCTTTAAGTGAAACGACCTCCATCTCACCTAGTCACAAGGATATGAGCGTGACCTCCGTTTAATACACTACACTGATGCATCTTCAAAAGAACATTTACAGCTTCGGGTAAGTTGTGTGCTGCAAACTTTACGCAGGTAAAATGAGTTTAAAGGATTTAGTTTACTTTCTTTTCCCTACTCGTGACCACTTTAACGTGACAAATGGTTAAGATGTACACAATGTGATGTCAGTTCAGTAACACAATTCATACAAAAACATTTTAGAAGTAAAAATGAGCTACACACAAGCACAGTAAGATCAATGTGGCGAACAAGCGGCCGGCTTGTATGTAGCAAAGATATTGTGCTGGTGCAGGTCACGGGGTGCGTGACCGTTTCCGTGCCAACGCGGTACACCACACGAGTCAGTTGTCAGTTGCTGAGATGTAAGTGTTTAGTGTGTTTTTAATGCAAAAGCAGCACAGTAGTGAAGGAGGAGCATACAGCAGTGCATGAATGAGGGAATACTGCAGTTCCCACATCGACTGAACTTTATAGTTAGACGGGGATACGTCACGAACTTACTGGTTGGTTAGGACAAAATAATAACCCCTCCCAAACAGGAAGGCGCTACCATGAGCATGACGTCAGACAGAATAACACCTCCTCCTCACTGGACGCGATGCGAACGAGCGAACATCAGATTTGATAGAGTGACATCGCTCGTAGTATATCTGAGCAACTTTGGGAGAGGTGTGATGACGTTCAATTTAGTCCGAGTATCAGGCTAGAGTAGTGGCGTTTTTGGGTGAAGGTTTTGTGTGATGTGAGCTCTGTGGGCCAGTGAGTGTGTGGTTGCTGGTTTTAATCCCTCCTTTTTTCCTCCTATGACGGTGTGTGGTTGTCCCACTGCATACAGTAAAATTCTCCTGGCTCTCACCTTCTCCTGAACATCTCGGCGAAGATGCAGCCGACGCTCCACAGGTCCACCGGCGTGGCGTAACTGGACTGGAGCAGCACCTCTGGGGCTCTGTACCACAGCGTCACTACCTACGACACACAGCAGAAATCCACTAAGAAAACAAGGAGACACAAATCACTCCTTGCATGCGGTTTTATCTGCCAACAGCATTGAGTAAATGTCACCATATAGGGGTGGGGGGGTGGTGTGGGGGCTCACACTCACTCAAACGCACACACTCACAGGGTTAATACTTCTCTGCCCCCATCTTAGGCTTACGTAAGACATGAAATCATATCTGGCAGGACACGTCTCCCTGCTCCCGGTTTGGTGTACCCACATCACACGGTCTTTCCACAGCAATCCACCAGGGACACTAAATACTGTATATACATATATTACCTATTACAATAATAAACAATGCAGCGTTTCACTGGATTAAACCCGGCAGATGTCTCATGTACGTGAAGGGATAACAAGCTGACTATCATTGATATTAACCACCACGCCCATCCCCCCCCCAAAAAAACACCTCCTGTGTTGCATCGAGCAACCCTGCACCCACCTGAAGTATAACGGCAGCCATTTTGTGCCACTTCACACTACGCATGTTTTCCAAATTTGTCCCTGTAACTCTATTGGGAGCTTTGAGTGTATGTGTATGTGTGTGTGTAGCCATAGCCTGCAGGAAAGCAGCAGCATTGTTAACAGCTACAGTAGGGAAAGCCTCCAGACAAAACTCAGTGACCCCTAGTAAGAGAGTGGACTGGTTCCAGGTGCTTTCCTAAACTCCAGATTTTTCCAACAGCTTTTGGCTGCGGTTCCCCCCTCAGGCACTGCTGTGTGCTTATCGGGATCTTGGAGTCTGAGGCGAATGTTTGTAAGCAAAGCGAGAGCGGTGTCACCTAGATATCTTTATGAGCTGGCTCTCTGGACTCTCTGCGGGAGCACGAGGAAACGATACCCTGAGCTTTTTAGACGTCGTCCACATGCCTGTACGTTTTAACGTGAGAGCAATGATCTGAAGGACGCAGATGGCCAAAACTATTAAAATCTTGCTTATGTGCTCAAGTGCCCCGTGAAATGACTTTGAGTCGGCAGTCGAGTAGCTTTCTGGTTTATAGACTTTTGGATAAGATTTCTGTCACTGGGGGAGGTTGACTTCAGTAATGCACGTCCAAATATCACTGATTTTAATCTTGTCCAAAAAACACAAGTGTGATTTTCCTCCCTGCACTTCAGTAAGTGCACTTGTTCATCTTTGCCTAATTTAATTGCCACTGGGGAAAACAAGTTGTGTTTCATCCATGCTAGTAGCGTGGCCATGTGGATATCAACGTCGGTCCGTCGGTCGGTCCGTCGGTCGGTGCACCACTTTGTTCCAGATATCACAAAAACTATGATGATGAATTGCTGTGAAATTTGTTACAGATATTCATGGACCCCAGAGAATTATTTCAACTGACTTTGGTGACTTTGGTGCCACAAAAATTCTTTGGTTTATGACCAAACACCTGCAAAACTAGTGATGATTCCCATCAGCCAATGTTAGCACGCAAACAGGCTTAACTACGATGCACCTGGGAAATATGCACTTGCTAAACACTTTGTCACTGTGAGCACATTAGTATGCTGCGGTTAGCATTTAGCTCAAAGCACTGCTGTGTGCAAGTACAGCTTCACAGTGTGGACTGTTAGGGCGCTTTCACGAGCCATAGTACGTTTGGCTAGTCCGAATCAGAGTGAAATAGATACTTTTGGTTTGTTTTCTATTTGGTCCTGTTCGGTTTCACAGTGCACAAATTAAAGCGGACCACACACAAAAAAAATTATCTGCTGAGGGCGTATACAAAAACGCAAATTTATCTTTTTCGTCTTCTGCAACTTATATGCAGAAGATGCTGTCAAAGTGACTCAGGATCGAACGCACGAATCTCCTCCAGTTCATCTCCAATGACTTTATAAACGTCACTATTTTTGTGGACTTATATTTAGCATATTTTGTTCTCTTCAGATATCAAGCAACCATCGGACTTCTGCAGAAGATCATTTGCCTGTGTCCATCTCTACAAGAGCCCGCACGGGCAGCCAAGCGGTCCGAGACCGCCTCTCGCAAGCGATCTCGGACCGGTTGTTTTGGTCTGCACCAGAGTACGATTACTGCGTTCACAGGCGCCCAAACCACACCAGAGTTTGATTAAAACGGACTAAATTTTGGCTTGTGAAAGCGAACCTTAGTCTTGTTAAGTGTATACAAATTTGTATAACTGTAACTGAGCTTCAGTTCTTTTCTTATTGTAAATGGTAAAAAAAAAAAAAGTAGTTTGTAACTGTCTGTCCTGATCATTTGACAGTAAACTAATGATATTATTTAGTATGCGTGATATTCTAATACTAATATAAAATGTAAGAATTTGATAAGCCGCTGATGACATAGATAACACTTTCCTGCAGAACATCCTCGTCTATTACAACCACCTCCTGTAACTTGGCGATGGTTTATCACTCGGAATGGTGAGTTTGGTTACAAAGTTGCAGGGCAATATTTAATTACCCATCCATTATAAGAATCCCATAAGAAAAGGAGCATTATTCATAATTGCAGCTTGAGGGAAGGTTTTGGACATCTGAGGCAAACTGAACAAACTTAACCCCCTGAGATGGAATTCTTAAGCGAGGCCGTCAACAGAGATTCATAAGAGGAATAAAAAGTTTGGTCACATTTCTTCTTCTAAACTGAATGACACTATTAATAGAGCCGGGGGCTGCATTTTGCAGATGTGTGATACTTTCTCGTCTCCTGCTTCCTGCTTCAGTGGAAATGGGGAGGAAGTTGAGGCTAGTTGGCTGAGATGTGTCGGCCAAGCCACGTGACCAGAAATGAGACGTGTACTGAGAATGAACAGATTGACTGTGAGGGGTCATTGACAATTTTTAGACACAGTGAAACCATAAAGAATAACATGAATGGAGGTTGCACAGCTAGCCCTATAGTCAGGCAGCAAAAGATCATTGATGTTTTTTTTTTACATTCAAGGCTGCATTGCTTTCATTTTTGTAGGAATTATTTCAAATTTTCTTTGATTTTAGATATCTAGTTATTTCCCCCCCCCTACCAACCAATACACGGCATTGCTAAAGCCATCAGACATTCAAACACACTTGTTTTAAATATGTGGGTGGATGCATAAGTGACAAGTGACCCAATCAACATGTTTCTGTAACTCTTGCAGCTGCAGGCTCAAATGCATGTGACTTCTGTTCTTGTCTGCTGCATGAAGTCATGAAGTGGGCCTGCAGAGTCAAAAGTCAGGGCTCGTATGAACACATATGCACACGCAGAGCCTTCTAGGAAGAACCACAGACCTAGAGCTCGGAGTATATCCGCCCCAGTGCAATGCAGTTATTCGAAAACCTGGCCACAACTGCAGATTAAGGTATATATATCAGACATGCATGCACTTGCAGACACGCCAAAAGATAGCAACAGCTTGCAATGTTGGAAATCGTTTTTTGTAGCAGTGTATCTATACATGCATTAAAGGATAACACTACCATTATTCTATATTTTTCTATTTTTGTCAATGACTCCCCTACTCTGTGACACACAATCCTGTTTCTTCTTATAGGACTTTTTATTTTATTTTTTTATAAAAGGGTCACAAAAATATACCTTCATTTTTGTTAATGCAAAGTAATCTCCTAAACCAACGGCGTCCTTAACATATAGTGTGCATTTGTTGATGGTGATGATTCAGCATGTTGAATCGGCGGCGGAGCCCCTCCGTGAGAGAAATCACTCTGATTGGCTGTACAGCTTAAACCAATCAGTGCACGAGAAGAGAAACGGACATGAGGAAAGCAAGCCAACGAGTAAAGTCAAGAGGAAGAACACAGAAGACAGCACCGGGTCTACAGCGCCCATGTTCATCCGAAGATTATTTATTTATTTTTTTTAACAACAATGGACGTCTATGGGACAGAGGAATAAGCTAGATCAGGCCTTGGAAACACGGGCACGTTTTAGTGTGATTAATTCATTCTTGGATTTTATTTAAGATTAAAATATCCTTTTTTCTTCACCCAATCCTTTCACACTAGTTGTCTTTTGCAAGCACTTGTGAAATCATCACCTCTCTGGCCCCTCAAATGGCTCATTTAAAACCTCAGATTCAAAGTTTCAGGGTGCTCATTTTCATTTCCAAACAAACAAAGTCCACTGTCAGCAATCCTCCTCACCCTTTACTCCCTCTCTTCTGCAACCTCTCGTTCCTTCTCTATTAAACGGCTCTCTTTCTCCGTCTGTTTCTGTAAGCCGAGGAGTCTGTAAAACACGCACGTCTGAAATGCAGTAAAGTCTACATACTGTACAAGAGTTGGAGAGCCCGTAACATCCATGAGTGCATTTTGATCACGCCACAGTTTCACCCTCTCCATAAAATACTCAACTGTCTCTGTGCTATGCTAAATATCTCAAAACCCTGACAAAGGAACATGCACCCGAGTCTTCACTTAATAACCGTTTTCATGGAGATGATTATAACAACACATAGACTTCTGTAAAAAGAAACATTCCCCAATTGCAATGTTGTTCTGAGCTTCTTTTTTTTTTCTGTCCTTTCCCTTCCTCTTCTTCCGACCACGTTTGCATTCCTTCTTCCTTAGTCTCTTTCTCACCCTTCTCATTCTCTGTTCTGCTTCACATATCCCTTCATTACCCACTCTCTGCTCTCCCTCCTCTGCACGGGCTGCATGAAAACAGAGATACAGACACATACAGTATGTAGGACAATCAGACACAGAGAGAGTGAGTCAGCCCTTAACTGTGCAAGTTTTGCTCTTAGGTCAGCTGCTTTGAATTTTCAATCTGTCTCTCTGCCTATCTGACGCCCTTCTTCCCTTCCGCATGGCAACAGAAAAGCCAGAGGAGGTCAGATAAAGCCTCTGGAGGGAAAAAAGAGAGAGTTAGAGAGAGAGAGAGAGTTAGAGAGAGAGAGAGAGAGAGAGTGTGAGGCTGACTCCAGATTAAAGGACAACATTCTGGGAATTCCTTTCTGCTGAGAGCATCCTCCCCCTCACCAACACCACCGCCATCCTCCTCCTCCGCAGCCCTCGCTGCTGCTGCTGCTGCTGCTCCCCGCTCCGCTTCGGGGAGGAAATGGCTTCTCCCGCCCCAGAGGACCTCCAGACCTCCTGGGCCGGACCTCCAAGCCGGTCTGACTAGCAACATCCGGACCTGTGCCACCAGCGCACAACTGTTGCATGAGGAGCATGACAATGGGGTGCATGCATGTGACCGCGGGGGCGTTTGGTTTGTGTTATGTGCGAGTACTTGCACGTGACTCAGCGAGCACCTGCTTTAGCCTGGACTCATGTGCTCCGGTTCCAAGTGCTGTGTGTCTGCAAATGTATGCAAGTCATCAGCAGCATGTGTTTGATGTTTTAAGGGTAATTCTGGTTTATTCCAGCTTGGGTCTTGTAAATAATACAAAAAAAAAATCTTCTAATGAAACACTGTACTCGCCAAGTTAAAAGGTACCTTGTGGAGTTTTTGCCGATTGCTATTGTTGTGAATAATCTGTTGCTGAGAAAACTCTGACCTTGCCCTCAAGATTTGCAGGACCGGTTTCACTCCCTGGCTCACCTTATCTGTGTGAGAAGGCCAAACTATCCTCCTTTTCCCGGTGCTCCTTTCTTATCTGCTCTTACTTCATCTAGCCGCTCGAGCTTTATGTAACTAGTTTGTCATATATACTCCTCTGTGTTTAATTAAACTTAAAATTATTTTGACTGAACCGTGCTTCGTGTCATCCAGTTCTCCGAGCGCTCGCCGCTGCTCCCAGAATCCACTGGCAGGGGTCGAGCCAGTAGATTACAGATTAGAAGGATACGAACCTCAGGAAATAATCGTGACTGAAGCGATGTTTTTACGAGTTGGTCCCCAAAGACACACGCGCAAGCTACCGCCAGGAGACGGTTAACCTATCTTAGCATGAAGACAGTAGGAGGCGGTAGGGGTGTAAATCATCAGTTTCATCAGGACTCTTTGGACAGCGATACGATATTTGCCAAAATAACAAAGTCTGCCACGACACGGTTTCGATTTGATTCAATTCAGGGGCCTGCGATCGATTTGAGACAATATCATATGCCCATTTAACACAATCAGTTACATTTATTTCAACTCACATAAAGCAACTAAAATATGATTTGACAATTTTATTACTGAGCTCTTCTAGACATTTAAATGAAAAACAATCTATTCTTTTTAATAGAAAAAAAAAAGACCTGTTGTTGGAGGTCTGGTTGCTTGTCAATACCGGTCAGCGGCTTGTCAATAAAAATGAGAATAGCTGATCCACCTTAAAGGTCAGCCCACCTTAAGTGAGCTTGAGCTGAAGTTGTTGCTAACTTCAGGGCTAACCCGCTTCACTTTAACCAGCAGGTTGCTGCTTGGTTAAACGTTGCTTTCCTCACATCCGTTTCTTTTCTCGTGCACTGATTTGTTTACGCTGAACGGCCAATCAGAGTGATTTCTCTCACCGACGGGCTCCGCCGCCGATTCAACGTGCTGAATCGCCCAACGGGTGACGTCCTACAAATAAAGTTGAGCTGGTCTCAACTTTTTCCAGCGCTCCAATGACGCGGTGAAGCGTCAACCAATCGTATGTTTTTGTTTCACCTTGTTCCATTCCGCCTAAAAAAAATGCCAGTTCCCAGTGATTTTCAACAACATAACTATGTCAACGAGCATTTGAACAACACTTCAACAGCGACTCTGCATTGTACGACTTAGCTGGCCACGCTTGGCCGTTTTGTTGCTTTTGTCGCTTGTAGTGTGAACACAGCGAGAAATGATAGCCCAAACCCCCCATCCTCTAACTCTCACCGCCGCTACCATGACACAAACATTTTCCCGTCGCTCTCCGTGTGGACGTCCGAGGGGGGGGGGGGACTTTCACAGTGACCTGATGCCATGATGAGGATGAGGCCGGGGCTTATGGCTGCAGCGCCGGAGGCTCTGGGGCTGATGGAGCTTGGCCAGGGGCCTGTGTTTACATTCCCTCTCACTGAGGAAGCCCAGGATGAAAGAGCTCAACTGCGCACACACACACACACACATACATACATACAACCTACACATACATGTACACTCACATACAAGTACTTTCGATGCACCAGAGGCCAAATGATTGTCGCAAGCGAGTCAATAAGAGCAGGATTGGAAGTTTTCACGTTCAGAAATCACTGTATAAAGTGGAATAAACGTGAAGCGCCGTAAAGTCCTTCAGGTAAACTGTGTCGTGCTTTAAGTCTTAAGATAGAATTTGATTAGATTCTTGAAAGCAATCCACCACAAATTAAAGTTTTCCTACGCGAGTACCAAGGAAGGAAAATGGATGAAGGCTTCAGAGTGTATAGGCAAGCCACATATGGGAGACGGGGAGCGGATGTTATAATAATAATAATATGAGCAAAGCTATGCACTCCGAGAGTACAGCGGAGCTGAGGCTGTAATGTTGTGTCTCCAGAGAGGCCCCATTCGAAGCTCTAGCAGTCAGCCATGTTGTAAACACCATTATTTCACTCCTCCCTCACTTTCCCTCTTTCTGTCTCTTGTTCTGCAAAAAGGACAATTTACAGTCCCGACAATACAGCTGCACCAGGCCAAGAAAGGAAATAAGGAAGGAGAGAGAAAAAGGGGAGATGAGGGGGGATGGGGGGGGGGGGGGAAGGTAGAGGCTGAGGGAGGGAGAGACAGAGCTACACGGCTAGAAAGAAAAGTGCAAGAGCAGCACACAAACTGTATACAGTAAAACGGGGCACTACAACTGTTGCCAAAGTATGCACAGTGTACAGGAATGCAGCATGGGGCCCTCGGCGAGCGAAACAAAGACAGCACAGTCAGTGGCTCTCTCTCCCCAGTGCTACCACATCCGCACATCATTAGCTGGAAAATTCCTGATATATGCTGTAATTTTTTCTCTTTTTTTTTTTTTCCTCCTCTTCCTCTTGCCGTTGCTGGTACAGACAAGGCTTTAATATCCAGATGCCGGTGTGTGTGCGTGCGGGAGTGTGCACGTGCACCATACACACACCGGTCGGTACCCCCCTTTTCCCCACCTGGAGCATTGCCAAGAGACCATCAACAATTAATGCAGAGGAGTGTGTGTAGGGGGGGGGGTGCTACCGCCTGCTGCACACAGGAAAAGTTAAATAAGACCTGCATTGTGCGCGTGAAAGTCTACTGCATGTGTGTGCAAACATGAATAATGTAATTGTCTGCCTTTGAGTGTGTACAGTATATGCCTGTTCATATATGTGTGTGTGAACTGTGTGTGTGTGTGTGTGTGTTTGCTTATGTCAAATTGGGGGCCAGCCCCCTTTGCCCCAGCCGGCCGCAGTCAAAGCATAGAGGATGACTTTTCCCTTTTTTTCCCATGCGGAGGCTGTTTGAGGAGATATCTAAACATTCCCAGAGTGCGCTGCACGTGCTCTCCTGCGTGCAGCGCAAGGGTTTTCCCCCCCTTCTCCCTACCGCTGCCCGCCTGCCTTTTCTTTCTGTCTGTCTGTCCAGAGTAGAAACACATTGTCTGGCAAAAGAACAGATTCACAGACACGACTGTCCAGTTCATCCTCGGTCATCGCTGAGAAATTTCAGTTTCATCAGCGGTCTGTTCCTGAAGTCTGTTGCACTGCAAGTGGCTACTGGTGCTTGCATGTATGGCGGCTTAGCTTAAAGATTATGGGAGTCCTGACGCTGCATGTTTGTCAAAGAGGTTTTCTTAAAATCACTGTCTTAACCAGTGGGGCAACTAAAGGGTCTGAAAAGTGAAGCCAGTGTAAAAGTGCCTTAAACTTGCATTCTTTCTAGCAGCCAGCAGGGGGCGACTCCTCTGGTTGCAAAAAGAAGTCTGATTGTATAGAAGTCTATGAGAAAATGACCCTACTTCTCACTTGATTTATAAGCCTCGGTAAACATTGTAAACATGAGTTTATGGTCTCAATCGCTAGTTTCAAGTCTTCTTCAATACAGCACGATGTTCATTTAGTAAATTATGGTCCCATTTAGAGTCACGGTGACTACGTCCACTTCTTATATACAGTCTATGGTCTTAACCCTTGAAAAACAGACTTTCCGGGTGGCAGTGGGAGATCGTTGTTTGAATGATCTAAAAATAAAAACCATAATAGCTAGAGCATTCATTCTTTTTGCAGCCGAAAGCTACGGCTTCTGTCTTTCACATCATCACGTTGTGCGATCATGATAACGGCATTACATAACGTTACGTGCAGTACAACACTTGGTGAAACACGGTGGTGCTCAAGTAGTTCCTCATAATGGCTGCGGGAGACAGTTGTTTGCATGATTCTGTTTAAATCAATGTAAAATAAAAACTATAATAGCAGAATGCTAAGGTTTTTGTCTTCGCGTCATGGCGTTGTTCGCTCGTGATGACGTCATTATGTTACTTTAAGCGCGGAACGTAATGAAACTATCAAAACGCCTTTGCACTCGATCTGCTCATAAAAATTACCATATCTCAAAAAAAAAAAATGTGTATGGTTGAATAACTATCAATGATCAATGTTTTGTGTGTTTATTTAGTAACATTTTATAAATAAAACATGTCAGATTTTTGTATTTGTTTTATGACACAATTTCAATACTTTTATCAATTGGTATTACACGGATTTGTTGAATACTCAATTATGATTGGTCAATCACGGCATTCTACGGTCTGTTATTTCTTTACCGCTGCTATGTATAACAGACCGTTGCTATGGACGCAGTTCTGATGTCGGACACTGGAGAACCGCTTTTGCGTCAAATTATTGATTTCTTAAGTAAGTAGCCGTGTAATAAGCTTGATAATGTACAGCTAGGGGGTCATTGCTGTGAAATAAAACCCTTCAGGGCGATGCAAGACCCCTCCGCCTGCATCGCCATGTCGGGGTCTATTTCACAACAATGACCCACTCGCTGTACATTATCTCTTACTTACAGTTTATTGACTGATATAACCTTGTAGCTTAGGTTGTACCAATTTTAGGGATATGAAGCATTGTAAGACAATGTAGGCACTGGTGGACCGTTTCTTTTGCAGAGTTCAAAGGGTTAAAACTGTGAAAGAAATAAAGCTTCATTTTAAATAAGGGCCATAAGAGCCACCATCAAGAAGCCGACTGTGGTTAGCCGACTTAAAGACAGCTTATCTGCATTATCAACACTATCTTGTAAGATTATCATAACTTGCAAACAAGTGAGAATCTACACTTTCCCCTAACCCACACCCACGGATTTTCAACTCACATTCGTAGTCAAACAAGGACCCAAAAATAGGAAACACTTTCATGGTGAAATCCAGACCGAACAGAGTCTTGAAAGCTCTGTATTGTAAAAAGCCCGTCTGCTGTGTGAGCGTGGGCAGGAAATCTGGTTTCAATTTGTTTAATGTCGTCTGAGATATGGGTGTCTTATTCTGGTAAGCGTAGTGGGAGGGCTGTGAGCAGGGGAACTAGGGGGAAGAATCGGGAAAATACCTTTGATCAGGTAACAATTACACTCCTCCGCATGTCACCAACAACAGAGTTTACAGGAAACTGTGGTGGTGACTGTGTGCACTGTGTTAGAAGATGCTATTTTTAAAAAGGCTGAATATAATAATAGGAAAAATAATTGGTTCATTTGATCATGTCAAAGGAAATTTAGAGAATTTATTCACTGAAAAAGACTGGAAAGGACCAGGCTTGAAGAGTCATTAAATTCCTGTGTAACTCAATAACAGACTCACTTAAGATAAGCTCAGGGGCAAAGACAAAAAACATTTGCGCCACTAATGAGCTTATCTTGTCATCTCCTGTGAATTATGGCAACCCCTGACTTTATTTTGGTTTCCAACTAGGAAAACACGGGAGTTCGACAACAAGCGCTAACACAATAGTCTGGTGGCATTCCCCTTGAGTTTCCCCAAATCTAATTTGACAGGCGACGGCGTGCGCATGACATGCATGAGAGTGGAAGCTAATGGGTTTCATGGGACCATCCTTGTACTACAATGGTCACCAATATGTGGCTGGTGAAGATGAAAAGAAGGTTACTGGAGGTTATCTTTTAGAAGGAGCGGCTAATTTAGGTCATAGTGTTTGCGAATAATTACTGTCTACAGCGATTGAATGACACATGATCAATCTGCGTCAGTGAAATAACAATATTCACCGATACAAAGGAGAGGAGGGTTAAATTAGATTCAGGTGTGAAGAGTAGGGCAGCAACTAAAAGACGACGCTGAGGTAATAGAAATGTATGCATAGAATTCTGTAATTAACAAGTAATTATGAATACTACTTTATGCAATGATCATCTCTGTTGAATAAATTGTAAGCTATAATTTAAAAAGTAGCCTACAAAATGTACAAACGGGTCTAATTGTGCACGTGCTGATAGTTGTTATTTTGTTGTTATCTTTCTGCCATTTTCTCCTCTGCTTAAGAAACTCTTAAGCCTTTTAAGTCCTTTTAGTCCTCCTCCCTGCACCCAACGGTTTTCATCTTAGGAGCTCTCTCTTAGAGGTTAAGATGCTTTGTGAGTAACTTTTATCTTCACCAGGATCTAGTCTTAAATGAAAGCGGAAATTCTTAGAAAATATCATTAATCTAATTTTCGAAGAATTTCATCACCAGGAGCAACTCTCTATACTCGGAAGTTTTCTGAATACGACCCGTGAGTCCTAAAGTTAGGACTCTCCCCCCTCGGCCGATTAGGAGCTACTTTTAGCCTTGGGATGTTTTAAGGAGAGTGTCCCCTGACTTTGATTGGATGGGCCTAAATCAGATGATGAAAGATTTCTTTCCAACTTGTGATATCCAGCAAGGTCTTTGATCAAACATGCCCAAATTCATAACAGTATTTGGATGATGATAATAAGTCGTGTTTTAACACTGCATTACACAGTATCACTGCAGACTTGCGGGTTGTATTTTGCTGGAGCATTTTACTCCAAATTCAAACATCAAAAGAATTGGTTTTACCCTAAAGCGCTTTGGCTGAAATGGGATCTCAATAAGATGGACAGAAAAAAAAAAAGACCCCTCTCCGCTCTTTTCTGGCATGTCAGATTAACCCATCAGCTTTTCCCATCTGCCCGTCACTCAAGGCAGCACAATGAGCCTGTAGCCAGACCGGGGTCATTAAAAAACCATCAACAAAGCAACGGATCTCCAGGGACTGCCAGGGGCAGCCTAATCTGGACCCCTGTACCAACCCAATGGGTGGTCTCCCTCCCTCTGTCCCGCTCTCTTTCTCTCTTTCAGGGGAGGGTGAAACATGTGCAACATGGTAGGTGGGTGATGCCGATGAGGCCATCAGTCACACGCAGCCATGCATGTGCAAATGTACTCGGACTCCATCACACGCGTATTTACACACAAACCACATTTTTTGACATATTAACAACCCGGCATGTTGCTGGGTGAGAAAGCACATTCATCGCAAAAAGAGAAGTTCAAGCAATGCTGGTAAATCATCAGCAGAAAGTACAACTTTCAGTTAGTCACACTGGGAAAAAAAAAAAAAAAAACGGAGCGAGGGACTCTTTTTTGGCGACTTTATGCAAATGCTCACTTCAGCCATCTTGTCATTCTAGAAGTGCTAAATGAATCACTTTGAAAGCGAGAGAGAAGTATCTTGTTCGCTTAAGCAACAGCAGTTCTCCAAAGCCCATCTGTCTGCCAGTAACGGTGGCATTAGGTGACTAAATAAGCAACTGCTGCTCTGTTGGGCAAAGGGGAAGATCCTCTTAAACGCTGTGTGTATTTGTGTACATGTGCAGCGGCGTACAGCGTCGATTATCTGCTTTTATTAGCAAGAGGAAATACTGAACGGATGAATGGAGATTGTGTCTGTGTGTTGGACTGATAGGGGGGATTCCAGACGCAGGAACACTCATCTAGAACCAAAGATCCTCTGCTCCCGTTGCTGCACTACGCTCCAGCGCATGCGTGCACTAACACACACACACACACACACACACACACACACACACACACACACACACACACACACACACACACACACATGCACCATCTCATTTTTGTGGCCCAATCTGTATAACCAAGAAAGGAAATGAGTGTGTGAGTGGGTGTACAAACACATTCACATGTCAAGTGCCTCCGTGTGTGCATGAGTAGTTTCGGGGACTTAATATTTGTCGTTCATATCTAAAAAAGGTGAATTCCCGTGTTAAGTATTCTACCCTCGACAAAAAGTGTCCGCTGTCTAGTCATAAATGAAGTATAACGTCTATACAAAGACGAAACCTCCAGTGAAACCACACACACACACACACTGAATATTGTGTAACACTATGTAAATTCTCTGGTTGGGTACGTCTTCCTCTCTCAGAGTGTGAATGATTATAGAAATTAACTGGAGGAAATACTGACTAGTTTTCTCTGAATCATAAAAATTACCCTTCGATAATAATACTGAGAAATTACAGTTTTGGGGGCCTGGACGACAGTCACACGTCACTCAAACAGAGAAAAAGATTGGAGGAAAAAAAAAAGCCTAAACTTTGAAACTCAACCAACAACAATCTGCCCTGACATTTCTAACACAGACATTTACTGCCTGTCTTAATAATGAAAGCTCCTGTTAACTTGTTATCAATAACCCTATCATTACCAAGGGTGGCAATATTGTATTGATACGCGGACGTCAAGTATCGCTCTTTTATTATATAAACTATTAAGTGTGGACTCAGTCTTGAAGCTAGTCTTAGAGTGCAGATACTGGTATCATATGAAACTAGAAAATCTAAGAAATCGATTGGTGCCAACCATGGCATGTTACCTTGTCGGGAACAATGATAAAATAACGCTCCAAAGTTACGCAAAAATTTTGGCGAGGAAAAACTGGCATGGCCATTTTCAAAAGGGGTCCCTTGACCTCTCACCTCAAGATAAGGGATGCCAGGGTGAGGAAATTTTCCCACCGGTAAATAATGTGACAACGCCGGTGTTACCGATTACCGCGGATATTTTACAAGAAATTATGACAGTCAGTATATGCAGAGCGCTTACTTCGATCTATAACGTTGGACATATCGCTACGGGGCCGCAGGTTTCCAACTGGCGCTGCTGCGGCTTCGTCTGCTCCAACACTTTCACTTTGTAGCGCCCGTCGTCCCACTATGTATTGATAACACAGCGCTGAAAAGCAAAAGTTAACTAAATGGGTTTTGTTTCTATAAATGAAAGGAAAAACGACCGTGGGTACTTCAATCGGTGTATGCCCGAACACCGTGTGATACCGACTACCGCGGCAAGCTTACCTTAGATATGTGAATAAAAACTCTGAGATGAACAGAGTGAAAACTGTATCTTATTAGATAAAACAGATTATGATAAACTGCATAATTTGCAGTTGGAAAAAGGTAATATATCACAATATATCTTATCGCAATACTATCGAATCGTGGGTCCTCTGGTGATTCCACCCATTACATTTCAATTATTAGTGATCAAAAATCTAAATCAATTCAAATCAATTCCTCACCCGTGCTCCTTTAACAATATTCTACTTAAGAGACTAAATACAAGAGGGATTTATTGTTCGTGACTATAAAGTAATATAATAATTGTATTTATATATATTTTTAAATAGCCTTCAATGGCTACTTTTCCTGGTGTGCCATGAAATACAGTATATACTGTATATATGTCAGCTCTAGAAGGGAGGAGCAGCTGCTCGTGTCCACTAGCCCGGCTGCTCATCTCTTGTTGTGCGGTGACAATGGCACCGACTCGTGTGTCTAATC
Source organism: Sebastolobus alascanus (assembly GCA_916701645.2). Lineage (NCBI taxonomy): Eukaryota > Metazoa > Chordata > Actinopteri > Perciformes > Sebastidae > Sebastolobus > Sebastolobus alascanus. The sequence goes on along the minus strand of CAKAOJ020000009.1, from coordinate 8,479,544 downwards.
TGATGCTGAGAGCAGAAGAAAAGTTTGCATCCTTTCCCAGAGGGTGTTTATATTTACTGTAGATGGTTCAGACAGATGCTGCACTACAGGATGCGCCTGACTTAAGTTCCCATGAGCTTTGCTAACTTGGCATTATAAAAAAAAAAAAAAAAAAGTTTCACCCAGTTTCCCCTACAACCCTCATCCTCCTAATCACTCATCTCCGGTGCCTCATCAGTAGGTTGGTTGAGTAACATTAACTTACAGTATATTTTAAACTGTATTTTGCCATGTCACTATTTACACTTTCAGCAGTTTGATGCCTCCAAAAGGGAACTAACACAACTCGCACACTATTTAAAAATTGACGAGAAGCCCTGTGCTAAAATGAATCCTCCGTGGACATTTTTTTTTTTTTTAAATGAATAACACAAACATGAATTTCAACTTTGACAAGACTGACATACAATATACTGACAATATCCAAATCCGAATGAACCTGAGGGGTCCAGACTGGTCAGGTTGATTAACAAAAGGAGCTAAAAGGCGTGGGTGCATATATCTGTGTGAACGCGAAGCGGATCAGAAAACCTTCTCATGGTAAATAGCCTACAGGTTCATAACAAGGTACCGAGCTACTGTTGCTGGCTACCTTAATCTCAAAAGTCTCATCTCTCCCCATTTCAAGCTCTTCCAAAGACTCCTTTCAGTCTCCCTCTTTATTTTATCTGGTCATCAGAGCCCAGAGCTCAACAGTTGGACATCAAAGTGCCGACAGTGGAAAGGGAGGGGTGTCTGTCTCTCCTCATCTGTCCCATCCCTGTCTGCAGCAGCCACTGAGGGATTCCTGAGACAGACCACGGGGGCCCTTGGCTCTCACTTTACACAGAGAAACCCTATCATTTGGCTCGGTGCTGCGGAGCTGCCCGCTGATGCCCTGTAAGTGCCCGCTACATCACATTAGACGCTTTTCATCTAACTCTCTGGAGACGGACGGGTATAGTTCATGCCAGTGCGTCTGTGTGTGTGTGTGTGTGTGTGTGAACGACGGTGTGAGTTTGAGTTAAGTAAAAATTTGCAATGATAAAAGCATACACAATGTGCAAAGACATGCACACTTGAAGGTGTGCAAACACATAGAGTATTCTTCTGTAAAAAGAAGAAGCAATTAATTGATGCGATATGGCTAAAATCTTCTATCATGATATAGGTCATTTCATATCTTTACAACAATATACTGTACATCACGATATCGCATGATTTTTTGTAATTCAATGAATAAATAAATTTGAAATAACCACATGGTAAAGCCTATTTTTGTATACTCCTGTGTGAATTAAATACTTGACAAAAGAAAACTTCTTTCTCAGAGTATTTTCTCATTTAATTAAGAACTTTTGTTCAAAATGAACATTCACAGTTTCAAGTGAAATTATAGACATTTTTTTAATATTTCCAGCTATACACTATGTTTAAATGCAAGCACACAAATACAGAGTAATCAGGTTAAGACAATAGTTTGATTTAACCGAGTTTGATCAGATTTTCGAAGATATTTTGAGCGTGCTTGTTGTTATCAATTTAGACAACGCAATTGTGTATCATATCGCGATTCCATTACAAGACCATAAATTATCTTATTGAATTATCGTCCAGCCCTAACACAAGGGTGATAAGGGTAAATAAAGTAGTACATCAATGAGTTCTGAGTGAGTTGTTTTTGCTGATATTTTCTTAGTGTGTTTTTTTCTCTCTTTTTAGTTATGTGTATGTTCACTTTAAAAGAAAAAGAGGGGACTGTTCATTTAAGGGGGAGATGTAAACTATCTACATGTGCTCTATTCTCTCAATAAAAAAATATCATTGTTAATTGCTAAATTATCTATTATACAGCTTGTATTAAAGGCATTCATGTGGGTAAATTTGAGCTAAATGCCGTGAGATGCAGATGTCGTACTTGATGCTTACCAACGTAAATAGGTACAATAAAGCCCGACCCTGTTCGCATCGGGGCTTGTACTCCACATGACATCACAACCCAATATATTAGATCATGTAATATTCCCCCTTATCCAAGTCTATTTGTGTCTATGACCCAGTTAAAACTTCCTGTGACCCACTTTTGGGTCTCTATTCATCAGTTGTCACAGTGTTTTGGGAGTGTTTGTTTGTTTTGAGTCGCTCTGTTGTGAGGAACTATTGGATGATGAGCCCTACTGAGTTCAGATATATGAACAACATCACTCACCACAGAGGTGAGCGCCATCTGGAAGCTGTAGATGCGGGCGAGACCAAAGTCGGCCAGTTTGATCTGTCCTCCGCTGGTGACCAGGATGTTCTGGGGCTTCAGGTCACGGTGAACCACGCGGTGCGAGTGCAGGAAGTCCAGCCCCTGGAGCAGCTGGTACATCATATCCTGTAAGACAACAAAAAGAACAGAGAGAGAGAGAGAGAGAGAGAGAGAGAGAGAGAGAGAGAGAGAGAGAGAGAGAGAGAGAGAGAGAGGAGTTTTGTAAAAGTTACATAAACGTGTTGAAGTGGTTAGGTTTGAGATCATGATAAAATTACACTGATGATGAGTGTGACATTGAGCAAACATCACAGACAACATGTTTGGAGTTTTATTACATTTTTCATATGTGGCTTTGAATTAGGGATGTCACGAGAACCTATACTTTGATACCAAGTCTATGCCAAACTTCTGAAAACGTGGCAGTTCTCATTTTTCTACAGTAACGCAGGTACCGCCAGGGCTCAAAACTAATGATGCGTGTCCACAGGGGCGTTTTTGGACTCGAGGGATCGCCTCGCTTCCCAGCACTGGACGCTTGATGGGCTGCCACTAGACAATAGGGACCTGATTGGACGAACGCTTTCACCCGTGGGCTGCTGCTCCCAGCTTTCAAACCGGAACCAACATGGCGGCTCATTTGGAAACTTTTTTTTCTTATATTACAAAAACAGTTCACCGAAACAAACATTTTATGCGAGAAATAAGCCATGCAGTTGCTAAATCTGTCTTTATTTTAGAAGGACAACAGTTAGTTTAAAAAGTTTTTTTGGGAATTTCCAGAGGCGACGAGTCGAGCTGGACGGCCCTGATTTGCAGAAAGTAGCCCAAACCTCAACTTTATGCAAATGGGGAGCGGCCAACGTGACGTCCCGTCTCTCGAATCGCGCCGCCACGCTACCAGAATGCATTGCACGGCTGCTTACATAGACAATGAATGGGAAGCGTCGAAAGGATGGATCCTGTGGGCACGTACAATAATGGCGTCCCGTCGTCCCTGGGGATGATAGAAAATGTGTTTTGGACGCAGTAAAATCACTATCAACGCGTCCTATTTTTTCCCTGATAACGCCACATTGCGAACGACAAATCCGTGTTGAATTCGACAGGACGAGAGCTAGTTACGTTAGCTGTTAGCTCCGTGCAGGACTGTGCTGCTTACCGTCTGCTAACAGCAAACGTTAACTAGCACTCGTCCTGTCGATTTCAATACGGGAGGTGTGATTGATTTACAGTACGACGCGTTCGGTATTCAGTATTGGGCGAAGGCAAATTCTAACGTTATCATGATGTGTTCAAACGTAATCTCGTAAAATGAGGATTTGTGCGATAAACAAGAAACAGTATGCAAACGGTAATAAAGTATGAGAGTGTTTGTTGAAGTACGTGGGATTTAATGTTTTACTTTTGTTTTCTACAGTGGTGTCGAATCGGTATCAAGAATCGTGGACTTTCGCTGGTATCGACTACTAAATTTCTGGTATCGCGACATCCCTACTCTGAGTGATTGAATCCCACCTGATGAGCCAAAATAATTCAGCCTTAATTGTCCTTGCAAAATGTCAAAGACAGATGGCTTCGTGACCCCACACCTCTACATTCAACATTTTAATTCATTCCTCTGTCAAACCAGGCAACAAAAGGCCTGAATGAATGCAATGAGAAGTTAAGTACAAAGGCTGCAACGCTGTGGTACGGAGGGAGTTAACTAGAGGAGGCCTGTGTCTTTTCTTGTCGACTGTGGCAGATGTTTGATAACTGACACACACACACACACACACACACACAGACACACACACACACACACACACACACACACACACACAGACACACACACACAGGATAGAGGCAGAAAGAGGCCCCTCTCTGTACAAGCATGGCTCTCTGTTTCTCAGCAGCTGTCCTGCTCGAGTTAATTGGCGCCCGTTCTCTTTTTGTGCCCATAAGCTGACCTAAGAAACGGCCACAGGCACTGCATCCACGACACACAAAAGTAAAAGTAACACGGATGAGCGATGTAGGAACCAGCTTAGACTTGTTCTTTTCAAACCGAACTACTCTCAAACAGGTCCCGCACCTGTAAACAAATAACAAGTCATTACAAAGGGGTTGTGGCCAAGTGGTTTAGGCAGAGCTACGGTTTGGATCGTTTGATAAAATGAAGTCTAGGGAGAGCTATTTAAAGCTTAAGGCCTGATAACAGATAAAAAAATATGCCGTTTATGTGGGTTGAAAATGCAAGTCTCAATCATCTAGTCCGATAGAAGATCAAACGAGGTAAAGGAGACAACGTGGTAGGGCTGCGACTAGCTATTATTCTCATTGTCGATTATTTTCTCGATTAGTTGTTTGGTCTATAAAATGTCAGAAAATGGGGGAAAATGTCAATCAGTGTTTCCCAAAGCCCAAGATGACGTCCTCAAATGTCTTGTTTTGTCCACAACACAAAGATATTCAGTTTACTGTCATAGAGGAGTAAAGAAACCAGAAAATATTCACATTTAAGAAGCTGGAATCAGAAAAATTTAGACTGTTGTTTCCTTAAAAAATGGATTATCAGAATAGTTGGCGATTTAATAATTGACGACAAATCGATTAATCGTTGCAGCTCTACAACGTGGAGATGTGGTGGTGTGTTGCATCCTGGCCTGTACACCCCCCCCCACAAACACTCCCTCCTATACACACACACACATGCCCCCTACACGCACACACCCCCAAAAGCCTCCGCCAAGACCTCACAAGTGACATGGACCTGAGCCCGCAGCTCTATTCACTGGCCGACCAGCTGGTGAGTGAGTCAAAGGGGTCTGCACACTCAAGCAGAAAACATTAGCAAACGGCGCGGGGCTGGCCGCTGTGCTCGCCATAGAGGAGGAGACAGGACGCCCCACACAATGCTGGGGAGATGGGGAGTGATGTGTGTTTGTGTTTGTATACACACAAACTGGGTGTCCCTCTGGGTTAACATAATATGTGTGTATCTACGTTTCTATTTGTGTGTGTGTGTGTGTGTGTGTGTGTGTGCGTGCGTGTGTGTGCAAGCATGCACATGTGTGTGTGCCCTCTGACCAAGGGCAGGCAGGATGCATAAACAGACCTTCCTTTCTACATCTCCATCCAGCCATGACCCAGCGAGGAGGGCAGCAGACAGACAGGGCCATAGCAGAGAGGCAGGCAGTTGGTTATTTTGTGTGTGTGTGTGTGTGTGTGTGTAGGGGGGCTGACACAATAGCATGCCCCCCCCCCCCCCATCAGTTCCTCTCCGCTTTAAATAGCCATTTCACCATGCTTCCTTTCAGCAGCATTTCCTAGTAAACACTAATTATCTCAGAAGTGTGACTCTTGGACAAACACACAAACAATCCTGGCCCCCTTGGCCTCGGTGCCATCTTCTCTGCCGTATCAATTACCCTCACAACTGAGTGATGAAATGCATCCCAACTATGCTCAAAAGCATTAATTGCTGCATTGCACGTAAGGAAACACCAAGTTAAGAAAAAAATTAAAATAGCCAGATTAATACTACCGCAAAGATTAAGACCACACGTGGCACAGAGAGCAGCGGTGAGCCACCTCTTGGCCCTCACGCAAAGTTGATTTCAGCAGCAATAAGACGAGAGTTGCTCAACACACAACCGTCTTCAACTGGCAGCACTTCCAACCTTGAAAAACCCCACAAACAACTGAGCAAGGAGGAAACAAAAATCACACAAAAAAAGGCAACAGGTCTGACCCTGAAAAAAGCAGGAGGACCAGGATAAAAAAAAAAAAAAAAAAGTAGTGAGACCTCTGCAAGATGCAGTCAAAACATGGCTTTCTGAGTGCGCCTCCTTTTCTAATGCAAATGTACCAGAGGCAGCCATATTGTTTATTGTAGCTAGGCACAATATGGGACATCTGCCGGTTAGCGTTAGTGTAATTCCCTCCCCATGCTTCATTAACCTCCCCCTTTATGGGCCCAGAGAATGGAGCTGTGGAAGCTTGGACGATGGCGGCGGCGGCGGAGGAGGGTGGGCGAGACCCAAGCGCTGGCCCGGCTGAGGAGCACCGGGGCTGGGGCAGCCCGGCTCCTTGATGTCCTTCCAGCTCATTTGATTCCTGGAGGAGGACCTCTTTCATCAATGACCATGTGGTGGGTCTCGAGTCTGAGGAAGGCTGAGTGGGTGGTGGAGGGTTGGGGGGGCTAAAATGGACAGCCTGGGACAGGGTGGGGAGTCTGGTGCTGGGGGGGGGGGGGGGGGGGGGTTGGTTTAGAGGAAAAGTACGCCTGTTCTTTTTGGTTTATTGGTGAATGGGTTTCAAGGGTGACACTCTTGAATAGGTAAGCATATAATGAGATGGGCACAGGTATGCTAAATTTCAGACAGCTGGATTTGGATCCACTATCTGGTGTCATCTGGTATAGCCGGGGGGGGGGGGGGTAAATTAAGTTGCTGGGAACGGGGGCGATCGGGGGGTTACTGTGCTGTGCCCACTGTCCTAGAAATAACAAGGGATGGTGCCTGTGTCATCTCGTCACTCCATCATTGTCCTTTTGTCCCCTCAAGACTCCGGCCGTATGGATGTTAGGAGAAAGCAGAAGAAGGAGGGGTGCCTCGAGGGGTCGGCATGTTTCAAACCAAGCGCTCGTCGAACATCGTCGGAAACCTCCTGCCCCAAAGTTTTCGGAATTACTGAGCTACATTCCGAAACTGACAATCTGACAAACAAGCCCACTTCGCGTAGCGACTGGCCAGGTGTGTTAAGAAAGTAAGCGGGATTTGAATACTCTCAAGGTATCTCAAGTTGTCTTTTTTTCCTTCTTCGCACAAATAAGTCCTTCACATTTCGTGAGTACAATCGAATGCAACACCGTGAATGCCTTTGAGGAGAGACTGTCCGAAAGTGTTATTATTGCGTCTCACCACTTTGTATGATGGCAGGCTTCTCGCCATACAGAACGGCTATAAACACTTTTACCTTCAGACGTGCAACATCAGTGAATTGTGACTACAACTAACAATTCCTTCCGATATCAATTATTTTCTAAATTAATTGTTTGCCTTTAAAATATCAGAAAACAGTGAAGAGCCCAAAGCGACTTATTTACATTTTGCCCAGTGCAATGCCAAAGATATTCAGTTGACAGTGACGTGAAACAAAGACGAGCAGCAAATCCTCAAATTTGAGAACGATTAATCATTTACTTGCAGATACATTTTCTGTCCGCTAATCAATTAACTGACTGAAATGCAGCTAATAATAATCATTTTCATTGACAGATACAGGTTTTCATGTAAATGGGTGCTTCTCAGTATTGCAGTAGAAGCACAATATTTGGAGCCGAACATCATGATCGACACAAGCATCACTGCACCGAGATATCCATGGTAACTAGAGCGCCGCACGCTGTATCAACTTCAGCAAAAACCCTGGGAAAGCCTCAGGTGTGATCTACCTGACTCGTCTATCCTTGCAACAGCGTCCCACCAACATTACAGCTCGACACAAATCTCTCACACCCGGCCCTGGGGTGAAAACCAATAGTTATTCTAGCTTCCACAACTTCTCCGTTTCAAATGTGACACTTTAAACTCTGAGGCCCCTCTCTCCGAATATAGAGATGTACAGTATATGTCTCCGATATTAGACACGATACATTTACAGACCTTTGGGGTGAAACGCGATGAAGAGGTTTTTTAAAAAGGTATGAGTGTGGGAAAGATTAAAATAAAAGGAGACAGTTACAGAGGAAAGGAGTTGGCGACACATTCATTTCCGACCTTTTGGCAAAGTGTAAATGGACTCTCAGTGGATTTATTTAAAGGGCGGATCCATCTGCCTTTTATTCTGGGTTTTTTTTCAAATGGAAACGCCCACTCAGCCATTAGCAAAAAGCAGTGACATAGATTACCAAAATGAACTAATCAATAAGGTTATGAATAATGTGAACGCTAGCACTAGCTGAGTCAAAGTTAGCCAAGTTTGGAAATAACTGAAAGGGTTAGTTGTGATTTTTTGAAGTGGGGTTGTATGTATACTCCCGCGTTCTGCGAGGTAAAATTACTGTTTTTGTGAATAGAGTCTGGTGGCTTTGAAGACAGCGATATAACTGCTTCAGTTCCCTGTCAGAAAGGGCTATCTGACGGCGAGGTAAAGCGGTTGTGGACGGGGGCAGCAGAAAAACTATTATTTATATATATCATTTATCTATATTTTAGCCACTGTAACATTTTTTTGATCAATTTAAGTGTGTGCTATATTTCAGATATTTTCACTGCATTACCTCGCCAGCAGACAGCCCTTTCCGACGGGGAAACTGAAGCCATTATATCGCTGTCTGCCACCAGACTCCATTCACAAAAACGCTAATTTTACCTCGCAGAACACGGGAGTTGCTGGTCTACCGCTGCCTCGATCACTTAGTCTGTTTGTGTTATTGTGTGACTTTCGGATCCGAACTAACGTGGCGTCCACTGCAGTGCATTGCTTTGCTTCCGTGCCGCTACTCCTGTCTGCTTCTCCAAACTGGGAGCGCGCCGACCGCCATCTAAGTTACTGTAATACACACTGACTATGAATACGGATATATATATATATAGAACATCATCATGCAGAAACCTACGTCAGGTCACGTGGGAAAACGTTTTTAGAAGGACTTGGGAAAACAGCATTTTGACGCTGAAACATACGTACTTCGCCCAAAATTTTAATGTTCAAATTTGAATACATAAGGGACACCACTGGGAAGCTACAGAATGATATAAAAACTTCAAAAAAATGATAATAATGGACCTGCCCTTTAATGAATTGGAGAAATTTTTAGTGACAGTGAATTTTAATTTGTTCACTGGAATTGTTGGTACAGATATCCATCAAATTGAGTACTCTTAGTTTTTGAACACAAATTGACGATTTTAAAGTCTAGTTTCTCACACACTCCTTCTCTCTGTCTCCATCTGTAACGCAGCAGTGTAAACTTGGAGAGTCGGGGCAGAGTGAAAATAGAGAAGGAAGGGAGCCTCTAATTTGGAGCCCATCTGCCACATGTGCTGCCCTTCAAAATGCTCCGGTACCTCTGATGTCGGAGGGAAACTGCACTCCGTCCTCCGTGTCTCTGGCCAAAAAAACTCACTCAGTACCACACAGACATGGCTGTGGTCATGCAGTGTTCAAGCCACAGAGTATTAGCAAACAGCTTACTATATATATATTTTAAATAATGTGAATAATATTTCAATTTAGTTCTTTCATGTTTTGAAATTTGATAAGGGAAGCAAAGCAAAAGTCACTCACGCCATTAAAGACTCCAGTTTACAGCAAACACCACCTGTCTGCCCGAGTACTTCAAGATAACAACGGCGATGGTTACCTTGATGGTCTCAGGTGGTACTCCGGGGTCGGGGGCCTTCTCCAGGTAGGTGGTCAGGTCCTGATCCACGTGCTCAAAGACCAGGGTGAGCTTGGTTTCTCGGTCAGTCCGAGAGACTGTACACACATCAAACAACCTAGAACAAGAGGAATAGGTGGAGGAGATCAATGCGATTGATTCAATGGGGTTCGCTCTGCTCAGCACGCTGCAACAAAGCTTCTAATTACTACTAACAAGACTGAATATCTCTTTGTTATCATGTCTGCATTGTTTGCATGTTCTTTCTTTATGAATTCATTCCATTGTTCACTCATTCACAATTTTCCTTCAAAATTAACACTCACTATTACACGGCTTTGTTGAATACTCGAGTCTGATTGGTCAATCATGGTGTGTTATTTCTTTTACAGCAGACCGTTGCTATGTATGACAGACCGTTGCTATGGATGCAGTTCTGATCTCGAACTCAAATATAATACAGTAAATATAGTGCACTTTAAAGCAAATAGGGGGGGATTTCATACACAGCAATAGGCATGTTAAACACAGGTGAAACTAATGACAAAAATAATGACTTATGACTTACTGGAACCCCTTAATGTAATGGAGCCCTTGCTGATGTTATTAGTTACGCCTGTGTGTTTCCTGCTATGACAAGTCAAAATGTCTGCTTGAGAAAAAGAGTCTATTGACGCAGGAAAAAAATAACAACACACAAGGGACACGTTATCTTGCATTTTTCTTTTTATGGAAATGGAAAATGTTCCAATAAAGCCTCAACAGCTAGAGAGCAGAATTTTCATGTGCTGCAGGACACCCTGATAACATTGTGTCAGGTTACCCTGAAAAACTACTTCTACGCAAAAGCTTTTGAAGACTCGAGACCATCAAGCCCCAAACACCAGCGTTTATGGCTGCTGTGTTTCACTAGGCAACAAACTAAGGCCAAGAATCCAGATTATGTCAGCAGACCTGCCAAGGCAGGCTTTGGGGAAAAGCTGAAAAAAAAGCTATCCAGTATGTCCTCTTCAAAGAGCTCGGGGACCACAAGCAGCATTCCTCAACGGGCACTATGACAACTCCTGATGCTCTATGGGAAGTCGAGTGGACCCTGGCTGTAGCTGTAGAGGCAGCATCTTTCATCACAACAACACAGGAGATGGAGGGAGCCATGATGGATCTCCATCAGATGGGTTGTGTTGGGTTACAAAGTGATGGGTTACTGTAATCACATTACCTTTAAAGTAGCGCTGGCCAAAATCTTCCATCCCGATTTAGGTCATTTCATATCTCGATTACGATATATATCACAATGTAGCATGTTTTCTGGTAGTTCAATAAATAAATAGTATATATGAAATAACCACTTGGTAAGGCCTGTTTTTGTGAATTAAATAGTTGCTACAAGTGAAAAGTACTGAGTATTTTCTCATTTAATTAGGAGGTTTATGGCAAAATAATCAGATTTTCGGAGAAATTGGAATTCGTACGTGCATGTTTTATCAATTTAGACGACGCCATTGTGTATCACGATATCTCGATATATGATTTCATCATGATACGATTCCATTGAAAGACGATAAATTATCATATTGAATTATCGGCAGGCCCTACTTTAAAGTATATTATCTTTAAGTGAATGTGAATGAGCCAATGAAGCGGTAAATGTGATTTGTAAAGTCAGTTTAAATTCGCAGGCTACAAAAAACAGAAAACCGAAGATTTTATCATCCATTACTTTGACTTAACATACGTCTCCAATATATTTATTGACCTGATGAAACAATAAGTGATAAACCCTGCTCAGAGCTTTTAAAGCAGGGTTGATGCTCGCCGTAGTGTTCCCAGCGCGAGGGTGCGCAAGCCAATAATGACATCATCACGTATTGTGCGTAAAGCGCGAAGGCTCCGCAAGTCGTCGCAGCGCTTGGTCGTGCACCTCTTAATTTTTATAACTAGGCGCTGCGCGAGCAGGGCTTTTCAGACATGACTGCCACAATAAGATAACAGCAAAAATTAAGAAGTAAAATAAGGAAACGAGAGACGGCCAATTTGTTTTTAAATGCTTTAAAAGCAGGAGATCTCTATTTTGCACGCCAAATCAAATGGTTTACAGGATATTAAACCGTTCAACCTTTGTTTCATTATAAAACATTGAATACTTGACTCCTTTCTTTACAGGGATTGTATAAAGGCAATAAAGTATGTCCACGAATATGAGGTATGAGTTAACACAAGTACAATTCCTCCTCGGCATTGAGGAGTTTGGTTTATGGCGTTCTTCTGGTAACGCTGGTTGACTTCTTGCTTCTTCACAGAATACTTTATTTGTTTGCCCTCTGGCGTTTCGGAGAATACTGCAGAGAACAACGCGTTGAGCATAAACGCCTTTGTGCGTGCTCGTAGCTCGCGTGCCATCTGTGGAGGCCCGTGCCACGTTGCCTGCGCGCGAGTATAAACAAAACTTAATGGTGGCAACCCAATAAGTGTCCTACGAAGCTTTCAAGTCATGTTGACTGATTGAGGGAACCACTGGGTACCAGCTTTAACTGCCAACCTCAAAATGCAAAGATTGATGGGATTAGAGTAAATAAGGCTATCTTAAGAGACTTCATCTGTGATTATTGCTGCAAATATCAATTCACAGTGATCCTACGACCTATGTCACATCAATATTTTTTATATATTTTCAGTGCATGTGCAAACTAAAAATCGAAGCATGGAAAGAAATGACTAAATCTCTCCGGAAACTCTATCATTCCTATCCAGCGAGGCATCGTGCGTCCTCGCCAACACCCTTGTAATCAGCGGACTTGGAAACGCTGGAGTCGGTGCAGTGAGTGAGAGAGGCGATTCATCCAAAGGTATTAGTACTGCGCATGATGTCAGAGAATAGACGGCGCCCTCCTCTTGAAGCGCCGGGGTTAAACGCCCCTCACAGCTCGATTGTTGGGCTACAATGGGGGCTCTCAGCAGACACTGAACATATGGAATGAATAATGGGCCTCATTACAAACATCCAGGGGTTGCCTGGAGTCACACAGAAGGCCCACAATGCACCCTTCCTGGCCTGAGCTGCTTTGCTATGCTGGTTGGCTAAACTGGAGGATAGTGAGGTTCCTTTCAAAGAGCCGATGGTTCACACACTCGAACCGATTTATTGCAACAAATGCCACTGCATATTATTTAACCTCATGTAGTGCACAAAGTTTGGTCAACCACTAAATAAAACTCACCTAAGATGACTTTATACCCCGCTGACATATTTGTCTTCCAGTGAGAACAAAACCCATTGTGATCGCATTAAGAGAAAACCATAACCATTATCCTCTATTATTCATTTATACGCTGGAGAATTATTGTTAGAGGCACGAGGGCAGTAGCTATGCTTCTGAAACGTCCATTTAGAGCTTCCCCTTCAATCCCAAAGCACTCAATATTCCACAATAAAAAAAGTACCAAGGTCAGGCCTTGGCTAGTGCCAACAAATGACGCAGTATCTGACTACTGACCTCTGAGTGAACAATTCATTACAAAACTGAAAGAAAATGGCCTTTGTGTGCAGAGCAGAGAGGACAACTACAAACTGAGCTGTGAGTAACGCGTCTTTAACATGGTTATATTCAGTAAATCCAGTCTGACTTACAGTAACTGAGCTAGGAGAGTATCGGTGTGTTGCTCAACGGCACTTTGACAACTTAGATTGATTGATGATGGGCACACACCAACATTAAAATGCATCAAACATGTGACATGCTTCTTAATTGGTTGTATTGTTATTTTAAAAACAAGTCACATACTGTACAGCCCATAATGAATTGAAATAATATATAAATCAGTGGTTCTCAAACTTTTTCTGTCAGTCCTCAAATGTCTTGTTTTGTCCACAACTCAGAGATATTCATTTTACTGTCATAGAGGAGTAAAGAAACCAGAACATATTCACATTTAAGAAGCTGGAATCAGAGAATTTTGATTTTCTTTTCTTAAAAAATTATTCACACAGATTAATCGATTATCAAAATAGTTGGTGATTAATTTAAAAGTTGACAACTGATCGATTAATCATTGCAGCTCTACATCCAACATTAGAAGCACTACTTTGGGAGGAATTAAGTTATGACTGAATTATTCTTTGCATTTAAGCTATTAATTAAAAATCAATACAGTGTTTTTGAGAATCGATACAGTATCACAAAACATAATATCACAATATTCGATATTTTGGATATTTTCTTACACCCCTACCGACCAATAATTACGAATAAGAGGCGTGGTGTGAAACTTAGACATGAAACTAACAATACAGATAACAATGATATACGAGAAAGTTCTGATCTGACAGGTGTGCATCTACTGCAGCGAACAGTGGCAGCAAGCGGCTAGTTGTTATGCAACCCACATTTTCATATTGTCAGCAGAAAATTAAAAGAAAATGACTTCTGCTGCAAAAACACTGGACAAGTATGAGTGTAGGCCTAACCTAAAGGTCACATGAGGCAGCGTGGCTGCCAGCAGAGACCATCAAAAAGGAAGTAGTGTGTGTCTCGGTCTTATAGGGTGAGTTGCCCTAATGTGGGACACTGCCTAATGTGGGACACCTAAGCTCCAGTGGGTGTAGGTTTTCCTCTTACAAATAAAAGTAAATAAAACTATTGGTTAACACAAGCTGTGGTGTCAAGTGATCAACATCACATGAATTCTCAAATGTCCAAGATTAGGGTGCAGGAATCATCAAACTGGAAGCATCCTGTGTGAAGACCACCCAAAGGTCAGTGAAATAGTGTTCATACAAACTTAATGTTGAGGGTATAAATTTCTTATAAATAAAACAATCCTGCTAGGTTTTAATCGGGATGTGTTTATGATATCTTGGTTCATCAAAGATAGTATAATACGGAGTATATATATATATTTGTATTCGTTCTATATTCGTTATTTCAATCAAATTTTCCATTGTCCCACTTCAGGAAATATGGTTTCGAAAAGTGGGACAGGATGGATTGTGCAATAGCAATAGCTATTTATAGGGTTTTAGTCTATAAAGTGACTAAAGTGTTTCCTACATTAATTAAGGTGATTTAAGCCTTTCAACACACTTTTCAGTGTCCCACATTTCGGACGTGGCTGTCCCACATTGGGAAATAAACATCTGTGTGAGACAACTTGGCACTGAGAGTACTGATATGTCTACCATTTCTTTTAGGAGTGTGATATCTGCATTTTTTTTTTTTTTTTTGGTTTGATTAGGACACATCCTGGGGATTTGAGAGGGTGTGGATTTAATGCATTGGCTTCATATCGCAATATATTCCAGAAGTCTGAAATGCAAAAAAATGTCCCACATTAGGCTCATTCACCCTACATAACATTTAGCTCACTCTCTGGCCGCCCCCCCCCCCTGTCTCTCTTAAATACACAAACCCACACACCCACCCACAGGTCTACCCACCTCCCCCCCCCCCCCCTCACTTACCTGACAACATTGGGGTGCTCAAAGGCCTCCAGCTGCCTCAGTACCGCCACCTCCCGGATGGTGGACAGAGGCATCCCCTCTTCCTCCGTCTGGACTCGAACTCTTTTCAGGGCTACGAAGCGTCCCCCGTTCTTCAGGTCCCTCGCCTTGTACACTTTCCCGTACGCGCCTTCTCCAATCTCGGCCACGGGTTCATATTGAGTACCAGTACTTTCTTTGTCCATTTTTGCAGATTTTTTGTTTTGGTGTGTCTCGTCTCTTGTTGGAATATATTGCAGAGGGGAATCCCGGCGAGGGTGACGGAGAGCTCCTCACAAAGGCATATTCACAGAAAAGAGTTGGCACATGCGATGCCTAGATGACAGGGAGACACAGATGGAGGAAGACACCATCTTTGTCAGATTTGGTCAAAGTGTGCTCCAGGTAGGCAACAACAGGACTGTCATCATGTTTTTTTTTATTCCGACTATCAACACAAGAGCCGCGTCCCAACTTCCACTCCTCCTCCTCCTCCTCCTATTACGTCCTCCTACCGCTAACACACACAAAGTAATGTGAAATAATTCAAATTAGCCACATTTAGCTTCTTTCTTTTTTTTTAAAGCTAGGTTTGCACCAATTAAACAGCGTTGCGCATTCAGAAACTCGCCTCCGTATGCAAAAAGTTCACATGGGCTTGTCTCTGTTAAAAGGACATTAAACACTTCAAATAGGACACGCTAAAAGAGAGCACAAACCTTACTGGGTTAGCTGTGTTAAGCTTGCAAAATAAAAAAGCGTCACTTGTTCTGTTTTATCAAACTTTCTGTTTGAGGCGACACAAACTTGCGGAGCACGTGGCTGTCTACTGATTGCATTGTCTGAACTTCCTACAGCAACAGTCCATTTAAAACACCGTAAAAATCGCTTTTTGCACCCGAAACCCTTATAAATGTGTAAAACAATGCAGTAGCGTAGTTTTAAAGGTGTTTTCATTAACTTACAAGGCGTCCTCTTATTTTTTTTTAATTTAATTGTAACGCGCACTCAAAATAGGCTAATTTAAATCCAAGCAAGTCGGGGGAGTCGCTCTTTCCTGTTTTAAAATGATATTTAATTATAAAGCAACATTTCTAGCCTTATATAAAAGACATTTTTTTGCACACACAATTCTGCATAAATATCCCAGCTTTCAGTGTTTACCTTGCGTTGTCAATAAAAATGTCGTAACGTCGGCATGTCCGATAAAATGCTGAGGAGGCATTGGTGGTGTCGGATAAAAAATGTCCTGCCTCGAACGCATCACCGTCCCACTGTCCTCCTCCTTCCATGCGGGGGCCACACAGGTAGTCGGACGGTGCAGATCTAATCCCCCATCCCTCAGAGTGCACCAACCCGGGCAGAGACACTCAAACAAGGGAGGAGGAGGAGGAGGAGAAGGAGGAGGTGGTGGTGGTGGTGGTGGAGGGCTTTACGCACACACACTCTCACTGCAACTGGGTGGGGGGGTGTGGAGGGGAAGGGGGGGTGTAGGAGGGGGAGGGGGGGTCACAGGACAAAGGCAAACGCGTGATACAGCCCTCCAAAAACCACGCTCTTCTTTGGATTTTCTCCTTTCTTTCTTCTTCTTTTTTTCTCTTCCATATATCCCCGGATAGGGCCCTATGCAACTGCAGCCCCGCTCGCCCGTGTGAGCTCCGTCTCCGCCTGGCTTTCCCACGCCGGCTGAATGTGGCCTGACCCCCTTCAGAGAGGTTTGACACGGAGCGGGGACATTTCCGCATTCCTCCCCGACTACAAAGGCACACCGCCTCCTTTTTTTGCTCTCCCCTCGGCCTCCTCGGTGCTTTACCATTCATAGTCCTCTCCGTGGGGTTTTGTCTCCTATGTCACAACCGGGAGCACCGAGAGAGGCGGTTTTATTGGATGGGGACGGCCACACTATCTATCTCTCTCCCCCTCAAACCCACTGAGGGGATCCCCGCGGCAACAATGCGCCAGCGGGGATGCGATGTGACAAACTCGGCCTAGATGGTCCTGAGGGGTCAGGTTCAAGGCCCGGTGGTTTGATCTGTGGCTGGCAAGGGGGGACTCCTCTGCTCCGGTGGTCGTCTGCAAGACTCCATGCCCCCCCCACTACAGCAGCCATGTGGGCTACTAGATGGCAAAGTGTTTTATTTTGAAAATATGGGGAACTTCTGCAGAGCATCTTCATCTTCATCATCATCATCATCATCTCAGGGTATACCTTTGATTAATTTCACAGCAAGAGATGAAAGACTATGAGAAATTCTGTCAAAGTCAATTTACAACATGTATTATTATTATAATAATAATTATTATTATAATAATAATAATAATAATAATACTAATAAGAAGAAGAAGAATTTGATTAAGTAAATGTTTCAATTGAAATACATATAATTTATATACAACTTTACGATACTATAAAAATATTATGTTAAGGATTTTAACTGCAATATTGAATCAATGTCATTGTCTCAAAAGATGGAAGATTATGAAATTCTGCAAGTTAATTTATATCATGTAATAACAACAACAGCAATAATAATAATTTGTCTGATAATAAAACTAAATTCCTCAAAAATAAATGTAAATGTTTCAAATTAGATTTATATAATTTATGTACAACTTTAACTGCAATATTGAATAAATGTCATTGTCTCAAAAGATGGAAGATTATGAAATTCTGCAAGTTAATTTATAACATGTAATAACAACAACAACAACAGCAACAACAATAATAATAATTTGTTCGATAATGAAACTAAATTACTCAAAAATAAATGTAAATGTTTCAATTTAGATTTATATAATTTATGTACAACTTTAACTGCAATATTGAATAAATGTCATTTTCTCTTCAAAAGATGGAAGATTATGAAATTCTGTCAAAGTCAATTTACAACATGTATTAATAATAATAATAATAATAGTGATAATAATAATAATAATTTGTTTAATAATAAAACAAAATTACTAGGATATAAAACACAACTTAACTACTACTGCTACAAGTTATTAGGCTGATAAAAAATTTAAACTGCAATATTGAATAAATGTCATTGTCGCTTGTTAAAACCTCAAACTAAACATTTATATCTACAGAAATAAAATTGTAGGCCTTTAATACTTAAATTATTGTCTTTTACCAATTTATTTTAATATTTTTCATGTGCCTATTTTTACTTGTTTAGTTTTGTTTGATTTATATAATCCATGAAATAAAATAAATATTTATATATTTACATAATAGACCCATTTTTGCTTAAAATGATAACTTTATTACATATCATATCAGGTGTAGACATTTAAACCTCTGTCTGAAAGTTCTTCAAACTCTGAAATAAAGTTTATATTTCACATTTTTTTTGTCCTCTGTAATGCTGGACACGGTTTAGACATGACAAGACTTGATGTCAGATTATCCCAATGAATAGCCAATTACGGGCGTGTAACCAAGCTCCATTATCATAACTTCATTTGAAGGCTGCATTGGAGACTCACAGGAGATCAGAGGACGGACATTCCCCCGGTGCTTTTATTTACATGCAAACTTGTCTTGCTTGTAGAATCCACTGATTTCCATTGAAAAAGGTAAAGTTGGGGGAGATAATGACATGGAAGTATGTATGACAACCTCTCCCCTGACCAACTTTAACCCCAGATCTAAACCATTTGCATCACAAAACACACAATGTTTCACAGACCAATTACTGTAAACGTGAGCATTTACATTTTGGTCATCACCATTGTTCATGTGAAATCAGCTCTGAGAGCCATCGCCCAGATTGAATATATTAGCATGCATACTTCTTATCTGGCTGGAGAACAAACCAATTAGAGCCGTTGTGTGCGGTATAAAGATGAGACACAGACAGTCATTGATTAGTCAATATCTGACACATACATACTTTTTTAAAAAGTTTCCACAGTCTGTGTTTACCTTGATGGGGCTCAGTCATTTTAGAGAAGTTGCAGTAACAGGATGGTCCAATTAAGAACATCCTGTTCTGTGAACAATATGGTCAAAATAGAATTTAATGTTTAACCTTGTGCTTTTCTTGAGTTCTTGAAGTTGCAATATGAACAATAATACCATGTACTGACAATTCAAACAATTCTTATACACTTGTTTTAGTTTAGACTTAATCTTCTACCATTACTATTTTCAACTCTCATTTATAATTATTATTGACTATTGACTTGTTATTGACTGACCTTATTTTGTAACTTTGACAAGAAGCAGTCACAGTAAACAGGGTGAGAACAGCAACCAGTTTGTCTTGATTTTTGGACTCAAATAGTTGCTTAAGATGTGCTTATATTTTTGGTGACTTTGGTGACAGCATTTACCAGAGTGTTACTCAATCAGGGCATTTCTAATTTTGCGGCAAAATGTTAATGTTTCTGCTATTTGATGTTGATACAGATGCGGATGGTGTGTTAATCAGTGGTGGAAGAAGTACTCAGATCATTCAGTAAAAATAGTGACACAAAAATACTCCATTACAAGTAAAAGTTCTTCATTCAAAATGCTGCTAATTGCCTTAATGTAAGTAATCAACTGGGGACGTTTCATGGTGATATCTATTAGTTAAAAATGTTACCCTATTCTTCCCTTAAGTAAAAGTACAGCGGTATCATCAGCAAAATGCACTTAAAGTACCTGTGAGTTATATTTGATGAAAGACATTATTAGGTTGGTGCCAGTTTCAACTTTATCTACAGTTCTGTAGTTTAATACAGTGGTTTCCAACATGGGGGGTCAAACCCCGTCGTGAGATGATTAATGGGCTAAAGAAGACAACACAACACAAATTTGTATTAATTCTTTGTTTCTCTAATCTTTGCGAAATATTTGATAATTTTATCTTCTTCACCCTCAAATATGTATCTAAATGAAACCATCTGGAAGTTTTTCGTAAGGGGTCACAAGCCAAAAGGGCCTGGAGCCACTGGTTTAATTTTTAATAATGTATTGTGTTGTATAAATGTGTCAAATGATTTTTTATGTAAAATCTTAGTCTGAAATGTAACTAATAATAAAAGCTGTCAGATAAATGTAGTGGCGTAAAATGTACAATATTACCCTCTGAAATGTAGCGCAGTATAAAGTAGCATAAAATGGAAATACTAAGGTAAATTACCTTGAAATAAGTAGTACTTGAGTAAATGTACTTATAGTTACTTCCCACAACTGGTGTTAATTAGAACTGGCTGTAGTTTCCCTGCATGTAACTCAGTCAGGATTTAAACATGTCTTGTGGTCACTCCTTATCAAATCTTAACACTCCCAGACAGACAGTTAAGAAACAAAACACAAGTTGCTGCCAAACGCTCCAACTGGCGTTTCAGCTCGGTATTCCTGAGAATCTGCCACTGGCTTCTGTAGCGTCAAACAATGCTGCTTAACTATGAAATGATTCCAAAGAGTTGGTGTGACGGTTTTTTCTCAGTTCACTTCATCGATACTATGGTCAAATGTTTGTCAGACAGGTTGTCTAGACAGTTCCTCAGGTATGCGCAGGTCGGGCAATGAGCTCTTTCTGCATATTTGAATGTTGCTGTGATAACACAGTGCGAGGTGTTTGGGGCGGAACTGCTCATTCTTCAGGTTTAAGATAAGGAATCAAATATCAGGAGAAACCAAACATTATAATTGTGAGGACAGTGCTGCTTGCTTTCGTGGGTTTCTTATTTGTCTCTCAGAGTTTGGTTTAAGTCTGGTAATCGAAGGCAAATCCCTTTCAATCTCTTATCAAATCTGTTTACGTAACAACTGTAACAAAAACGTTATATTTACATCCAAAGCACTAAAACTTAAAGATGCATTAATTGATTTTTGGGCCACTTGGGGCAGCGGAACAAGCTGTTAACGCATACGTCATTATGGCAAAAAGTTACCTATTTCTTTGTTACCTAGTCGTGTTTCTCTCCACCCAACAAATGTAAATCCAGTAATTCACTCTTTAAGGGTGATACAGTATATTCCACCAACTCCTGAGGGAAATATCCAACACGTTCTCATCCCAACTCGTCACATACTGACGCTTCGTCAGACCCCTCGGCGTCACTTTTTTGTCGAAGTAAACACATGCTTAATATTGTAAAGTGGGGCACCCCGGTAGCTCACCTGATAAAGCGGGCGCCCCATTTTCCAAGGCTCAGTCCTTACCGCAGCGGCCCGGGGTTCGAATCTGAACCAAGGTCCTTTGCTGCATGTCATCCCCTCTCTCCTCCTTTCACAATTATCACTGTCACTGTCAAATAAAGGCAAAAAAAAGCCCCCCAAAAAATTCCTAAAAAAAACCCAAAACAATGTTGTGAATTAGACAAAAACACTTGCTTAGCTTTAGGCAACAAAACCACAGGTTTAGGAAAAAAACAACCTGGTTGGGCTTAAAATTACTATGTTTGTGCAGCGAAAATGTGACTTGACGTGAACACGAACAATCAGCTGATTGTAACGTGAAAGTGAAATGTAATGCACGGGACACGAACAGCGGTCTCCTGGAGACCTTGTGTTTGTTGGACCCATCCACCTCCCCTCCCGCCCGCCCTTAGTAGTAGAAAATTCTCTGTGGGTTTGTCACTATGTCACTACTACACATTGTCATTTGACACATAGTTAATATAAAAATGTTTATTAGTGCAGCTTTAATTTTTCACTTCACTAAAATGGAACTCAATTCAATCTCATCAGTTTGTACAGTAAAAACATGGTGTCATGTATTCACTAAGGCAGGCAGTGTAGGATATTTAATAAGTATTTGGGGCATTAAGAACATTTTGGAGGCACTTTTAAAACATAGTAATTAATGAATAAAGTTCCTCTTTTGTTAAGACTGCAGGTAATACTCTTAATATATTTATTTATTTATTTAATTGCGAAAGACCATCGAGGAGGTGTCCTCTTTCATGTCAAGATATAAAACAATGCTTGCAAACAAAACAATGAAAACAACAATGATGGCTAAAAGTTCAAATACAGGATAATAAACATGTGGAGTAGATAATAAAATAGAAGAGATAAATTCAGTGAAGTATGAAAGTAGAATAAAACAAATAAATAAACTTATAGTTTACAATCAATAATGTTCTGTCTCTAAAATTAAATAAAATGATGGCTTAACGTAGGATTAGGATATCGGCCTGGACTGGTAAATATATATATTTTTCCCCAAATCTTGGGGGCAATATTTATAGGGACATTCTGAGATTTCTTGGGCCATTTTTACCCTTTGCTTCCCTTAATTTCTGACACCGTAGGCGAGTCATTTGAGTCATAATGTGCTGCTGCTTTTGAGCAACCCAAAAAAAAGCCAGCCCAAAATTTCACTCTGACTTTGAGATGTTGTTTGTGTGTCTGAATGAGTCTGCCTTTATCCCTATGTGTGTGTGTGTGTGTGTGTGTGTGTGTGTGTGTGTGTGTGTGGCAGCTGCTGATCAGTCCAGCCAAGAGAGAATTATGTCCCTCCCGAGGGCGACGAGAGAGGCCAACGAGGGACAGGTGACTCCCAGTCTCTCCCAGATCTCCTTACACCCACCCACACACGCGGCCTGGGATCTACACACACACACACACACACATACAGAGAGAGGGAGAGATTGATTGTGGGCCTGTCTACCATGTCCCACCTAAATAGAGGGGGATGTCCACGCCACAAGGCATAGGGTACAGTGATAATAACCTAAAGTCTTTAGGTAGACAGCTGTCACACCTGGGGAGGAATCTGATAGGATGTGTGATATTAGATTCCTTTTTAAGTTCCCGATCCCATTGTCAGGATTTACAAGCATCACTTAGTCCGCCGTGTGAGTCAGGTCTTATCCACCCATCAGCAGCGACATTTTGAGTGTGGAGACAGAATCCGACATGGTGCCGGCAGACAATCCGAGTCTGTTTTGCGTCTCTGACTTGATTTCCTCTTCCTTGTTAAGGCACACTGAAGTCAACAGTGTGTGTGTGTGTTTGGTGCAAGTAAAGCCCCTTCTCTCCTCTTCCCTTGCCCTCCTCTCCTCCCCGTCACCGGCCCCCCAGACACAAGCCTCTTTCTGTTGGGGCATCGCCATGGCAACCAAGCCACTAACTTGAGGAGGCGACATAAAAACCTGCTCTTTTAGGGGGACACAGGAACACCTGCCGCCTCCGCCGATGGGGAGGGCCGGGCTGGACGCCTGGCCACGAGCAGACACACACACACTTACATACAAATTCATGTGGTCACAAACGCAGACACACACACACACACACACACACACACACACACACACACACAAACATAAACAGAGGATCAGTGTAACATTCAAATGAGACCTCTAGCTAACATCTGCTCCCCTTTAGAAACTCGTCTATCTTCCAATAACATCTCAGGTTGTTTGGTGGTTTTGGTTCTGGCAAAATAAAAAACAAGGAAAGGGTTTTATGGAAACAAATAATCCATTATTGATTAGGTTTATGGTTTTCCTTATTTTAAAATCTTGATTGTGTATTTTTTTAACATCAGTGGCTACTTTGATAATTAATGAAATTACTTGTAATCCTGAAGGACCACCACGCACATGCTCAGCAGATTGACCATCTCGTCAATACAATACCTGTAACCTCATTAGGTGCTTGGTAACTGTTAGTTAACCTCACATACACCTCAGACACTCCCTAATTACAGAGTAAGGTATATCCTCTATCAGAACCTCTAAAGATCACCAATTAACACACTGTATCATATTTGTTTAAACTGTTTACAGATCGAATAATGGTATACCGTGTAATTAGTGACCTCATGAGGTGCTGGTAGACAGATTTTGTTAGCCAGGCTAGCTGTTTCCCCCTGTTCTCAGTGTTTGTGCTAAGCTAAGCTAACCAGACATGAGAGTGGTATCAATCTCCTCATCTAACTCTCGGCGAAAATGCAAATATGCTATTTTCCAAAATGTCCAAAACTATTATTCCTGATGGGAGTGAATGATATCTCTGAGATTTTGCTATACTGTTTATACAAGGGTAACTATCCCTTTCATATTTTTAGTTGCATTAGGCCAATGTGGGGAATGTTGTATCACTGAACAGGACTGCTTTATGGCAATATTAGATGTATTTGCGTCATTTTCACAAGCGTGTCGGAGAACTACGGTGGCCTTCGGGTAACGTAAAAACGTGAAAGGCTCTCTCTAGAGCCAGTGTTTGGTTTGTCCGTTCTGGGCTACTGTAGAAACATGTCGGAGCAACATGGTGGACTCCGTAAAGAGGATCCGCTCCCTATGTAGATATGAAGGGCTCATTCTTAGTTAACGAAAACACAATTCTCAGTTTCAGGTGATAATCTTTTCTTTGCTGTGATTCATTGACTCTATTTTGAGGTGGTGCTTTAAACAGCACCATCTCATTGTTTCCTCTATCTGCTCTCATGCCTTCTAACCGTAGTCAAAAGGCATTTTCAACATGGCTTTATTAACCTTTGGGGCAAATAGCATATGTCCAGCCCAGATCTCTTGTGTCCACTATATTATAAATGAAGCTAATGTCAGTCAGTTGTCATCCCTCTCAAGGCAGATGGGTGAAACTTCATCAAACAGACAGCAGTTTAAAGCTCCTGCAGCCCCTTTAAAGGCCCCAATCAACAAGTGTCAGTTTGGGGTCAGCCGGCGAGCCGAGGCTGCCTGCGTCCTCCTGCTGCAGGCGGAATATTCTGGAGAGACTGGCGAGTGAACCTCTGGTGCCTGGCTGCTGTTCATTAAGAGTATTAATGATTAACTGAGAGTGCTATTGTCCCCTTGGGCCCAGCTGTCCCTCCTCCGCCGTTGATCCACTCCGATGCCTCTGGGCCACTAAACTGGCTCCATTCATGTGCTAAAGTGACAGCTGCTCCTCACATTCCGCAGAAAATTAACTGCAGACGCAGGAAAAAAAATACAAGCTGGGAGCAAATGAATAATATTTGAGAGATTTCTTTTGTCTTTTTTTTTTTTTTTTTTAAAGGGATGGATTGGCGATTAAAGGGTGGATCGGAAGGATTATTTCAAGCCTGTGCGGTAATAGTTAAAGAAGCGGAAGATGGGGGGGTACAGATAGGCTAATGTTTGCTGTGTTGGCGCTTAGTCAGTCAGGGGATGTGAATCAAGTGAACTCAGCAACTTTATTGTTGAGATGAAAGCCATCAAACAGTGTGTATAAAGTACATGACCAATTAAAGGTGGAAAAATGCAGAATCAGTGTCAAAGTTGTTTTATTTTATGAGTTATTTTATCACTCAAAGTGATTGTTATCATTCCTAAATTGTGGCATATAATTTATCTAACTGTAATCAAGAAATTAAGTTTGGAAAGGACTTTGACTATCTCTTTAAAGATGCCGCTGGTGCCCAAAAAAAATGAGATAACACACACATGATTATTTATATTTCTGCTCTATGTACAATTTAAAGTGGACAGAGAGAATGCAACACATGTGCTCCATGCAACCTGATGTTTGGAGTCACATATCTGGTCATCATTCACTGCCATTTGTGCAAAAGGAACAATACAATGAACAATATGAGCAATCAGAACCTGCATCATCCTGTATTTTTTTACAACATCTGTAGTAAAAAAAATCAAAGTGGGTTTATCTTTTCCGCAGGGAGAGGACTTTAATTGGACCTTGATAAAAGGCACCGCTGGTGTTCCGCTGCCATCTGCGGCTCTCACATTGTGAAGAATTGTTATTGTTTCACCTGGGAACAATTATGCCATCTTGTCTGTAATCAGTTGAGTGGTCACAGATACTGTATGTTGCATGCTGTGGGAGTATAGGGCTGTGTTACTGAGCAGCATATGGTCTCACTGTCTCGTTTCCTTGTATTTGTACCAAAACTCCTTGGAGACAGGTGGGATCTAATTACTGGTAACATGATGGTTGTTTTCAGCATCGCTTTCAATTAGAGGGTCTCTTTCTGTCTTTGTTTATGGTTTTTGCACAAGTCAACACATACTTTACCTTCCAGTTTTTTGTGTTTTTGGAGTATACAGGGGTGGACAAAATAGCAAAAACACCTTACAACACAAAACAATAGCTTCGGAGTAAATACAAATGGGTTATAATTATTAGTTTTTGCTCAGCCTGTTGGAGGTGTATTTGAGGCCGTAGTTAGCAGTGTTGCTAATTCTTCTCTCATATAGTCACTGTGGGTGAGGGTCTACTTGTGAGCCTGTTCCTCTTTGCTGTATTTGCAGTATGTCGACATGAATTTTGAGACTTTTCCTCTTGCCACACTTTTGTGACTGATGCACCACCTGCGACTTCAGGCAGCAACTAAACTTTTCTTCAAAATTCACTTGTGATTGTCAGACCTGTATTAAAGAGGACCTATTATGCTTATTTTCAGGACCAGGCTTGTATTTTGGGCTTCTACTGGAACATGTTTACATGCTTTAATGTTCAAAAAACGCTTTATTTTTCTCATAACGGCTGTGATGCAGCACCTCTTTTCACCCTCTGTCTGAAACGCTCTGTTTGAGCTCACGAAAAGACCAGTCTGCTCTGATTGGTTAGCTGGCCCACACTGTTGTGATTGGTCAACTGAACCAAACTCTTCGGACTCTGCTCTAACCAGTTGGCAAACCTCCGGGGTCTGAAAAGTGAAGGCAATGTGGAAGTGCCTTAAACTTGCATTCTTTCTAATAGCCAGCAGGGGGCGACTCCTCTGGTTGCAAAAACAAGTCTGATTATATAGAAGTCTATGAGAAAAATTACTCTACTTCTCACTTGATTTATTACCTCAGTAAACATTGTAAACATGAGTTTATGGTCTCAATCGCAAGTTTCAAGTCTTCTCCAATACAGCATGATAGTCAAATAGACCATAAAGCAAGGTATGCTTTATGGCGTGGCTACCTTGTGATTGACAGGTCGCTACCACGGCGTTGTCCGGTTTGGGAGTTGTACGTTTTGTCTTTCAACTTTA